>MU225116.1:683895-745973 GCA_018584345.1 Thuja plicata | reverse complement strand
CCAATGATTTTAATTTCGTCAAATTATAAACATAAAAAACCATGCACAAATGTGAAATGTTGCTGCAATTTAAACAACAGTGTCACAGAAAACACTAATTCAAATAACTTTTCTACCTGTCCCAACAAAGAATTTACGTTTTATCCAATGAAAACCCGAATTTCCAACCAGCTCACAGACCCTTTCTGTCTTTCACTTACTAAACAAGGCATTAAAAGACTATCCGGTTCAACTGCGAAAAACCCCTCGCTTTCACCCGGAAGCATAGTTTCCACCAGAGTTTTCCAAACGCTATGGTAAGCTGCTTGTGCCATCCTTTATTTCTTGTTTGCCCCGTGAAAACACAGATAAATCTTGAAATTATAATGATACTGTGAAGAAAACCTAACAGCAATCACACAAATTTATACTGTTACTTGCAGCGGTTGATTTACACAGAGCAGTTTAGGAGGAATGAGGACACGGAGCTGTTTGGTAACATGTCTTGCTTCCATGGCACACTGTGTGTCTGTTGTCATCTTCAAACCGCATTAACCCAACAGCTGTTCCAGAAAGACCACGCTGGCCACAAACTCGTGAACAGGAAACGGAAGGCAAGCAGCAGCATCCCCAGCCCTGAGCGATCCAACTCCCCCAAACAAATGGAGTGACTTAACCATAGACCCAAATCGCTTGCAAATCAAAATTTTTGTGAGTTAATTTCGGCCGTCTATGGAGTCAGATTGGTGATGAAAGCCCGCGCAATGAAAAATTTCCCCTTTTTTTTCAACTTAGTGATATCCAGCCTCTCATCCGACCAATGACCCTTTGGTCAAAATTTGATGCAAAAATGTACTAGTGTGTTGGTTGGTCGAAATTACGACCAACACGGGATGTGTTAGTAAAAAAAAGAAAATGCATCCTTTATAATGCGACCAAGTAAAACTTGGTCAAAAATTTTGGTCAAAATTTGCCCCCAAATCTATTAGTGTAGGAATCAGATCAATATGGTGTTGTATATCCCTTTTTGGTGGGAAACCGTCAAGTACCTCATTTGGAATAACATCAGTAAATTCTTCTAGTATCTTTACAACATCATGTGGTACTATGTTTTCTAGTTCTTCACCCCCTTTTACTACCAATGCATAGCAGCAACCTGTCACCTTCATTTCTTTGACAACATCCTTTGTAGACAACATGGTCTCATTCTTCATTTCATCCTTAAGTGGTAAGAGAGTCACTTTAGAGCCATCCTTCTAGAAGGTATATGTATTTTTCTCTCCATCATGCATGATCTTTCTGTCATACTACCATGGCCTTCCCAGAAAAATATGACAAGCATCCATAGGAATAACATCACACCATATCTCATCCTTATAGATTTTTCCTATAGTAAAACTAATCAAGAATCTTTTATCAATAGTAACCTCATTTCCTTTCTTAAACCATGCAATACGGTAAGGACGTGGATGTTTCTCATATTGCAGATTTAATTTCTCTACCATTTTTTTAGCTACCATATTATCACAACTCCCCCCATCAATAATAACTTGGCATACCTTTCCACCTAAAGTGCATCTAGTTCTAAAGATGTTGGTTCGAAGCCATGAATCATCAAGGTTCCTTTCAGGGACTCCTTCCTTCTCTGGAATGATCATCGATCTCCTCATCATGAGACTTTCTCCCACATCTGGTAGGACTTCTTGTTTTGCTCCTACTACTATAAATTCTGGCCGAACCAGGTTAACTCTAGGTTGTTCTCCTTGATTTCTTTCTTGCATGTTATAATTTGAGCATTCAAAGGCTCTATGTCTTTCTTCTCCACACCTAAAACAAGTGAAAGGCTTTCTCTGGTTTTCCTAGCCTCTTCCACTTTTGTAGCCTCATCCTCTCTGAAACCCCCTTCCTCTTTCTTGATTTGAAGGATCTTGCCTAGTGTCTATATTTTTTTCAAACCCTTGAAAAAGATCTCCTCAACCATTACTAGAACCTCCCTGAAATGGAGTTGAGGTACCCCTTCGATCACCTCTATTCCTCTAGATATGTTGTGTATTCTTCTTTTCTTCAGCTTTCAAAGCTAATTGGTAGGCTTCCTCCATACTATTAATACGATGCATGCTCAATTCATCTTGGATGGAGAACTTTAGGCCATTCATATATCTAGCATCCATCTGCTCATTACTTTCTTGGTGCTCTATGCACATGGATAGCTTGTAGAATTCATTTGTATAGTCTTGCACTGAAGACAAGTTTTGCTTCAAATTCTGGAACCTTTGAAAGAGAGTTTGTGAATAATCCATGGGTAAGAATTTTTCTTTGATCTTTTTCTCCATCTTGCTCCATGTCTTAATATTTTCCTTTTCCTTTCTAGTTTGTTCCTTCTGGAGGTGATCCCACCATATCATTGTATGTCCTTTTAATTTTGTGCATGCAAACTTCATCTTCTTTTCTTCTGTCATAGGCTTCCATTCAAAAAATTTCTCCATCTCGTTTAGCCAGTCTATTAATTCTTCTGGCTTAAGACTACCAGCATAGTCTGAAACATCAATCTTGATTGATTCACTTCTTCCTTCTAAATCCCTAAGAACTCTATCTTCATAGCTCATTTCTTTGAGCCTTTCTTCTATATTTTCTTCATTTTGGTCAGCACCTCCTCGGTTTCCCTCTTCATCAGATTCATTCCCTCTTTGTATTCCTTGATTATCCATTCACTCACTGAGTCATTCAATCTTCCTCTGCATATCCAACATCAATCTTTGCATTGGCATGACACCTCCCCTTCCTCTACCTCTTCCTCTCATAGCCATCTTCCCGCTCTAATACCAAATGATGTAGCACAAAACCTTCTGAAACAACAATTCAAAAAAAGGATAACACAATGCCCGAATAATAGAACTCCAAATTATCATTAATTGTGTCCAACCTATTGTTCCTCTGCAATGAAAGAAAACTCCTACTTATTACAATTCTGAAAAATACCATATTTGGCAATTTTTTTGGGAAAAATAGATTTTTCCATTTTTGGTAACTTTTAAAACTCATCCTAAGAATCTCAATTTTTTCCAAGAAAATCTCTCAACTAAGGCAAGATGAATTGCCAACTAACCCACAAAATCAGAAAGACGATTTCCAATTTATTACAAAAGCAAAACTCAAAAAAATTGGAAAGAAATAGAAAAAGCTAATTTTGAAGGTCAAGATGAAACTTTAGGCTCCCGAAAAGATGTCAAAATGGCCACCAATAGAGATGGCTTGTTGAAATTTCCATTAACTCTTCCTTGTGCATCTGCCTATAAAATTTTAGCAAAAAATCACATCCGAGTCAAAAGTTATGACCTTCAAAAGTGACTGCATCATGCAAGCTCCAAGCTCGCCTGCAACGAGCTCCGGTCTCTGTGCTCGGAAAAAATAACAAATAATTTTTTTTTTTTCCTTCTTTTAATGCAAAAAACATAAAAATGCCATTTTATCTCTCCTCCATGCAACCGGGCATGAATTTCAAGGTGGCTTCAAAATCAAGGTATCACAGAAATTGAGGTAGATTTTTGCCTTTTAATGCGTGTCAAAGGGTTGTGCATGCAAAAATAGGGCCCAAATTTCAACTTCTCCTTTACCAGTTTACCACAAAAATACTTTTGGACCAAATTCTAAAGCATTTGGATAATGTTGGATGACCTAGTTTGATATCAATGAAATAATAATTACATTATCAATAGTTTTTTTTTACTATCCCCATGTCACAATAGTCCTTATGATAGCTAAATGAAGCAACATATTCTTCTACTAGGATTATTTTCTCTATTGTGACATTATGCATAGGTTGAGGAGCAACCTCATGTAAACTAATGTGTTCCTCTTCAAGTACATGGATGTCCTTGTGATCCTCTTCCTCCTCCAACCCATGTGAATACTTACAAATAGCATGATATTGCACATCCTACACTTGTGTAGGCTCTTGTAATGTCAAAGAAATAGGTAGTTGTATTTATTTTAATATTTCTATTGTAGCAAACAACATCCTCATCAACTCTTATTTTATCAACACTTGGTCCAATAGTTCTTCCTCATATTTTTCTTTTGTGCAAACAACTCCTTTGCAAGGATCTCTTAATGTTGCCTTTGTTGGGCTTCCAAAATCCTTATAAATTCCTCATCATGTTTCCTTATTTGTGTCTCCATTTTCTATAACAATTATTCTCCTTTGAGAGCATGTGACGACTCATAAGAAGAAAACCTTACCTTCTCTAGACATGCGGCGGCTTTGGCTCTAATTCTTCTTTAAGATACATTGATTTATCCTATTTCAATAGCTACTCCAAAACTATTTCTAGTGTGAGAAAAGATACATCCACCTCCTCAAGATTGATGAAGAAGGGATGATACTCAAATGAGAGGACTAATTCATCTTCCTTACTTTCTATTTTTTGCATGACAACATGTTGTTGTTGTTGTTGGAGCTTTTTCTTGCAGAATCTCAATATAGCACTAATGCTTGACTCTTAGATTCCCAACTTGTGATTATATCAAGAAAACAATCCAATTGATGAGGATTAATCTTCCTTCTTATTTGAGCTCCACATAGCTTAACAAGCCAGACCATGAACTTAGCAAGGGAAAATAATAGTGAAACAAGGATTCTCATCCTTCTTCTTTTTAGAGTTATTAACTCAGGCAAGGTTGACCTATTAATTGCCCTAAAGATGTAGTAGTTTTCAACAAGCAGTCTTAATACAACATAAAAATGGAAATGATAATAGTTTGTATATAAATTTGATGGGAACCACACAACCTAACACATCAGACCAGTGCCTTATCCAATAGGCATGGAGTCATTCAATATGTAAAGACCTTCAATATCAAAGACACATCAAATGTAAAATCATGTACTGAATACTGATTTAGACTATGCCTTACATAATCTATTCACACTTCCTAGAAGAAGAAATACTTATCAAATATGTTTCAATCTCCTACTCACTGAAACTATCTTAAGAATTTAATTCTCTCCTTGAAAGAAACCTTAAAATAGTTGGATACTATGCCTTACAAAGTGATGGACTAAAATGTCCTTAACAACCAATGCAAATGAGTACAAAAACCTTGGAAATGAAGACAACTATTCATTCAAATTCTTCAAATCACAAGAAGTACAGACATATATTGGTATTAAAGAATCAAGTGCATATGAAATTAGAGACAAAGAGATCACTAATATTCTTGATCAAAACATGCAGAAATAGCTTTTGTGGCATAAAATCCCCATCCTCACAAAATTATCCTGGAAGTCCTTTTATAGAAACAAATACTACAATAATCTTTGGATCCAATTATGGTTAGGGTTTTATGGTTAGGGTTGAAAAAATTAAAATATTACATGACAGAGAATATTAAATCTTTTCAAATATCAAGAAGCTCTATCATCCATTCTAGCAAAACATTCCATGCTTCTAGTCTATAAAAATCTGATCTAGCCGCCAACTTATTGGGAAACTAAAGAACCATGACCTACAAAAGGAATAACAGATGGAATGTCTTGTTTGTATTAATTATCCCAAGAGACTTAACACTCAAGAAATTTATAAACTAAACTTTCCCTCTTTGAAAAGCTCAAGATCCTGGGAATCTAATCAAATCAGCAATATAAAACTCTGAAATAGGTCCTCATTTATGGCAAAGAATAGAATAGGATAAGCCAAGGGTTTGAATACTGTTTTACAGGCTAAGAGAAACCCTAAGAAGACAATTTTTGCTTGGTACTCTTTGGTGGAGGGTTTGTAACAATGGGTTGATGGGCCTTAAAGCTTGGAGTTTTAACTTGGGAAGGCTCACTCCTTTTGAAGCTAGACAATTTGTGTCTAGGGGGCTCTTCTTTAGATGGTAGATTTGATAGTATGGTAGGTGAGTGGACCTATGAATTATGTGTAGGATCTTTTATAGGGGAAGGATTTATCTTCCTAAAGCTATAAAATTTACACCTAGGAGCTTCATGTGCTTCAGGTGCTTGTATTTGAACAAGCTTGGGCCTCATTTGTTCATCTATTAATATTTGTGCAACTATCCTTCTTGAAATATCCTCCTCGAACTACCTTTGTTGTATCTCCCTTTCTTTCTCTTCCTAGAGATAGGCCTAGTGATCCATCTCCTCTTTTTGTCTTTATTGAGCCTTGAAACATAGGAGAGGCATCTCATAAACCACTTTCATTTGTTGTGTATCAAATGTTTGTTGTCTTTGTATCACATTCAACTGTTTAATCAAGTCCAAAAAAAAGGACACTTAACTTACTATATCCCATATATTCTAAGGATAAAGGTAGGTTGGGGATCTCAACAAGAAATAGGCATCAACTTTTAAGCTTGTCACAAACAACATATATCTTCTCTCAGAGCTTACAAAGTTTATCAACAGGTTGGGAAGGTGCAAATTGATAGCCATTTGATGTTGTAGTTAGGTCATAATCAGTCTATGATTCAGGTTGATATTGGTAATAGGAGGGTGGAGGGGAAGAAATTTCATGATATGGGGGGATAGTAAATATTTCTATTAAATGAATCCATGTTAAAGAATTTATGAAAGATGCAAATTCATAGAAAATTGTGAAAAACATGAAATATCAAATATGATCTTTACACATACCAACAATAAGACTCAAAACTAGTAGATTTGCACTTAGATTTTCCATGGTGTTTGATGAGCTACCTCTAAAGGCTGTTGGGACTAATAAAAACACCCAATTCTTAGTGAATGGTGAACTTAAACTAGCTAACCAGAAAACTTATGTAGCTGATTCTCAATCTGTGTCCAACCTTGCATGCCAAAAATTGTTATCACAAAAGTTTTCACCCATGTTTTGGGTGTGACCCGCAAGAAACCTTGTGAAACATTGAATCAACCTCCAGGTGTGGGGACCTTGTGCATGTGAGGCTAAATCTCTAGAGAAGGTTAGCTTCCTTCTAATCAGGGTGCACCTATCTAACAACTAAACTAACACTTTGATGGAAAAGGGAGAGGGCTAATGTATTAAATGCAAAGGATGCACAAGACTAAAAGTGTTTCTCCGTACTTATAATTACACAAAACAACAATAAAAGACCCCAAAAAACATACATAGGTCTTGATCTAATTCTACCCCAAAGACATATATGTAGGTTATGACTTATGAACAGATGTTACAAGGAAAGATACATTCACAATACAACAACAACAAGTAATGTAACATAACATACAAGCTAAGAATAGAGAAAGGGACATTCAAACACGTGGAAATATAACATGTACACAAGATATCATAATGCAAGAAGAGGTAAAAATTGAGAATTGCATTCATAGAAAACAAGGCAGAGTTACAATTGCAGAGCATGGCCACTACAAAAGAACCAAAATAGATAACCTAGAGAATATGTACAAGATTTGTTTTTATAGAGTTGGCATAAATCAGATTTAGCAATGAAGTTCAAACCTATAACTAACTTGGGAATCAAATTTAGGATTCTGAAGACCAAACCCTATCCCCTCAGGGTAATGAAGAAGAGAAAATACAAGATGATATTATGGAGGATGATCAAGTGAATGAGGAGGATGACCCTGGGAATAAGGAGGAGATTCCTGTGAATGAGCTAGATGATCTTGTGAATGAAGAGGATGCCTATGTGAATGAGGAGGAGATTCCTATGAATGAGGAAGAGAAAACAAATAAGAGAAAGGAGGAGGTTGATAATAGGGCTTATGAAGAATAAAATCAAGAGAATGAGAAAGAAGAAGAAAAGAAGAAAGATATTAAGGGTAAAGACAAGGAAGAGTTGAATGTGTAGCCTAATCTTCGGACTGGTAATAGAAACAAGAAAAAATAGAGAAAGGATACTGGAAATCAAATAAATCTTAGGTTTGATAATGATGACAGAATAACCGAGAGAAATGAGGATCATGGCGCTAATATGGAGAAGTGGATTAGCAACGACATGAATGAAATGAAGCAACACTTGAAGGAGATGGAAGAAGCCATGGATCCCTTTAAAGATAAGATGGAAAAATTGGAAAAGGATATTTTGATGAAGGTAAATAATAATAAATCGAATGAAGAGAAAATGGCTAGAATTACTGCTCTGGTGGAGGAGAAGCTGAAAGATATGAAAGAAAAAATTAGACACAATGGGCATATGATTAGTATCATTCTTAAGCATAGCAATTTGGGGCTTAAAGTATCTATGCTTAATCTTAAGGCTTTGTATGCCTATATGGAGAGTAGGATGGTGGAGAATACAACAATCAATATAGAAGATAAATATGGGAGCTCGGGCCTGTGAACCAGAACAAGAAGTGACATCAAAAGGAAACTTCCAGAAATGCCTAAGGATCTGAAAGCCCTTAAAGACTCCATTGATATGATGGAAGATATGTAGAAAGAGGTTGAGAAAGCCTTTGAAAGTATTAAGTAATTTTTGTTTCTATTTTGTGCTAGTATTTTTCCTGGTAGATGTGCTGGAAACTATTTTTTGGCTACTTTTTGTAACTCTTTTTGGTTTCTTTTGGGGTTGGTTGGGGTCCTGCTTCTTGTTGTATAGCAGGCTTTCAATTTTTGTAAGGTTTGTTGTTTTTTATATTTTGTTCTAAGATGTAAATGGTTTAGGGTACCATTCAAAACTTGTATTTACCTTTATCAAAAAATATTGGTTATGTTATAGGAGGGAAGGTAAAACAAATTAAATATAATATAATCTTAGTGTATACATCCTATCTATGAAGTGATAGAAAGAAGCCAAAAGTGTTGGAAAGTGATGTTTTTGGTATGGTATGAGACACTTATGGGTTTTCATTTATGGAAACACATATGATATATTGATCGCTTGGAATGAAGTTCAGTTTTGGAGATACAATCTTCAAAATGACTAAGTATAGAAGCAGAAATACAGAGTATAATAGTATTTTTTTGGATAGCAAAGATTGAGTATGATGTTTTATGACAAGCGAGATTAGAAGAAGATAATATGGAGTATATATGACCTCCACCTAAGATTTATTTTGTTTTGATTATAATTACAGAGAGTTAGAGTGATTTCAAGACATGCGCAGACAACAGAACAATGTAACATAACAGTTGAACAAGTAGTGATGATTTAAGGATCATGTCATGGACTCCTGGAAAGCTCAGTTGGATTATGATTTCTAATAACCTATATTTTGGTTATATGAGAGTTCCAACTTTGTATTTTCTCTTTACATTATTAATTTTATTTTGTATAGAGAGTTGACAATATGATAATAATTATGAGAGTCGACTTGGTGATGAAAAAGATGTGAATGGCAGATGTGAGAGAAGAGGTTGATAGAGATATTTAAAGAGATATGACTAGAAATATCTAAGCATTGAAGATGCTTGTTTTGTTCATTACTGAGAACACTTTGTAACATAAGTTTTGTTGTAAGAGTTGTAAGCTCAATTGGCCCCTAACAGGGTGTTGTTACCTTTAACAGGGTTGTTATTCCTTTAACAAGGAAATGTAATATGTAACATTTAGCTCCTAATAGGGCTAGGTCTCCTAAAAGGGAAATTATACTTTAGTTCATTCTTGTGGGTACCATACCCACCGGGGTTTTCCCTTGGCCAGGGTTTCCTTGACAAACAATAATGGTGTTATGAGTTCTCTGTTATTTTTTTATGTTCTTTTAATTTTAGTAAGCTTATGGTTTATTTGGAATTGGTTAAGTTTAATTTAAAGTGGTGTAATACTTATTCACCCCCCTTCTCAGTATTACTCAATCCTAACAATTGGTATCAGAGCAATTGGCCCTTGGAGAGAAACTCTAATAGTTTAAGGGAGATCAAAATGGATTCAGAAAATTTGCAAGAGAACTTTGAAGCAACACTTGAAGACCTTGATAAAGCAAAAGAAAAAATAGTGACTTAAGATTCAACTTAAGAAGAGCTGAGGGATTCAGTAAGAAATTGAAGGATCAGCTTGAAATTTCCAAAAATCATAGACAGGATCTTATGGCTCAGATAAAAGAGGATTCAGAAAATGATAATTCAGATCAGATAAAGCAACTTGAAAAAGAGAATGATACTGTGAAGTTTAATAATGAAGCAATGGCTAAAGAGATTCAACAAGAAAATGATGCTAAGAATAAGAATGAAGAAGCTTTGAAAATGCTAAAATTCTAATGGGACAAAAGAAGATTGACCTTGATCATTACAAGAACAAGTATCTAGAATTGGAGAAATATAATCAGATCATAAAAGGTGAACTTGTTGAGACAAAGAAACACATTGAGAAACTTCACTTGAGAAGTGACTTGATTGATTAACAGAGAGATAGACAGAAACCTAAAGGTGATATGACTGGTATTGGCTTCAATGAAGCTGAATGTTCTAAGTGTCAAGAAGAGAAATTTGATGCAAAGATTGACAGAGAAAGATTTATTCTTGAAGAACCTAAAGATCAGATCAAACCTTTCAGAGGTAGATGTTTTGGATGTAACAAATTTGGCCACATGAAGAGAGACTTCAAAGGTAATACTCCTTTCAAATCTTTTTTTGGTTATTTTTTTAATTTCAATGTATATGGGCACAAGAAAGAAGAATGCAGAAAACCTTATCAATCTAGACACATACAAGATTACACCAGAGATGAATTAGTAGCTAAGATCACATGTTACAAATGTAATAACCTTGGACACATTGCAAGGACTAATAAGTTGCAAGTTAATTAGAATAGAAGACCTATATTCTACAAATGTAACAATCCAGGTCATATAGCAAAGTTTTGCAAGTCTAATGGAGAAAATAAGAGAAGAGTACCACCTCCTATGGATACAAAGAAGAATGACAGTGATACTAGTAAGAGTCTTGTAGAATACAAGAGAGATTATGACAATTGTTTCAAGAAAGAATAAGATAATAACATTGGTATGATATGGAAAATCAAAGATTCAAGTGAGATATTGGTTCAGGGAGAGACAGTAGATACTATTGGATCTTCGCCTGATGTGAACACAATGACCTAAGTGGCTGATCATAGGGGGAGTATTTGATGAAAATATCAAAATATATCCAGCCCCTAATTTTGAGGAGTAAGCTCCAGCGAGCTTAGTGGTGACATGTGCAAACATCATAGAACTTATATCTAAGAGTGCAACATTAGACGATTCATATTCTGTGATCACAGAATTTGTGATTGACTGGATAGTATACAAAGTTGTGTATTGGGTAATGTGCATTTTACACTTAATGATGAATAAAGGACATCTGAGATACCTATTTCTTCACTATTTGAAGAGAAGTGACCTAAGGAGAGAAGAGATTAGAGAGTATCAAATAATCTAACTATATTGCATGATCGATCGAAGTTGGAACTTGGAATTCAGCGTGATTAAGGTATTTACATCATCTACTCATACAGACACTATGGATGCACCTTTGATTTATGATGTGGTAGATTGAACTAGATACAAATTCAAGAAACATCCATTTAAGTCTTGTGAAAATGACCCTGAAGGAGAATTTACTCAGACACCATACGACGTCTTGCATCTAGAGGATATTAGGGCTTACATTCATTGAAAGTATGACATATTGGGTATTGATGATATTTCTACTAAGATGGAATACATGAATGATAATGAAAAAATGAGCGATGAATACAAACACATAGACAACCTAAGCATTATAAAAATATTAGATCTGTATGAGTTCAGTGAAGATGAATGGTTCAAATTCTTACTTAGCAGAGTTCATGATCAATTCATCTAGATAGGAGACCAGCCTATTAAGATCTATAGTTAGTTGATTCATGATATAACTGGGTTAGACAACACTGGA
Organism: Thuja plicata; assembly: GCA_018584345.1. Taxonomy (NCBI): domain Eukaryota; kingdom Viridiplantae; phylum Streptophyta; class Pinopsida; order Cupressales; family Cupressaceae; genus Thuja; species Thuja plicata. Next base: position 734,181 of record MU225116.1, on the reverse strand, counting down.
ATTATCCTTGTGGCTGAGAAGCACATAAAGAAATAAATCAAAACCCTAACACATTCAAAATGGGATAGGCGTGACAGTGAATGATATTTTCTCACAGGATGTCAGACTAATTGCAATGATACTTGGATACAAATTTTACTATAGAAGTAGACCTAATTCAGTTTCTGTAGGAGTCATTATGATGGCTTAGACCTAATTTAGTTTCTGTAGGAGTCATTATGATTCCTTATAGGATGGTAAAAGAAAACTCTAAATATAACCTATGCGAGGTTTTGGCACAACAATTTTTGGAGGATGTAAAACTAATTAGGAAGGATAAATCTAAGACTTTTAGATTTGGCTCACTCCTAGTTCATATGTATATCCACATTGACCATAAGTTTCCAGGCATGCACCCTAGAGCATGGAGAGAAGGGATACCCACTGGTATTCAGACATCACAGAGCTACTGAAGGGAAAACAACACATGGGTTGATGGTGAAATTTTTGGCATGATCAAAATTCTTCAAAGGTAATTAAAAGAAAGATTCATAATTCCTAAAGAGTTAGTTGAGAAGTACAAGGATATAATTTGCTTCATGGTTGAAACTGATTTTGTATGTTTTGAGGAAGTTGTACCTAGAAAGAAATGGTGTTACCCTATGGGTTATGAAGTCAATTCATAAGTTTTGACTATGCATATTGAACATGTTTTGTCATCTGAAGTTGATACATCTGAGGGGAGATGGGGCACATATGAAGAAAAATCAGCTAAAGTTAGAGAGGAGAAAACTAGAGGTATGAGGAAAAGAAAAGTAGAACACATTATTGATGACCATGGAGCTAAGGCAGGTTTAACCAAAGAAGAGATGAGAGAAGTAAGGAAGAAGATAGTAGAGAGATCTTTTGGGTTGGAAAGAGATGAGAGAAGTAAGGAAGAAGATAGTAGAGAGATCTTCTGGGTTGGAAAGTACTACTACTGCAGCCCTTCTACCTCTAGAAGTTGTGCAAGTAGCTAGTCCACCTTTTATACTAATTGATGTAACCACCCCTTCACCACCATAGAAGACATCACAAGAAGAGGTAGTAAAGCTTGTACCTCAGAGAAACACAAGATCCACTAAACCAGATTCACCTCCTAAGGAACTGAGGACTGAAGGAGAAGAGAAGAAAGTCAAAAAAGAGACCACAGGTGACAGACAAGTATGGAATCCTTATTTGAAGATGTTGGAGAAGAGAGATATTGAGAAAGGAAATCTTGTTTCAGTGAACAAATACTATGACAGGTATGAGGAATCTGATAAACTAAAGATTGAAGACATAGTGGTAAATCATTTACTTGTTTTCAAGAAGAATATACTAGAGATAGATGGAAGTATACTTGAGGAACTATATGGTAGACTAGAGATAAGAAAACAGCTAGCACTTATTGAAGATGAGGCTATTAGGAATCAAGCTATTGAGAATATGTTAGTTTCAATGCAAGAGAGAGAAAGAATATTTGGTGAACTCAAACCCTTGTTGAGAACCAAAGAAAGATTAGTGAAAATTATGGGCAGAAAGTATGAGGAAGTCTTAAAGGATAATCAAAAGGCATTAGATCAGATACTCATGAGAAATATTCATGGGAAAAATCCACCTCCTAAAACTAATATTCCTACACCTATAGGAATTGGAGAGTTCTCTAAGGTAGCTGAGGTAAGTGTTGAGAAGAGAAAAGATATCATGCAACCAGATTTCATGTTTCTAGTGTGCCTGTGACCCTAGACACTTCACTTGATGAGAAGGACCCATTTGCAAGAAATATTGACAACATAGTGGCAGATGAAGAGGAAGAATAGAAAGAGGAAGAGCATAAAGATGAATCTGAACAGAGAAATAAGACAGATGGAGAAAAAGTTGAAGAGGCAAGAGTTGAGGTAAAACATGAACTGACACATCTACTACTCTATTGTTGGCAAGTAAAGATAAAACCTTAATTACTGATGTTGATAGTATGGATGAGGATGAATTGATGAGACTATCTTTCATCGCATTCAAAAAAGAAAAAGAAAGATCTAAGCCGAAAGGAGATAAGAAGACTAAGGTAATCACAAGAGAAGTTAATACTATGAACAATCTACTCCAAGTACCTATTACTTTTCAAGGAAAGGATGAAGTAGAGAATCTAAGTTTGGCACTAGATGATTTTGATAGTCACTATGAGTCTTTAGTGAAGATTGTCAGAGAGAAGGTAGAGCAGAGTTATCATGAAAATAAGTTAAAGGAAGTTTTCCATTCTATTTCATGGGACTTGGGCATTCTGAGATCAGATACATCAAAGGCTAGAAGTTGTGTTACACATGGAAGGATGCTATTCAACTACTGCATGGACCCTATTAGGCACATTAAGAATATTGAAGATATTATTACAAGGGATAGGGAAACTATGAACAACATGATGGACAGTTATGAGACCTCCTCAAAATATGTAATAGAGATGGACAAAGAGGTTACAAGGATTCTTGACAAATTGAATGTATTGGATATAGATAAAGGGAGAGTGATGACAAGATTTGGTTTGTTGAAGAGCCTAATCACTCCTAAGCTATCAATTCTTGAAGCTCATCTATCTAACATGAAGAAGACTGCAGAGTCATTAACACATTATATGCCCACAAAGTTAAAAGTAGTAGAGACATCATCCTATGCACTAAATGGACTAATTCATGTTAGTCAGTTATTGGTAGAGTCATGGATTGTAGAAGTGAAGATCTTGGAAGATTCCTTTCAAGATATTCTGAAACTGGTGATCAAGCACTAATTCTACATTTTTTTGTAAATTTTGTATGCACATTTTTCATTTTTTTCAAAGGGGGAGAAGATAAAAAAATGAATTAAGGAGAAAACAAAAAATATATATATTTAAAGAGAAAAAGAAGAAACAGTGAGTTGGGACACTTAGTCACTTTTCGCTAAGTGTTACCATCAATGCCAAAGGGAGAGATTGTTGGCAAGTGATGTTTTTGGTATGGTATGAGACACTTATGGGTTTTCATTTATGGAAACATGTCTAATATATTGATCGATTGGAATGAAGTTCAGTTTTGGAAATATAGTCTTCAAAATGACTAAGTACAAAAGTAGAAATATAGAGTATAATAATATCGTTTGGGATAGCGAAGATCGAGTATGATGTTTTATGAATAGAGATATTAGAGGAAGATACTATGGAGTATGTATGACCTCCACCTAGAATAGATTTGGTTTTGATATTAATTACAAAGAGTTAGAGATATTTGAAGACATGCGTAGACACTAGAACAATGTAACAGAGCAGTTGAAAAAGTAGCAATGATTTAAGGAGTATGTCGTGGACTCCTGGAAAGATAAGTTGAATTATGATTTTGGATAACCTATATTTTTTTTTATGTAAGAGCACCGAATTTTTATTTTCTCTTTACATTATTAATTCTATTTTGTATAGAGAGCTGACTATGTGATAATAATTATGAGAGCCGAATTGGTGATGATATATATATATATATATATGAAGAATTTTTGTAAAGAGAAGAAATAACATGATAGAAGGAATGATATGTATGCATGAGAATGGAAGATGTGAGAGCAGAGGTTGACATAGATCATTAAAAATCTATGACTGGAACTATCTAAGCATTCAAGATGCCTGTTTTGTTCATTACTAAGAACACTTTGTAACAGAAGTTTTGTTGTAAGAGTTGTAAGCTCATTTGGCCCCTAATAGGGTGTTGTATACCTTTAATAGGGTTGTTATTCCTTTAACAAGGAAATGTACTATGTAATATTCAGATCCTAACAAGGATAGGTCTCCTAATAAGGACATTATAATTTAGTGCATGCTTGTGGGTACCATCCCCACTGGGGTTTTCCCTTGGCTGGGGTTTCCTCGATAAAAAATAATGGTGTTATGAGTTCTGTGTTATTTTTAGGTTATTTTCATTTCAATAAGCTTATGGTTTATTTTTAATTGATTTAATTTTAACTTAAAGTGTTGTAATACTAATTCACCCCCCCCNAATTCCCCCCCCCCCCCCCCCTCTCTGTATTACTCAATCCTAACAAGATAATGCATCTAGTAGAAGGAAAGGACAACCCATACCCCTACAAGTGGTAAATGGGCATAGGGATGCACATGCATTGCATGTATACAGAAAAAATATTCCTCAGGCATGTCATAGTCGCTAGTAAAAAATCTTGTTGGGTGAAAAAATGCTGAATTTTATCATTGAAGAGACAACAAAAATGTCACCCCGATGTGATCACATTGGTTTTTCAGAAAGACCCAACCATAACTCCCTTTGATATTTATGTATCTAGCTAACCAAGAAAGTTGATCTTGCATCCTTTGGAAATCTCATCAAAGATACAAGGGATATTTATCCCTGATGGATGTCCTATGTTCTATTGGAGAGATACAAACATAACTCCCATCAACTGTGTTTTTCTTGTCGATGTGGAAAATATGCATTATTTTTCACCAACCTCCATCAAAGAGACATTAGAGAAATTTAACCTAATGGAAGCCTATCTTTCTGAACTTGAATGTTAATTGGGGAGACCCAAAAAATCTTTCCTTAATGAATGCCTTGAATGTTTTGTTAGAGTGACACCAAAATAATGCTTCTTTACCAAGGATCTCTCCCAATGATGGAAACACTAGTGTTGTATTATAATTGACTTGGTGTGGAAAACACACAACATTATCGATAGAATGCCAAAAATAGGTTTAATTTAGCCCATGAAAATTTTCTCATATCAGATATATGTGATGGGATAATGGTGGCAAAAATAGCCAACAAGGACATAGGTGAAGGTATCACTAGGTACAACACCTTAATTACACCAACGCCATTTTTTTAAGTTGTTCAAGAAATTTTATGAATTTAATTTTGAAGGATTTAGAGGTTCTCAAATTTCTCAAAAGTGTTTGTAACTGGCATAGTGGGTTACAACTTGATAGGGCATGACACAAGCTTTTTATAAGCATTTCAAATACTTTTTCATTCAGACAATCAATTCATAAGTTATGGCCTTTGCAAGTTGGATCTCTTGAAATAGAAAATAGAAAACTTGGTTGAACACATAAATGAGCTATAAAAGGGAGTTACACATGTTGGTGTGTGTTTTAACTAAGCATAGGGCATCTTTAATTGTAGATAAGATGGGTATCACTTTTTAGGTGGTTTTAGTCTATGGTTGTGTAATATCGCTTGATTATTTCTTGTGTTCTGTCTCCTTCATATTAGGTGTGTGAGATAGAGGATGTGTGTAAGAGTCTTATAGCTATTAAGTTACCTCTGGTTCTTTATTTGTGATACTCCTATGTGAATCTTTCTCTACAATTATATTTTGATATGTTGTTAATTTCTAATAATATGTGGGGCAACGTTTGCAGTGTGGGATTTTTCTCCCGTAAGAGTTTTCCTCGTGAAACCACTTTTTTGTGGTATGCATGTTATTTATGTTAAGTTTCTATAACTGTTGTAAAGATCTAAGAAAGTTTTTACATACCCCTCATCTCAAGGTTACTGTAGGAAGTTTTTCTACCTTAATTTCCTTACAGGATTATCCTTCATTTTAGCAAAAAAGTGTAAAGATATTAGTGGACATATTTGTGTAATATACACATGCATAAGAATTTATTAAGTATTATCTACTATTATAACTTTATCTAAAGATAATGTAATAAAAGTTGACTCTTTTATTTTTCCTATACAACTTGTTTTTTCACCTCATTAAGACAACTTGTCCATTATAATCCACTATTTATTGACTAATGTATTTGAGAAAAAATATAAAGACCCACAAAAGGTGAGAAATTATTATATTCAAGGTATTCTTTCATAGGACACTCTCTTGTCAATGTATAAAAAATAACACTCAAATGAATAGTTTTTTGCTTGCTTGTTTTCAATTGAGGTTAAAATAGTTTTTGAAGGGAACTGTAACCCTTTACATTAGAAGAAAAGATAGGAAGATAAGAATCATAGAAAAAAGAAGCAGCTGGGGGAAAAGGAAGGAGACATTAGAAACCCCCCCAACACAACCAACTAGCAAAAAGCTACAAAATAGACAAAAAACATAGGAAAGTGAGAAACAACACAGCTAAGACATTTTTTTCCATAAACGCTGCTATGTCTTCCTTCAGCAATTCATATTGCTAGATGGAATCCTGAAGATCCATGATTTCCTTGGATTTGGAAACTTTTTGCATATTTTCACTTGCCCTAGTACGAGAGCTAGGGTTGATAGAGCTTGTGTCTTTAGCAGCTTCATCTTCCATGATAGTAGGAGTAGGGTTCCCTTCCAGCACATAGAGAAGGGCCCTTAGGTTGTTGGTAGTCACCTTCATGCCCTCAAAGTTATTATTCATAATTTTGGTGAGGGTGTCTTTGATGCCTTGGATGCAGCTGGAGGTAGTCTTCATGCAAAATTTGACCACAACATTTATCTTTAGTTCAAGCTTCTCCATCAACCTATTGTCTTCTTCTTCAGATTGAGTCTCAGCATCACTTCTACTAGTATTCAAAGGCTTGGTGAGCAATAGATAAATTTTGTTCAATCTATCCTTGAGCTCTGAGTATTTGAAATTGATGTCTTTAATTTCATCATACAACCAAGAATTCATCTGAATTTCCATCTCAGCACACTCTTTGGCCACCTGCATGAACATTCTTTCCTCTTGGCCCTTTTCAATCACATCCTCATGGCTAGCCCTAGAATCCTCCTTATCTTTAAGCTTCTTCTCAATGTCCTCCTCCTTATTCTCTTTGATCTTCTTAGAAATAACCCTTGAGTTCATGCCCTCCTTAGACGATGTATCTTCATAGTTCACCAAAATAGGGGAATTCTGGTGTTTTCTATACATCTTGATGTGTGTCAGGGAAATTAGAGGCTCAATCTCAACCATCATAGGGGAGTTATCCCCCACTTAATTTTTCTCTTTTTTTCTAGTCTCCTTAGGGGCATAATTATCCTCAGGGCATTCAATATCCATATAGTCAGAATTAGCTTTGCTGACTTTATCACTCTCCATTTCTAAAGAGGGCTCACTGGCATTATCCTGAGGGTCCTGATCCTCATTATCATGGTATTCACTGAGGTTTTTATCCTCATCATGGACTTTTGTGTCATCTTCTATTTCCATACCAGCCTCCTCAAAGAGGAATTTAGCCGCTTCATCCATGTCAAGATCTTTAGCTTCCTTCTTAACCTCAGTATCATCATCAATGTCCATACCAGTCTCCTCTATTAGTAATTTGGCTACTTTAGTCAAATATTCAGTGGGATTGACCTTCTTTTTCTTTCTAGAAGTGTTACTATCAGTCGTGATGGATATTTTACCCTTCTTCTCCTTATTCTTCCCAGAGACCAAAGTGCAATCTTGGAACTTAAACTTGGCATGCTCATAAATGAGAAGATTAAGACCATCATGAAGAATGGGCTTATCAGAACTTTTCCTGTTTTCCATAATATTAGTGCCAAGAGATTGTAGCAAGAGATAGGGGAAAGAAATTGTCCTCTTGTAATGAAAATGATTCACAAGGATAAAATGGAAGTTATAAACCCTAGTATAGTGACCCTCAAGAGTAAAATACTACATAAGGGATTTGACAACTTTTCCCCAGAGAAGCTTCATATGCTTGTGAAGAACATAATCCCTAGATTGTTTCACGAGGAGGGATCTTTCCCCAAGCATCTTAGGGTACATTATATCCATGTTCTGGGCCATAACCCTACCTCTATAACACTTCAAACTAGACATATTTAAGCCCATAATCTCAAAAATAAGCTTCTTAGTAACAAAAAAGGTCTTACCAAAAAGGGTAACTTTACCATTATCCCAACTATCAACAAACTCTTTGGAGATGTCTTTGTCGTAGTTGTGTAATCTCTCCATGTAAGCAGTGACCCCACCCTCCTTGATCTTTTTCCAGACTATATCCTCTTTCTTCCACTTACAAACCATCGACTCTTCACATTTCAATTTACCACCCATTTTATCAGAAACCCAGACACCAGAATTTGGCATAGGAAAAATCAAATTCCCAAAATCACAGAAAGAAATACTAAGAAAGATCTAGTAATAAAAAAATTCACCACTTTAAAGTAATTGACGGACCAATTAGCACATTTTTTTATTACTGCATTGTCCTTGAAGTGTACGAGGCGCTTTTGTAAGGCATTTTCACAAATTATCCTTTCTTATCATCATAATTAGTAATTAATATGGGATTTTGGTGGATTTGGTCATACCTTATGAGACTAAGCACTTCATTATTCAAGCCTTTATTTCCTGCTAGCATCTGACATCATCACTGCAAGCTCCCACATTTGCTAGGCTATCAACGAAAACATTTGACTCTCTAGACACATGGGTGACATGAGTGTCCTCAAAGCCTGATAACTGCCTTTTAATATGGGTTATGATGTGACTCATATTCCATGACAGCTTATGATTTCCATTAATACAGTTGATGATATTCATGGAATCACCTTCCAGCCACAATTTAGTGCAATTCTGACTTTTAGCAAGCTTACAAGTGAAAAGGGCAGCCATTGCCTCAGCAACATGGCTAGTTTAGGAGCCAATAGGTATAGCATTAGTAGCCACACAATAACCTTGAGGATTTCTTATAATTCTCCCACATCCAGTAATGGTTGGGTTACCCTTCACAGAGCCATCAAAATTAACTTTGTGCCAGCCAGGAGGAGGAGAGTACCAAATAGCTCCATCATGATTACTGGTAGTAGACTTAGAAATAGAAGAGAAATTTTAGTGATTAAGGATGTCCTTGTTAGTAATGCCTTCCATAATTTTAGGCCTTTGTTCACAAGAAAGTTTGATTTTTTCATAAATACTTCTAATAGCTTTAGAGCCAATCAACAAAGGTGTAGAATGATTGTTTCTAAAAATCATGTTGTTTCTTTCTTTCCATATCCTCCAAATAACATGGGGGCAGTGTAATTCCAAATCAGTTTCCCCAATTTATGAGAAAAAGGAGGGCACCATTGAATTATGAACTCCTTAATAGTGTTAGGGAACACCCAACTGATATTTCAATACTGCATCACAACCATCCAGACCTCCCTAGTAAATTGGCAGTGAAGGAGCTAGTGGGAAGAAGATTTCATGTCTTGCATGCAAAGGTAACATCTATTAGGAAGCATCCAGCCTCTCTTAGCTAGGTTCTCAGTTGTAAGAACTTTGTCCTGAGCAAACAACTAGAAAAATAAGTTAATTTTGGGGATAAGGGAAGGAGACCAAACCTTAGCCCAAAAAGGCTCTAGATCATAAGAACAAGATAAGGAGTACGTTGAATCCACCATGAAGATGCCACTAGGATTAGGGGACTAGATGATCTGGTCATTACAGTTCTCTTTAATCACCCAAGGGGTTGGATCAAGATTAACAGCTTTCAGTAGGGGATCAATGTCACTGAGATTAATCCATTTATTCTCTCTACAATAATCTGAGACTTTTCTCCCAATACTTCTAATACAAATGTTAGCAAGGTGGTCCACTTCATGAGATAGGATGAGGGGTTTGTCTCTAAACTAGGGGTCTTCCCAAAAATTCATTTTCATGTCATTACCAAATTTCCACCTAGCACCTTTAGCATCAAGAGTTTTAGCTTTCAAAATACTCTTCCATATAGTAGACACATGAACAATGTGGGGGATTTTTTTGCTTGTTTGTTTCCATCATGATCTTTCAAAATTGATATTCACTTATACCTCCACATTCAACAAGATTCAATTTTCTTTGCATGTTACCATCATATTCAATGACATACCTAACATAAATACATTCTTCCTTTGTTTCTATCTTATCATTGACAATTCATTTTCATATACAATTTTTTCATAAAATTTATTGGTATAATTTTCAATAGTGTCCATTTTTATTTGCAACTTCTTGTTGTTATTGTATTTCCAACTATACTTACACTTGCATTCTATTAGAGATTCATCTTTTTTTTTTCATTCTCCAATGTATCAATAATTGATACTTTGACACCTAATCAATCTAAAAATTCCTTGTCATATCCCACTCATGCTTTATTTCTTATTTAGATTTTATTTTTCCTTCTATGTACTTGCAACAACATCATTTGCATCATTTTCATCAAGTCAATTAACACATTCTAGTTACCTTTGATATCAATTGTAACATTATCTATATAATCAAAATCTAAGAATTTAATTAACTCATTTTATTCTTCTTATGAGGTATTCCTTCTTCGTTAATATTTGGTGCAATTGTTATTATTGTAGTTCCATCTAATGGACCATCAACATTAACAAACTATGACTTTATAGTTCTAAATTTTAATGGTCTCCCTTCACCAATTTTAGGGGTCTTTTTGCTACACAACATCTCTCATGAATTGAAAGCTACAAAAATATCATTTAGTTTAAGAGGGAATTATATAATATAGATCTTGGATTCCTTTGACCCTATAATTTGTAATAATGAACTAAAAATGACAAAGAAATAAATAAAAATAGAAAGAGAAATTATTATTTTTTCCACCCAAAGCCCATCCAAAGGCATTGAGTGAGATCAGATACATGCAGATGATTTGATCCAGATTGGATTCCTTCGACCCTATAATTTGTAATAATGAACTAAAAATGAAAAAGAAATGAATAATCTTATAACACTACATTTATATTTTCATTTAATCCCTAATACAACAATTCCTATAGTTGTAACTTGCCTATGATCTGAATTGAGAGCTCAAAATCAAACAAAATGTGTCAAACAATTAGCATTCTAATTACATTTATATCAATCCATATTTGGTGAATTCTATGATATTTTAAATGATATATTCAAAATTTGGTGAATTTCATTATATTTTAAAATGGTATGGTAAAAATTTGGTGAGTCAAAGCTCGATAGAACACATATACTGTAATTTTCAAGACGATTATGGACCTATCAATTGCATGGATTTATAATATTATTGGTGAAATGGGTTCTATTACATAATTAAATTTTAATGTCATTAGAGAAATGAATCTTCCAGTGTACAAAAAATCTACTTTTTTGGCAAAATGGATCCTCATACATAAAAAAAATTTATGGTATTCATGAAAAAATCAATGAATAAATACATGCATGCAATTTTTTAAGGCAAAAGGCATTAATTAAAATATTGGAAATACATAGTTGTAGTTGGCAAAAATATGAATTGCATATGCCTCATTAAATAAATTGATGGTGAATTCAAATGCATTGGGTTGCTAATTCATAAACTTTGGGCAATTTGGCTACCTTACAATGAGGAATGCATTCATCAATTTCAATATGACCATTATGAACTATTCACCAATTATTGATGTTTTTGCACTAAAATTATCCTTTACGAGCCTTATGATCATGCAACCATGATCATAAGGAACAAGCCCCAACAATGAAAATGCTCTTATAATTAGTATACATATTTGAATTATTTTTAGTACTCTAATTTGAACTATTCTTCTAATGATTGCTCCTTAAGATGATAAATGATTTTTGGATATGAAATTACATTAAATCAATGTATTTAAATACTAGCACATAACAATAATTTACACACATGTATTTAATAAACCCATAATAGCTAGTGGAATAAGTGAGAGTTATTGGATTAATTATGATATCGCCTTAGCAATTAATTAATAAATCATTAATTAAGTAAATCACTTATCACCTCATTCCACTTAAACTAAACTTTGGAGTTCTTTTTTTTACTGTAGATTTAACTAATTATAGGTCATGTAGTCTCAAGTCATAATATGAGAACACTTGTCATGCTTGAATTTAATCCTCACCTAAGATTAGATCTAAGATTTTATGTGTATACTTTAGTAAGTATTCATTATAAGTCCATTGGAAAGAGACACTGCTCTTGAGGGATTAGACGTTGTCATTGATGGAAACTATCTAGATTTCACATATCTTTTACACTTATTTTGATCATACTGATGGATTGAAGGAAGAATTGGATAAGTATGGTTGAAGTAGGGCAGTATACGGTTTAAAGTAAATGGTTTGGTATGTACACAAAATTTTGGATTTTGAAGTGCGAACCTAGGGGAAGCATCATAAAGGTATACTCTATCATGTTCCTTCTTCACAACACTTAATGTTGATATTAGATCAAGTTATGAGGTTTTGTGTATGATTTTTTTGGTAAACAGTGAAGAACAGAGACAGAGGTTAGCAAATTTTTATGCAATCCTATCATATCAGTTTCAATAAATGTTTTTGAGTTTGAGGATAATTGATAGACTTGGTTGATACCATGTGGGAAATTTTTTTTGTTCCACATTATATTTTTTATGGATTTGACTGACAGTTCTACAAATTAGAATATTTTTGTAAATACTCTTAAGGCCAACCCATTTGTTGATCTAATTATTGAAGAGGATATACAAGATCAATATGGTTGATCAATTTTATGGGTATGGTATGAATTGATGTGCGATGTATGATGATTTAAGGTCTAAGTGATTGCAGAGAAAAGGTTTGTCATGAAGTGTATTGACTCAGTATATTGTACTTAATTGGAACTGATCTAGCATGTGTTCATGTTGCACATCAATTTAATATTCCTGTGGATTGTAGTCCTTACTTTTTTTAAGGTTGTAGCCTTCCATTTTTTAATTGATTAGTGAGCTCTAGGTTGTAAGCCTAAATGCATATGCATTCTTTGTAAAACTTTAATAGGGTTAAACATATTTCTATAGAGTATATCTTGTGGGTTTCCACAATAAAAATAATGGTGTTATGATGTTGAAGATGTTTATTTTATTTTGTTGCACTTTATTTTTCATTGTATATGGTTTATGGTTTAGGAATTAGATTAATAAGGTTAAACATTTTAAAACATTGATTTGCCCTCACTCTTAGTGTTCCTTAATTCCAACAATTGGTATTAGATCTTTGTGCCTTGGAGGAATTCTAAAAACTTGAGGAGGATCCTAACAAGTGATTCAAAGGATTCAGATGATATTCAACAACAAATGCTTGTTTCTCTTGATGATATTGATCAATCCAAATATGGAAATCTAAATTTGAAGAAGAGTCTTAAGGAAGCTGAAAACTTCATTAAGACATTGAAAGGATAGTTGAACAAATCCATGGAAAAGAGGAAGGAACTTGTTAAAGAACTAAATTTTAAAGGAAGAAGCGATGATTCTCAAACCCTGAAGAAGAAGACAGATGAGTGTGAGCAATTGCAAAATATTTAGAAGTCCTAAAGCATGAAATGGAATCTGTGGAGATGAAGCTAGCTAAGGATATTAAAGAAAGAAAGAAGAATGAGGAAAACCTAGATAAGTCCTTGAAGGAGAATAAACAACAATGTGAAAAGAAAAAGAATGAGATGGAAACTAGGGTCAGGATACTAAAAGAGGAAATTGAAGTAAGAAAGAAGCATAAAGACTATCTTATTCAGAAAGCCAAACATAGTGATGATGAACTTAGAAAAAATATTGAAGATCTTGAAAATGAACTTGTTGAAAATAAATTCAAGGAGAAATTCAAGACCATCTTTTTGGAAATCTTGATGTATTTTAATTTATATAAACATGTATACTATGATTTTTTTTATTTCTACTATATTTTTTGGATGTCTAGTGTGAAGATAAGATGGTTTTGATATCTATTATGAAGTTTGGTTGATATATATGTATTTTTCGAGTAACATAGAATGTTCAGATAAATGGCGATAGAAGGTTACTAAAGATGAGGATTTTACCACCTCTTGGGATTATGTAGATGTTTTATACATACTTCATGTCAAGTTTGAGTTGCTGACATGATGATTTGATCAAGTTATAGTGTCACAGATGAAGACTAGTTATTTTGTCGATTGCTAGTGTTACAAAGTTATAGAGTTATAGAGACTTCTTTCACACATGTGATATAGATGAAAACTTTGGTTGTAAAGTTGGGATTCTAATAAGGACATAGAAAGGAGTCTACCATTCAAAGGGTTTGCGATTCTGACGAATTGCAAGGCAATTACAAGTATTTTAGTGGAGGATGACAATGTTCTTGAAATTTTATCATAAGATGCTGGTAGATCCAACGAGTGCATTTTTTTTTTAGCTTAATGATTCCTTAAGATGATCAAATATTATGTGTTTGATGAGTTGCAAGTTTAAATTTATCAAGGTGACCAAGTTCAATGAATAGAAGTTATGTTTTTGAGATCTTAGCTGACATGTTAAGGAAAGATTATAAAATAGTTTATAAGAGATTGGTAAAACATTTTAGTTTTATGATCATCATCTTGAGATGTTATTGATAGATCAAAGGGATTTTGGAAAGAACACAGAGATCATAAAGGTTGATTTTGGTGCTAAGAGAAGGATGATTAGGGATTAGGTTTTTCCAAACTAGTTCTTAATAAATATGGTGAAGTAGGGTTCGATTGGGGTTTCGTATGTATGTGCCAGTATTTTTGTGATCCCAGAAGCAAGTGTATACTAGTGAAATTTTTTTACAGGTCTATTGAAGGATGAATTGCTTGTCTATGGTGTGGTAGAAAGAATTGCAGCAAGGGATTAGACTATACTAAAATAGAACTGACCGAGGCATAATGAGATGCTACTATACAATTCATGAATTATTAGATTGATGTCTAAAAAGTGTTTGTAAGTCAGTTAGACTTCTTAATTGTAATTTTAAGTTAGTATGACTTCCTTAGGGTGGGTTCCCAAGGAAAATTGAGTAGTGAGCTCTAGCTAGTGTGTATGAATTCAAGTGCAATCCTTATATTGTAATAAGCTATACTTATAAAAAGGTATCGGTCTTATTGTGGGTATCATCCCTGCCATAGTTTTCACCCTAGTTTGGGTTTCCATGATAAAAATATTTTTGTTTTGTGGTGTTGACATTTTCTAATTTTTGTTTACATGCTTTACATTTTGCAAACCAGTAATAAAATTTTATGTGATCAAGGGTTTTATGCTTGAAGGGTTTAAGGGTTTTAAAGTTTAAGTATTTTAGTAGAAAATGAATCACCCCTCTCTTAGTTTCTTGTTGCCTATTTCCTAAAATTTTTATTAGAGTTATTCCCTTAAAGGAAGACTAACAAATTGAGGATATTTAAAGATGATAACATATAAGAAAGATAGTCTAGTATCTTATGGAACCAACTATGCACTGTGGAAGAATCAAATGTTTGTACATCTCACATGTATTGATGAAGATTGTTGGAGGATTACAAAGAATTCATGTATTCCTCCTTAGAATCCTACAACTCCTGCTGAGATCACTCATTCCATAGAAAACATAAGGACAAAGGAAGATATGCTAATTTTACTGACTAATGCAGAGATGGCTAATGTCATGGAATTGGAGAAATCTAATCAAATATAGGAGAAGTTGGAGATTATTTATGAAAGAGATACAATAGTGAAGATGGAAAATTCATAGAGCTTGAAAGAAAAGTATGAGGCCATGAAGATGAGTGAGGATGAGAATATCTCCTTTTACATGTTGAAGGTAAATGAGATAGTATGCACTATTAAATGTGTTGGAGGAACACTTCATGAGGATGAGATTATTTCAAATGTTATGAGTTTTTCCAAAATTTATGAGATCTTTAACACCTTCCTATGACAAAAAGGTTGAAGCTATTGAGGAAATAAGGACAATGAATAATGTAACAAGATAAAATCTAGTTGGTAGGCTTACAACCTTTAAGCTGAGTTCAATAAGTGGCTCACTACCCAAGAATGAGATAACATTCAAAAAAAATATCACTAGAAGGAACATGAAGGGATCAGATCCAGTTGGAAAACCTGAAAGGAAATTTTCAAGATGGGAAGAAGAGTTGAAGGACATAAAAGAGGAAGATAGAGAGCTTGAAGAATTGGAAGCTAAGTTTGCAAAAATGATGTCTTATAAATAAAGATATCTTGTTGGAAGTAAGTACAAAGGAAAGTTGTCATTCAAATGTTTTTCATGTATTAAGGTAGGACATTATGCATCTAGGTGTCCTACTAGGGTTCCTAGGTACAAGTATGAGCATAAGTCTAGGGAGATAATATGTTATTATGCCCTCGATGATGAAGGAATTACTGGTGATGAATTTGATGAATTTTATAAGGATGATGATGAATTTACTTTCAGTTTTGTCAAGGAAGAAGGTAATAAGACTAATAATCTTAAGCCTTCTAGTTATTTCATTTCAATTAAAGAAGGTGATTCTAGATCTGAAGATTATGTGCCTTCTATTGCCACTAATGATGTCGTTGAAGAGAAATATTTTTCCTATCAAGTTGTCAAAGAAG
Organism: Thuja plicata; assembly: GCA_018584345.1. NCBI lineage: Eukaryota > Viridiplantae > Streptophyta > Pinopsida > Cupressales > Cupressaceae > Thuja > Thuja plicata. Next base: position 717,882 of record MU225116.1, on the reverse strand, counting down.
TTAACTGGGTTATTGATAGTGGATGCTCTCATCATATGAATTGTGACTAGAGAAAATTCATAATCTATGATAATTATTATGGTGACGAAGTGAACTGGGGTGAAAACACTAGTGGTAAGATAAAAGGTAGAGGTTCTATTAATTTGGATGACAAAAACAATATCGATGATGTACTCTATGTAGAAGGTTTGAAACATAATCTTCTCTGTGTCGGTTAGCTAATGTACAAGGCTATGGTTTCTATTTTGAAAATGTTATGTGCAAGATATTAAATAATTATGGAAGGCATATTGATACTAGATCCAAAAAAGAGGTAACATATTTCTTTTGAATAGTGGTCAAAAGACTTGTTTCATTGGTCAGATAGATGAATGCTAGTTATGGCATAAGAGGTTGTGTCATGTGAACTTTAAAAATATTGTTTCTATAAGTTCTACTTTTGTTGTTAGAGATTTCCTAAGATGAAGAATCCTACTAATATTGTTTGCAAGGAATACCAATTGGGTAAGAAAACAAGAGATAATTTTTCACTCTAAGAAATAAAATTCAAATTGATTGCTTGATCTTATTCATATTTATTTGTGTGGTCCTAAAAATATTAGAATCTTGCAAGGAGATAGATATTATATGCTACTGATTGATGATTATTCAAATATGGTATGAGTGACCTTCTTGAAGGAGATGTCAGAAGCTTTTGGTAAGTTTAAGGCCTTAAATTCAATGGTGAAGAATGAGACTGGTCTGAAATTGAAGAAGCTGAGATTAGATAGTGGTGGAGTGTTTACATCAAATGAGTTCAATGTATTTTTTGAGATCAAAGGAATCAAGAGAAAATTGTCTACTCCTAGGACTCCACAACAGAATAGTGTAGCAATGAGAAAGACCAGATCAATTCTAGAGACTTATAGGACCATGATGTTGGAGATAAATGTTCCGCAAATGTTTTGGAGAGAAGGTGTGATCATTACAGTGTACACTCTTAATGGAGTGTAGATCAAAGATGGAATTGGTAAGACATCTTATGAATTTTGGTTTAGTCATGTACCTACTATTAAGTACTTCAGAATTTTTGACAGTAAATGTTACATAAAGAGGGATGGAGATATAAGAAAGTTTGATGCAAGGAGTGATGAAGGGTATATTCCTTGGATATTCTACCAAAAGAAGAGAATATAAATGTTATAAAAAAAGGTTCAGGAAATTAATAGAAAGCATAAATGTTAAGGTAGGAGACAGTCTTGAGAATTTGACCTGATCAATTGATTCATACCCAAGTTCCTGGTGTACCAGTGACTATAAGTGATGAAGATATTTGACACAAATAAGAAAAAGGCCTATGATAAAATAGATGGTACCATGATGTATAATATTGAATCACAATGAAGGAAAGATCATTGGCAATAAGAACAAAGGAATTTAGACAAGAATTAAGAAAAAAAGAAGATGAAATTTTCTTGATATCAAAAGTTGAACAAGTTGGTGATGAATGATCAAGATCTGTCGAGGAAGTTATTGAAACCATAAATAACCATGTGGAAAAGATCATTCTTAGAGAAACAAATGGTGGCAGATATTATTAGCAATAATAGTCCACTAACACAACTAAGAGTGGGGTAAATCAGTTGTGATCCAAATAAATTAAACTTTAAACTTTATTAAACAATTAATCAATGGAAATATGAACATATCAAATGTGACACCATAACACAATAAATTTTTGTCAAGGAAACCTTGTTAAGGGAAAAAACCCTGGTGGGAATTAGCACCCACAAATAATGCATTGAAAGTATTGTATCCTTGTTAGGAGATTTAGCCCTGTTAGGAGCCGATTATTATATATAGTACATAATCTGTGTTAAAGGAAAGACCCTGTTAGGAGTCAAGAGAAATAGTAGGCTCACTTCCTAGGCACACTACCCAAATGTGAAGGTTAAATCCACCTTCTGGACTCACTTTCTGAAATGCAGATATAGGAGTAGCAATAACCCGTGAACTGATTGATGGAAACTTTATTTTCTTAAATAGTTCCAATGAATTTCATCATAATCACTACCTCTTATCTACATCCAGCAAACTTCACAAATACAAGCTTGCATTTTTTATATTCCACAACCACACTTATCTCATCACTTCAAACAACTCTTCTTTATAAAATTTTACAATAAACAATTAGGTCAGCCTATTAAGACTTCCCCAATGTACAAAATATTATATAGACCCTTTATAAGATACACACGGTACCTTACACAAGTAAAAATCAATTGATAATCATAAATCATAATCCAATATCTATAATCCACACTCACCATCTTCTAAACACATTACACTGGAATGTAGTCAGCTACAAAATATCTTTGCAAGATCACATGCTTCAGCTAACGTCAACAAGAAAAAAATGACCCAAAAATCACAAGTAACATTCTCCAACATGTCTTCTACCATGCCTTAAGCTCATAGAACATAATTCATGCTCACGTCAAAGTTATCTCCAAAACCCAGAGACCAACTCTGTCACAATTCACTGTCATTATTTTGTACCCAGTCTTCACAAAAAAAAATGTAACTAATGCCAATAGTAAGATCAAGTCAAGTGACATTATATGTAATATCACTTCTTATTCATGTATACATCCCCATTCTTGCATTCTTTAAAATGCCTATACAGTGTCTGTACACTTTTGCCAATCATCCATGTACCAGTGATAACCAGTCTATCTGAGACTTCAACTAAAACATATGTTGACATCAATGAAAAAAAATGAATGTCAACACCTCTTCACAAAAATAATTCCAACAATACCCCCTTTGGCATTGATGGAAACATATGAGAAAATCCATCAACCCAAACAATATCCTTCTCAATACAATCTTCTCAATATCCTCTTTACATCTCCCCCTAAAACAATAGGGATTTTCTACTTCTATCACTCCCACTTTGAAATCAATAGAAAAGGGTTCCATATCTATCTTTCTTCTCTAACCATGCCACCTCTGCAAGGTGTATCTTTTTCAAATATTCATGCCTTCAACAACTAGGTTCTTGATCACCCAAATATGTTCTAATATGTTCTGTGATCACTCCCCTTAAGGAGTGAATCCAAGCATCAAGTCGAGTGATTGATAATGATCGGATAGCTACTATATTCATGCATTTTTACATTATTTAGTTCTTGCAAGGAGGGGTTCCCACCGTAAGCATACCTCTAAGATACTCAAAGGCATATTTTGGCAAAGGTTTTGTGAATATATCTACTATTTGTTCCTTTGTACTCCAATCCAACTTCCTTTTCTACAACCTTGTCTCTCAAAAAATAATATTTGATTGAAATATGTTTGGTATTTGAATGCATATTATATTTCTCCCTATAGATATCTAAATATCCTCTTAACTGTAGAAAGATGAGTCTCTTTAGGACCTACTTGAAACCTTGCAATAATTCCAACTACATTAGCAATATCTAGTCTAGTGTGAGTATATTGTAAACCTCCAATCATGGATCTATACTCTATCTAAAATAAACTTTGAGATTCATCAATAGTAGTAAGCTTACAACCAGTAATCATAGTTGTTCCAATAGGTTTACAATATTCCATTCCAAAATTCTTCAACAATTCCCTAAGATACTTGGTATGAGAGATGAAAATACCATGTTTTTCCTGAGTAATTTACAAACCAAGAAAGAACTTCATTTCCCAAATCATAGACATTTCAAATTCATTTTTCATTTCCTCAAAATTTTTTTTACTCATTTCATCATTTCCTCCAAAAATAATGTCATCAACAAATACTTCAACAATAAAGATTCCATCTTCACTCATTCTCAAATAAAAATTACTGTCTATACTACCTTTTCTAAAACCAAGATTTAGTAAATACCTGTCCAACCGAGCATACCATGCTCTAGGTGCTTTTTTTAGTCCATATACTACCTTTTTCAACTTGAAAACCATATCATCATCATTTATTAAAGGAAAGCCATCAGGTTGCACATTGGAGACTTCTTCCTCTAGATCTCCATTTAGGAATATTGATTTCACATCCATCTAATATACCTTAAAGTTCTTGTGTGCTGCATAAGAAAGGAACATCCTTACTGCTTCTAATCTTGCAACAGGAGAAAATGTTCCTTCAAATTCTATGCCTTCTTGTTGTGAGTAGCCTTTACAAACTAGTCTAACCTTATTCCTTACTACCATACCTTCTTCATTCATTTTGTTTTTCAACCCATTTAGTCCCTATAACATTCTTTTCCTTAGGTCTAGGAACCCATTCCCAAGTTTTTTTTCTCTATCTGATCAATTCTTCCTACATTTCTTTAGTCTAAGATTCATCTCTACATGCCTCATCAGTAGTTTTTGGTTCTACTTGTAAAATCAAACAAATCTCATTTCTCATTCTAGATCTTGTTCTTGTAGGACCAAAGAGATCTACACATACTAGATCCAGTCTCCCCTTTGCTGAGTAAGATTTTCTCTAAAAAGTGCTTCTATTCTATTTCCCCATCGCACACTCTCTACACATGGTGGTAGAAGGCTTCACTATTGTTCGTAAATATATGATTGCATTTGTCATACTTTATTTCAAAATTTTATCAAAATTTATATGAAAAAACCTTCTATGGCATAACCAACTATCATCAACCTTTGCAACAAAACAAGTAGCTGATGTAGTATTTAATTCAAACACATTACCTCTTAACTTTGTACCTGATGCAATCAACTCTCCTGACTGAATTCTGATAGTATATTTTCCATCATTGAACTTTAAATGATGTCCCTTGTCTACAAGTTGTCCAACACTCAAAAAGTTGTGCTTAAGTCCATCAACAAGAAATACATTGTGAGTATTAGTTTTACCATCAAGAGTAATTGAACCTACTCTAATGATGAATTTTGGAGTGTTATCACCAAATCTAACTGCACCACCATCATATTTATTTAGCTGAACAAAATTTCTTTTATTACCAGTCATATGATGTGAACAACCACTGTCTATGACCCATTTAGATTTCTTTTCAACATGAGAAACCAAGGCTCTTTCTTCATGAATAGACTCATCATCTTTAATTGCAATAAATCCAATTTCATCATAATCCACAATATCATCATCAGACACACCTTCACTAGCATGGTAAAATTCCTTATCCTTAGAATAATATGGTCTACGAAACTTAGGTTTATGCTTAGGAATCCTTTTATGACATCTAGATGCAAAATTTCCAAAATTATTACATGAAAAACACTCCAGGGGTAACTTTCCTTCAAATTTACACTTACCTCTCTTTTCTCTTCTTGCGGTCAAAGCCACAAGTTCATCTAGTTTTATATCCTCTTCTACTATATTTTCCCAATCATCAACATATTGACCAAGCTCTTCATACATGTTATCTTTGTTGGTGCTTGCAAGACTTTATAAAGCATTTTTGTCATGGTGCACATTTTCTTTGAATGAAAACTCCACCTTATGTAATGTATCTTCCATCTTCGTTGCCTCAAAGCTGGTCAACTTAGCAATTAATACCTCTCTATTGAAGTTTGTTGACAAAGGTATGATCTCTTCTATCACTTACACTTTAGTTTTGTAGACAGGTGTCAAAGATATAGAATATTTACAATCACTTCTTCTTTAGTATATGTGCCTCCTGAGTTTCTAATCCATGTAGCAACCTATGTAACCCTCTATACATATGCTTTGACATTCTTATCATCTCACATTCTTAAACTTTCCATCTTAGTCTTCCAATTGTGCAACTTCACTTGCTTAGTAAACTTGTCTCTTTCATATAGTTCTTCCAGTCTTGTCTAGATTTTGTGTGTAGAATCCAAGTCTTTAACCTCTATAAATTCACCCCCAGAGAGTGCGTTGATCAATGCTTCTCTTGCAACCATATTACAACTAAATAACTTATTTTCATCTGAATCTATAGTCTCTAACTCATCTGCAGTCTTGATCTATTCATATTTCTTAGTAATCATCCAATAATAAATCCCTAAGTAGAGGAGCCGAGTCCTCACCTTGTTCTTCCAACTATCAAAAATTTTCAGGATCAAATTATGGACTATCCTTCATATAGTACACCATCTTCTGGATCACCTCAAGCTATTAAGATTTCTCTCAAAGGACCACAAGCTCTGATACCAATTGTTAGCAATAATAGTCCACCAACACAACTGAGAGGTGGGGGTGAATAAGTTGTGAGCCAAATAAATTAAAATTTAAATTTTATAAACCAATTACACAATGTAAGTCTAAATACATAAAATGTAACACCATGACACAAGAAATATTTGTCAAGGAAACCTTATTAAAGCAAAAAACCTGGTGGTATTAGCACCCACAAATAATTAAATGAAAGTATTGTATCCATGTTAGAAGATTTAGCCCTGTTAGGAGTTGATTATTACATATAGTACACAGTCTCTATTAAAGGATAGACCCTATTATGATTCAAGAGAAATAGTAGGCACACTAACCAAATGTGAAGGTTAAATCTACCTTCTGGACTCACTGTTCGAAATACAGATATAGGAGTAACACTAACAATTGAATTGACTAATAGCAACTTGCTTTGCTTAAACATTTCCAATGAAGTTCATCACAATCATTACCTCTTATCTACATCCAACAAAATTCACAAATACAATCTCGCAACTTATTACATTCCACAACCAAAATTATCTCATCAAGAAACAACTCTTCTTTATACAAGTTTAAAATAAATAATTAGATCGGTTTGTTAAGACTTCCCCAATTTATAAACAATTATATAGACCCTTTCTAAGATACACATGGTACCTTACACAAGTAAACATCAATTACAACTCATCAATTATACTCCGAGATTTGTAATCTACACTTGCCATCTTCTAAACACATTACACCACTGTAGTCAACCTCAAACAAATCTTCACAATATCAAACGCTTCCACTGACACCACCAAGAACACAGCAACCCAAAAATCACAAGTAAAATTCTCCGACATGTCTTCCAACATGCCTTAAGCTCACATATCATAATTCGTGCTCACATCCAAGTTATCTCCAAAAACCAGAGACCAACTCTGTCACAATTCAATGTCACTGTTATGTACACAGTTTTCACAAAATAACTGTAACTAATGCCAACAATAAGATCAAGCAAAGCGACCTTAGATATAATATCACTACTAATTCCTATATACATCCCCATTCTTGCATGCTTTGATACACCCGTATAGTTTTTGTACACTTCTGCCAATTATACCTGTACCAGTGATAACCAATCTATCTGAGACTTCAACTAAAATATATGTTGACATCAATGAAAAACATGAATGTCAGCACCTCTTCACATAAACAATTCCAACAGATATGTGAAAGGAGAATGCTCCAAGTCTGATCAAGACAAGCCTAAAGCAAAAAGACAGAAGAACAAGGAAAAGAAGAAGAACAAAGCTAAACAATAGAAAGAAAAATACAAGCTAAAGGATAAGGGTAAGAAGGAGAAGCAAAAGACAAAAAATAATATGAAGAGTCAGAAGAAGTGCAAGGGAATAAAGAGGAACAAGAACAAGAAGACTGTGGCAAGATGACTTAAAACTTAGAATTTTAGTGGTAGTTGTTTTGATTGTGGAAATTATGTACATAGAGCCTCAGATTTATTTTACTAGAGGTAAGATAAATGAGCATGTCTCAGATAGACTCAATGGTGTGAGAAGGATAAATGATATTATCATAATACAAAGATGTAGATGTCCATGTTCTATGATGAGGAATGATGATAGTGTATCATCAAAAAATGGAAGCTCTTCCATTTTGGACTATTTTAGCCCTCTGAGTAAGTTGTTTGGGGTCATTTCAAGTGCCTGGAATGGGTCTCTGACTTGGGTCTGGCTTTTCCCCCTGTTCTTCCCCATTTCCTACTTCTCTCCAGCATGTTTCTGGCATTTTGACTTGCAAATCTGAGATTCTTGACCTCAGGGTCAAAGTTGACCTTTCTAGGTCAAGGCCGACCTTGACCCTGACCTAGGTCAAGGTCAACATCAACCTTGACCTAGGTCAAAGTTGACCTTGATTCTGACCCAGGGTCCAGATTTCAAGTTTCTAGGGTTTCTGAATGTCGAGCTTCAGAAATATTTAATTCTTGCTTCTCGGTTGATTATTTTGGTCTTTGGGGCAACGAATTTTGAAATTATATTTAATATACGTCCACTTCTAGGGGTATAGGTCTAATTGGAATTTAATTCTCCCATGTAGGCCTCTCTAGAATATTGTGCCCTAGATTTGTATATAAGGAAGCTTTCTCCTCTCATTTTCTCTAACCATCTAAGACTTGAAAAAGACAAATATATGCATGATCTATTGAAGTAAGCATCTACTCTCAAGAATTCAAGAATTCAAAGACATTCAAGCATTCAATTCATCAAGGAGATCCATTAGTAGCCATTGAAGGATTCAAAGCTCTATGGAGCCCTCTTGTTGAAGATTTCTCCATCCACATTCCTCCAAGCCTCTTCCTATTCAAAGATCTATTCAAGATTGGTGTTGATGATCTACAAGAAATTGATTTGAGACATCCTAAATTCTACATTCTACATTCTTTTGGAGCATACATACTTGTGGATCCACAGATTCGAATCTTCCACAAGGGTTTCTATACAAGCAAGGTGAATTTTCTCATTTACTTTGTTTATCTATGCAATTTCAATTAAATTATAAGGTTAATTCCAAAGCCAGAGTTTGACCAAGCAAAACCCCTTCCCTCCAAAAAATGAACCATTTTTCTTGCAGGGACAAGTTCGGAACAACGAATTGGAGTGCAAATCTGGATACCCTTTTCGGAAAACTATTAGGATTTGGAAATAGATTTTTTGTTGGATTGTGCAGGTCAAAATCATACTTTTTGGGTCAAAGGTGACATTCATTTCTGGGTCAGAATCGACATTCTATTCTAGGTCAGAATTAGATTTTTTGGGTCAAAGGTGACATTCATTTTTGGGTCAAAAAAATCTTTCTCAGAAAAGAAAAATATTTCTAGGTTTTTTAGATCTCACAGTTTCGGTTCAAGATGGCAGAAATCAACAGTTTCTGAGACCATTTGACAGGTTTTTTCAGCAAATTATTTTTCAGAGGTATGTACTTTTTTATTTCTTCATTTCAATATTAGTCTTCTAGATTTACCTTTCAAATATTTTCAATTGCTCTTCCCTAAATCCTCTCTTTAAAAAGGTGAGGGAGAAGTTAACCCAAGCCATTTATCTCCTTTGTATAGATCACGAATTGACACTTTACTTTGTGTTAATCAGACCTCATTTGGAGGATAAATCTTGGTATTCTTCCTCTCCTAAGTATAGGGTGTGGATCCATCTTCCCTCTATATATTTTGGTGAACCTCACAAGCTTACCCCCAATCTTTTGTGAAATTAGATGCCATATTGTGTTTGTGGTGTTCAATTTCCTTTTCATGTCTATAGATTTCATTTGAATGCATTTTGATATATCTAGATCTATTTTCTATGCATTTCTTTATTCGTTATTATGTTTCACAAGTTGTTTCAAATATTTTCCAAACATTTTACAATGTGCTTTATTGATAGGGATGATAATCCTCCTATTTGGGACAAACCTTTGAATTTGGATATTGATTACTCTCTTCCTCATGAATCCATTGTGGATGATTCTAATTTTTTGGATGAACCAATGGATAAAGACATTGATTTATGCCCTCCTCATGAAGATGCTTTGATACAAGAGGGTGATTTATTAATGGATGATATATTCATACATGATGGTGACTCTTTTTCTAAAACACACTCCCCTTATGCAGGCATTTTAGAGAAAGAAGAAAAAATTATGGATGCTTTACCTCCATCTGGGATTCCTTCTAGTGATGATGCATTAGTGAAGAATGATATGAATTCCCTTAATGCTCTCCCTCTTAGTGATGATCTGATGAAGAATCAAGATCCTACCTCATCTCCTTCTAGGATGTATTATTTTCTTCCTTCTTGTGAACATGTTTGTAGTGTTGAGACAACTAACATGGTTTATCCAAAACCCTTTTTGACTATTAAATTTTTTCCTCGCATTACTATCAAAGGTAAACCTATGGAGTCTTTAGAGTCTTTCAATGATCAAGATTTGATAAAACAATTGCGCAATACCCCTGCCAAGATTTATGTATGGGAGCTTCTTCAAACTTTACCTACCTACCATGAAGCCTTGCAAAAATATCTAGCAACTCTTCCCACTCTACCTCCTAATCAAGAGAACATCAATGCCTTCTTACAGTGCATGCATGCTACCCCGGATCCTCCTGACATTGTATTTACTCAAAAGAATTTACCTTCTAAAGAAATACATAATCAATATGATGCTCTTATTGTTGTTTTTACTATAAATAAGAGTATCATTCATAGGACCTTGATTGATAATGGATCTGGGCTTAATATTTGTAGCATGGACATGCTCAAAGTGATTAAAGCTGATCTTTCAACTATTCAACCTGATAATGCTCCTATACATGGCTTTGATAACATTAACAAGAAAACTTTGGGCATCATTACCTTACCTCTCAAAGTAGGTATGGTCATCCTGAATACTCATTTTCATGTTATGCCTGGACCTATTAATTATAACCTCCTTTTGGGTAGACCTTGGTTGCATGAGATGCATGTTGTTCCTTCCACCCTTCACCGTAAAGTCAAGTTTATTCACAAAAAAATGGTGTATACACTTCATGCGGATGATGCGCCAAATCCTTGTTTGAATATTCAAACCCAAAATATTCCTATTCCTAAATAGTAATCCTTATTCCTCTAATGCTCTTCCTGGAGATGATTGGGGAACCTTGGATTTTAATCCTACCTTTATTGGTGAATATAAGGTTTCTAATCTTGATTTTATGAAGCAATAAAGAGATTTTGCACAATGAGCTTTTTCTACTACTTCTAATGCTCTTCGTAATAACTTTGTCACTACTTCTACCCACTATGAATCTTTCAAACTTACTAATTATGACATAGTGACTACTGAAGTTCTATTGACCCCTTCTGCTATGGCTTCTCATTATGGTCATGGTTATCATTTACTAGTTAAACAAGGATTCCATGTTCAAGGATGTGGTAAGCATAAATAGGGAATTTAAATGCCCTTACAGAATAGGGGGAGCATTCTTATGGATTGGGATTTAATCCTGAACAACGCATCAATGTTACCAACATCTCAAATAGCACTTTAAAAAATGATGACCCTGTGAAGGAATTTGACCAATAAGTTCCTTTGCCTAAACTCCTTCGTACTAAGATGATTACTAGACCTAAACACAAAATGAAATGTAGTTCACACTTGAAGAATCTTCTTTTTTGTTTGTATCATAGATTTCATGATCACTCTACTAATGAATGTCAAGCTTTACATTATAAGATTAGGCAGCTCATTGATATTAAAGTTATTTATATCTCATGTGGCAATGAGTTTTATTTCAATCCTATTTTCTCTAAATAACATTTATGTTCCTATTATGGAGCTCCACATTATGTAAACAATGTTAGCCTAATCCTTGGGGGCTCGTTGTCTTGCATAGTATTGTGAGAGATATAATAGGTCCCATTTCATCCTTGTTCCTATGCTAGGGGAGCAATGATGCCATCTAATTCTTTTCTATCTTTTTGGGATCCACTTTTCCCTTGGTTAAGCAGTATCTATCTATAATGTGATATCCAATCATACATGAAAATTTTGGTTTGCATTGAGGATCTATGTCCTTGATGATAACCTATTTCATTATTTAACATTGGGTTTCCATGGTTGATAAATCTCTTACCTTGGAAATTGAATAGTGTGTTATCCCTCACAAGGGTTACTTTTCACTTCTTGCATGATATTTGTTTGCATTCATCCCTTCCATGGCCTCATAGGACCTATGAACTTCTTGGCTTGGACTAGGTGTTGTCTATGGATATTGTCTTGATGTTGAAGAAGGCTTTATCCTTGTTCTTTTCTGTCCTTAACATGTCAAAATAGTATGTATTTTTCCATCTTAAGGATGGGGGCATATATATGGCCTCCCTCATTCTATATTATGCATTTTTGTTCTAACCTTTTAATTTGCAGAATGCTAAATCCTCTGAAGGTAATTCACATAAGTTGCTAAATCCTGAAGAGATACGCATTCAATTGCAATTCAATATGCTAAATCCTCAAAAGGTAATGCACATAAGTTGCTAAATCCTGAAGAGATACACATTTTACAAATGTGTTCCATGGTGATATAAGGATATGGATCCATGGGTACTTCATAAATTCCATCAGAAGACACACTACATACATGCACAAAGCCGCCAGAAGGTGCACAACTTTATGGGGTGACTATCAAGTGCTTTCTTGGTGGGCCATCCTATCCTTTTTGTGGTTCACAGTGAGATATACACATCTTACTGGGCGAGCTAATCACACCATCTCTCTTTTTTCTTTGACTGGTGAAGTCTCTCTTATTTTAATCTTGGGGTTGACAAAGAATTGAGTCCCTAGGGGCTTGAGGATTTCTTTGTCCCTTTGATTTCAATGAGATTATCTTTTTTTTATGATCTCCTTTACCAAGAGTTTGCATCGAGTCCACTCTTGCTAAAGTGGGGGCTAAATGTATCATTGGAAAATGGAAGCACTTCCATTTGGGACTGGTTTAGCCCTTAGATTAAGTGGTTTGGGGTCATGTCAAGTGCCTTGAATGGGTCTCTGACTTGGATCTGGATTTGCCCCCTGTTCTCCCCCATTTCCCACTTCTCTCTAGCCTTTTTTCTGGCATTTTGACGTACAAATCTGAGATTCTTGACCTCAGGGTCAAATTCAAACTTTCAAGGTCAAGTTCAACCTTGACCCTAACCTAGGTCAAGGCCGACCTCAAACTTGACCCAGGGTCCAAATTTCAAGTTTCTGGGCTGTCCGGATGTCGGGCTTTAGAAAGATTTAATTCCCACTTATGGGTCGCTTGTTTCGGTCTTCGGGGCAATGACTCTTGAAATTATATTTAATATAGGTCCACTTCTATGGTTATAGGTCTAATTGGAATTTTATTCTCCTATGTAGGCCTCCCTGGAAGATTGTGCCCTAGATTTGTATATAAGGAAGCTTTCTCCTCTAATGTTCTCTAACCATCTAAGAATTTAAAAAGATAACTCTATGCGTAATCTATTGAAGAAAGCATCTAGTCTGAAGCATTCAAGCATTCAAAGACATTAAAGCATTCAATTCATTAAGGAGATCCATTGGTAGCCATTAGAGGATTCAAATCTCTATGGAGCCCTCTTGTTGAAGATTTTTCCATCCACATTCCTCCAAGCCTCTTCCTATTCAAAGATCCATTCAAGATTGGTGTTAAAGATCTATAAGAAATTGATTTGAGATATCCTACATCCTACATTCTACATTCTACATTATTTTGGAGCATACATACTTGTGGATACACGAATTTGAATCCGCTGCAAGGGTTTCTATACAATCAAGGTGAATTTGTTCATTTACTTTGTTTATCTATGCAATTTCAATTCAATTAAGGTTAATTCCAAAATTGGGGTTTGACCAAGAAAAACCCCTTCCCCCCAAAAAGCAAACCATTTTTCTTGCAGGGACAGGTTCAGAATAGCAAATTGGAGTGTAGATCCATATACCCTTTTTGGCAAACTGTCAAGATATGAAAATAGATTTTTTGTCAGACTGTGAAGGTCAGAATAAGACTTTTTGGGTCAAAGATGACATTCATTTCTAGGTTAGAATTGAAATTCTATTCTAGGTCAAAATCGGACATTCTGGGTTAGAATAAGACTTTTTGGGTCAAAGATGACATTCATTTCTAGGTTAGAATCAAAATTCTGTTCTGGGTTAGAATCGGACATTCTGGGTCAGAATGAGACTTTTTGGGTCAAAGGTGACATTCATTTTTGGGTCAAAATTGACCTTTCTCAAAAAAGAAAAAGATTTCTGGGTATTGTAGATCTCATAGTTTCAGTTCAAGATTGCAAAAATCAATAGTTTTTGAGACCATTTGGCAAGGTTTTTAGAATATTCTTTTTCGGATGTATCTACTTTTTATTTCTTCATTTCAATATTAGTCTTCTAGATTTACCTTTCAAATATTTTCAATTGCTCTTCCCTAAGCCCTATTTTTAAAGAGGTGAGGGACAAGTTAACCCAAGCCATTTATCTCCTTTGTATAGATCACGAATTGACACTTACCTTTGTGTTAATCGGATCTCATTGGAGGATAAATCTTGGTATTCTTCCTCTCCTAAGTATAGGGTGTGGAACCATCTTCCCTCTATACATTTTGGTGAGCCTGACAAGCTTACCCCCAATCTTTTGTGGAATTAGATGCCCTATTGTGTTTGTGGTGTTCAATTTCCTTTTCATGCCTATATATTTCATTTGAATTCATTTGGATATATCTAGATCTGTTTTCTATGCATTTCTTTATTCGTTATTATGTTGCACAAGTTGTTTCAAATATTTTACAAACATTTTACAATGTGCTTTATCGATCGGGATGATAATCCTCATATTTGGGATGAACCTTTGAATTTGGATATTAATTACTCTCTTCCTCATGAATCCATTGTGGATGATTCTACTTTTTCTGATGAATCCTTGGATAAAGACATTAATTTACCCCCTCCTCGTGAAGATGCTTTGATACAAGAGGGTGATTTATTAATGGATGACATATTCATACATGATGGTGACTCTTTTTCTAAAACACACTCCCCTTATGTAGACATTTTAGAGAAAGAAGAAAACATTATAGATGATTTACCTCCATTTGGGATTCCTTCTAGCAATGAGGCATTAGCAGAGAATGATATGAATTCCCTTAATGCTCTCCCTCTTAGTGATGATCTTATGGAGAATCAAGATCCTACCTCATCTCCTCCTAGGATGTATTCCTTTCTTCCTTCTTGTGAACCTCTTTGTAGTGTTGAGACAACTAACATGGTTTATCCAAAACCCTTGTTTACTATTAAAGGTTTTCCTTGCATTACTATCAAAGGTAAACCTATGGAGTCTTTAGAGTCTTTCAATGATCAAGATTTGATAAACCAATTGCGCAATACCCTGCCAAGATTTCTTTATGGGAGCTTCTTCAAACTTTACCTACCTACCATGAATCCTTGCAAAAATATCTAGAAACTCTTCCCACTCTACCTCCTAGTCAAGAGAACATCAATGCCTTCTTACAGTGCATGCATGCTAACCCGGGTCCTCCTGACATTGTATTTAGACAAAAGAATTTACCTTCTAAAGAAATACATAATCAATATGATGCTCTTATGGTTATTGTTACTATCAATAATAGTATCATGTGTAGGACCTTGATTGATAATGGATATGGGCTTAATATTTGTATCATGGACATGCTCAAATTGATTAGAGCCGATCTTTCAACTATTCAACCTGATAATGCTCCTATACGTGGCTTTGATAACATTGACAAGAAAACTTTGGGAATAATTACCTTACCTCTCAAAGTAGGTATGGTCATCCTGAATACTCATTTTCATTTTATGCCTAGACCTCTTAATTATAACCTCCTTTTGGGTAGACCTTGGTTGCATGAGATGCATGTTGTTCCTTCCACCCTTCACCGTAAAGTCAAGTTTATTCACAAAAAAATGGTGTATACACTTCATGCAGATGATGCGCCAAATCCTTGTTTGAATATTCAAACCCACAATATTCCTATTCCTAAATAGTAATCCTTATTCCTCTAATGCTCTTCCTGGAGATGATTGGGGAACCTAGGATTTTAATCCCACCTTTATTGGAGAGTATAAGGTTTCTAATCTTTATTTTATGAAGAAACAAAGAGATTTTGAATAATGAGCCTTTGCTTCTACTTCTAATTCCCTTTATAATAACTTTTACACTGCTTCTACCCACTATGAATCTTTCAAACTTACTAATGATGACATAGTGACTATTGAAGTTCTATTGACTCCTTCTACTATGGCTTCTCGTTATGGTTATGGTTATCATTTACTAGTTAAACAAGGATTCCATCGTCAAGGATTTGGTAAGCATAAATAGGGAATTTAAATGCCCTTACAGAATGGGGGGAGCATTCTTATGGATTGGGATTTAATCCTCAACAACACATCAATGTTACCAACATATCAAATAACACTTCAAAAATTGATGACCCTATGAAGGAATTTGACCAAGAAGTTCTTTTTCCTAAACTCCTTCATGCTAAGATGATTACTAGACCTAAACGCAAAACAAAAAGTAGTTCACACTTGAAGACTCTTCCTTTTTGTTTGTGTCATAGATTTCGTGATCACTCTACTAATGAATTTCAAGCTTTACATTATAAGATTAGGCAGCTCATTGATAGTAAAGTTATTTATATATCATGTGGCAATGAGTTGTATTTCAATCCTATTTTCTCTAATTAACATTTATGTTCCTATTATGGAGCTCCACATTATGTAAACAATGTTAGCCTAATCCTTGGGGGCTCGTTGTCTTGCATAGTGTTGTGAGCGATATAATGGGTCCCCTTTCATCCTTGTTCCTACGCTTGAGGACCAAGGATGCCATCTAATTCTTTTTTGTCTTTCTGGGATCCACTTTCCCTTGGTTAAGCAGTATTTATCTATTATGTGATATACAATCATACATGAAAAATTTGGTTTGCATTGAGGATCTATGTCCTTTATGATAACCTATTTCATTATTTAACATTGGGTTTCCATGGTTGATAAATCTCTCACCTTGGAAACTGAATAGTGTGTTATCCCTCACAAGGGTTACTTTTCATTTTTTGCATGATATCTCTTTGCATTCGTCCCTTCCATGGCCTCATAGGAGTTGTGACCTTCTTACCTTGGACTGGGTGTTGTCTATGGATATTATCTTGATGTTGAAGAAGGCTTTATCCTTGTTCTTTTCTTTCCTTAGCATGTCAAAATAGTATGTATTTTTCCATCTTAAGGATGGGGGCATATATATGGCCTCCCTCGTTCTATATTATGTATTTTTTTTCTATCCTTTTATTTTGTAGCATGCTAAATCCTCTGAAGGTAACGCACATAAGTTTCTTTATCCTGAAGAGATGCATTCAATTGCAATTCAATGTGCTAAATCTTTGGAAGGTAACGCACATAAGTTTCTAAATCCTGAAGAGATACACATTTTATAAATGTGTTCAATGGTGATATAAAGATATGGATCCATGGGTACTTCATAAAATCCATCAGAAGACGCACTACATACATGCACAAAGCCGCCAAAAGGTGCACACTATATTGGGTGACTATCAAGTGCTTTCTTGGTGGTCCATCCTATCCTTTTTGTGGTTCACGGTGAGATACACGCATCTTACTGGGTGAGCTAATCACACCCTCTCTCTCTTTTTCTTTGACTGGTGATGTCTCTCTTATTGTAATCTTGGGGTTGAAAAAGAATTGAGTCCCTAGGGGCTTGAGGATTTCTTTGTCCCTTTGATTTCAATGAGATTATATTTTTTTTATGATCTCATTTACCAAGAGTTTGCATCAAGTCCAAACTCTTGCTAAAGTGGGGGCTAAATGTATCATTGGAAAATGGAAGCACATCCATTTTGGAATGGTTTAGCCCTCTGATTAAGTGGTTTGGGGTCATGTCAAGCGCCCTAAATGGGTCTCTGACTTGGATCTGGATTTTCCCCTATTCTCCCCCATTTCCCACTTCTCTCCTGTCTTTTTCTAGCAGTTTGACCTGCAAATCTGAGATTCTTGACCTCAAGGTCAAATTCAACCTTTCTGGTTCAAGGTCAACCTTGACCCTGACCTAGGTCAAGATCAACCTCAACCCTGACCTAGGTTAGAGTTGACTTCGATTCTGACCCAGGGTCTAGATTTCAAGTTTCTGGGGTTTCCGGATGTTGGGCTTCGGAAAGATTTAATTCTCACTTACGGGTCACTTGTTTCGGTCTTCAGGGGAACGAATCTTGAAATTATATTTAATATAGGTCCACTTCTAGGGTTGTAGGTCTAAATGGAATTTAATTCTCCTATGTAGGCTTCCCTAGAAGATTGTGCCCTAGATTTTTATATAAGGAATCTTTCTCCTCTCATTTTCTCTAACCATCTAAGACTTGAAAAAGACAACTCTATGTGTAATCTATTGAAGAAAGCATATAATCTCAAGCATTCAAGCATTGAAAGACATTAAAGCATTCAATTCATCAAGGAGATCCATTGGTAGCCATTGAAGGATTCAAAGCTCTATGGAGCCCTCTTGTTGAAGATTTCTCCATTCACATTCCTCCAAGCCTCTTCCTATTCAAAGATTCATTCAAGATTGGTGTTGAAGATCTACAAGAAATTTATTTGAGACATCCTACATTCGACATTGTACATTCTTTTGGAGCATACATACTTGTGGATCCACAGATTTGAATCCACCATAAGGGTTTCTATACAATCAAGGTGAATTTCTTCATTTACTTTGTTTATCTATGTAATTTCAATTCAATTATAAGGTTAATTCCAAAACCAGGGTTTGACCAAGGCAAGCCACTTCCCCCAACAAACAAACCATTTTTCTTGTAGGGATAGGTTCAGAACAATGAATTGGACTGCAGATCCGTATACCCTTTTCGGCAAACTGTCAGGATCTGAAAAAATATTTTCTGTTAGACTGTGCAAGTCAGAATAAGACTTTTTGGGTCAAAGGCGACATTCATTTCTGGGTTAGAATCAACATTTTGTTCTGGGTCAGAATCGGGCTTTTTGGGTTAGAATGAGACTTTTTGGGTCAAAGGTGACATTAATTTTGGGTGAAAATTGACCTTTCTCAGAAATGAAAAAGATTTCTTGGTTTTGTAGATCTAACAGTTTCAGTTCAAGATTGCGAAAATCAACAGTTTTTTAGACCGCTTGGTAGGGTTTTCATAATATTCTTTTTTGTATGTATGTACTTTTTATTTCTTCATTTCAATATTACTCTTCTAGATTTACCTTTCAAATATTTTCAATTGCTCTTTTCTAAGCCCTCTCTTTAAAGAGTTGAGGGAGAAGTTAACCCAAGCCATTTATCTCCTTTGTATAGATCATGAATTGACACTTACCTTTGTGTTAATCAGATCTCATTGGAGGATAAATCTTGGTATTCTTCCTCTCCTAAGTATAGGGTGTGGATCCATTTTACCTCTATACAGATAGTAAGTAGGAGATTTTTATATGTCTCAGATGTAATATATTTAGAAAAATTATTGAACACTATAGAGACACACAAGTAGATGAGTTTGATCCAATGGAGATGAATAGGGATATGAAAGAAAATGACAAGGAACATATAGAAAGAGAACAAAGAAAAGAAGGAGAAGAAAGTTGGAAAGATAATGTATAAGCATAGAAGCAAGATCAAGAGAAAGAAAAAAAGGGCGTTGCTATAAAAGAACATATTCCCACAAGAAAGTTAGGGGTCATTACCCCTCCTGATCAAAACTAAGATGTGAAGGATCATACCATTTCAGTATGCTTCAAAGAGAAATATTACAACTAGCATTATGTATGGAGGGTGCTACTTAGGGGGAGTAGTAAGTATGGTAAAGAAAATTTGTTTGATTTGAAGTTGAGTTTTTTCAGAGAGCTAAAAGGAATTGCATAAATTAGTGAGTTAAGTCTTTGGTGTTTGATCAATGGTTGGATGTGTTTAGTGGCTTAGAGATGTGTGTGAAAGAAGGAAAGATGAGCTTGACAAGGTAGCAGAAATAGAGAACGAAAGGGAAGCATACATTGATATGAAGAAAACAATTTGTATAAGAGAAAATGATACACCTTTGTCATTGATTTCAAAGGGTGAGAGAACCAGACATGAAAAACAATAGAGATTAGATTTGTCAAAGATTAGATTTTTTAAATTAGATGAGAGAAGAAAGTTCATATATACTTGCACATAAGAAAGAATTTTTTGTGAAGAAGAGTGGCGTACATCCAAGGGGGAGAAACTGACGGAGAGAAAAGTATGTAATAAGATTGAAACCAAGAAGAGAATGTTCACATAGGGAGTAGAGATAGAGAAGAGGTGATGAAGTAGAGAATAATTAGAGACTCTGGAAGATAATGTGTATTGTGGATATTGTTGGTAGTATTGTTGGTTTCTGATTGCATTACTATGTTTTATTTTTTTCCCATCACATGTTGTCATCAATGCCAAAGGGAGAGATTGCTAGAAAGTTGGATGTGTTTTCATTGATTTCAACATGTCTACTTTGATTTTTTTGATTTCTACTATGTTTTTTGGATGTCTAGTGTGAAGATCATATGGTTTTGATATCTATTATGATGTTTGGTTGACAAATATGCAATTTTTCAGTAAAGAAGAATGCTCAGATGAATGGCAGAAAAAGGTTACTAAAGATGAGGATTCATGCACCTAATGGGATGTTGTAGAGGTTTTCTACATACTTCATGTCAATTTTGAGTTTTTGACATGATGATTTTATCAAGTTATCATGTCACAGATGTAGGTTGGTTATTTTGTTGATTGCAAGTGTTATAGAGTTGCAGAGATTGCTCTCGCGTATGTGCTATAGATGAGAACTTTTGTTGCATAGATGGAAATTTGTTAAGGACATATAAATGGGTCTAGCATTCAAAGGGTTTGTGATCCTGATGATCCAAAAGGAAGTTACAAGTATTTTAGTGGAGGATGACAATGTTCTTGAAAGTTTATCATAGGATGCTAGTAGATCCGACAGGTGCAATGGATTTGTTTGTTTGTTTGATCTTAATGATACCTTAGCATGATCTAGACTATGTTCTTGATGGTTTGTAAGTTTACATTGATCAATTTGATCAATTTCAATGAATCTAAGTTATGTTTTTGTGATTTTAGCCGACATGTTAAGGAAATATTATAAAATGTTTATAAGAGATTGGTAAAAAAATTTAGGGTTATGATCACGATCTCGAGATGTTATTGATGGATCTAAGGGATGTTTGGAAAGTGTCTAGGGATCCTAATGGTTGATTTTGGTATTGAGAGAAGGATGATTAGGGATTAGGTTTTTCTAGCCTAGTTCATGATAAATATGGTGAATTAAAGTTTGATTGGTGTGTTGTGTTTATGCACTAGTGTTTTTGAGATTGTTGAAGCAAGTGTATGCTTGTGAAGCATTTTTACAGATCTACTAAAGTCAAAATTTCTTGTCTATGGTGTGGTAGAAAAAATTAGAGCAAGGGATCTTACTATACTAAAAAGGATCTGACCGAGGCATAATAAGCTTCTACTATACAGCTCATGAATTATCAAATTGGTGTTTGAAAAGTGTTTGCAAGTTAGTGAGACTTATTAATTGTAATTGTAAGTTAATGTGACTTCCTTAGCGTGGGTGCCCAAGGCAAATTTAGTACTAAACTCTAGATAGTGTGCTTGAATGCAAGTGCATTCCTCATATTGTAATAAGCTATAATTCTAACAAGGTATTAGTCTTATTGTGGGTATCATCCCCACCATTGTTTTCACCCTAGTTTGGGTTTCCACGATATATTTGTGTTATGTTGTGTCGATGCTTTCTAATTTGTGTTTACATGCTTTACATTTTTTGAAGCAGAAATAAAAATTTATGTGGTCAAGGGTTTTATTCTTGAAGGGTTAAAGGGCTTTAAAGTTTAAGTATTTTGGTAGCAACTGATTCATCCCCCCCCCTTCATTTTTTTTTCTTATTTTCTTCATATCTTGGCGAAGCTTGATGCACAACTTGAAAGATAGAAAATGAAAGGTGATACACATGGTATTGGCTTTAAGAAAGGAGAGAGTTCCAGATCTAGTCAAAGCAATTCTTTATCAAACAATGAGGATGGAAATCCTAAGAAGTCCCCAGTATGGCAACCTAAAGCTCAAAATTTCAATGGTGGATATGTTTGCAATATATTTGGTCATTAGGATACACAAGGCTTAAATAGAGTGAATACTACGTCTTTTTTCAATCAATGTTTCAAATGCAATAACTATGGGCATAAATCAAGTGATTGCAAGAGTATGGTGAACAATTATTCCAACAGAGGAAATGTTAGATGTTATACATACAACAATTTTGGACATATTGCTCAGAATTGTAGATTAAGAGGGAATCTGATAACCTACAGATATGGATAATGAAATATAGTGTGCTATAAATGCAACAATCCTGGTCAAATTGAAAATTTTTGTAGACTTGGAAGTGTGAACATGAACAAAAGAGGTCGGGTAAATAATAACAATAAGATGCAGAACAATGAAAAGGGAAAATTGAAAGTTGATGTGGAAAAGGATAGGAAGGAGATGATAAAGACATGGGTAAGGAAAAGTGATAAAAATTCAACACCTCAGTCCGCACCTAAATCTGGTGTGGAGAATCCTTCATAGAATTGAATTTAGGCCTCTAGCCTAGGGGGCTTTTTTCATGAAAAATCCATAAAACCCTTTGATGTGAATTGATACTTAGATGAGAACACTATATTCAGATGTATCAAGGTGTTTAAAACACTATCCAATCAAATCTAAAGGAATCTATACAAGTTTTGAAGGTTTGTAAAAGGATTTTTGTATCACAGTTTGAAAACCTAACAACAACTAGGGTATGGAGCATTAATTACATCTAAATTTTAGATGTGTGAAGGCTCAAAAAGACATTTCAACACCTCATTATTCACATTTCAACTTAGAGGAAGCATTTGCAAAGATTTTGAAGGATATTTGAGTGAGATCTAAGGTGATTAACTTAGATTTAGCGATCAAACCCTTGTTTTGGTGGAAAACAGTATTTTCATTACGTTGTTTAATAATTTTCACTTTGTGTCATGTACAAGCCTCATATTATAGACATCACCAACCATCCCAGGCCAAAATTTAAGAAGCCACCTTACAAATCACTAAAAGATGATCTCCAAGGTGCTTTTTTGTTAGTTCCTTATGGCGTTCTTCATGTAGAAGATATTAGGGCATATATTCACTATAATTTGAATGAGCTAGGAAACCATCATATTCATCAACCATATAAAGAGTTCAACATTATCAGATTTCCACAATCCATTTAAATCAATTATTTTCTTCTGGATTTGATTGTGTAAGTGTTTTTAGCATGAGTATAAGGTCTTAGAGGAAAAGAAGGTTGCTTAGGTTATGAAATTTCCTATATTTGATGAGCACGATTGGATAAGGTATGTCTTGAGAAAAATACATGATTAGTTCATATGGCTAGATAGACCCTAGAAGATCACTAAGGATGTTATTGAGATAATTACTAGTTTCAATGCATCTGATCAAGTACTTGCACTTAAGTCTATCAAGAACAATTTGTTCACTAATATTACTAGTTCACAATGGGATAAGAGAGAAATGACAATAAATAACATCTTACAACCTAATGTAAGGTTTACTTCTATGGTATTAGACTATGTAAGATTTATCATTCTAGTAGAGAAAACTCAGTTTCTAGCACTGTCATATATACAAATTATCAAATGGTTAAGGAGAATGGTGAGTATGATATTTTTGAAGCTTTAAGAATCTAGTTATTGGAGAACCTTTCTAAGATAAAGAAAGACAAAAATAAAGTCTTCAAGTATGGCTCTTTGATTATGTATATTTTCTTATACTTCATGAATGAGTTCCTAGGCATTGGAAGGGTTTAGTGGTCCAGTAAAAGACGTGGCAGTACAAATTAGAGATTTATATTATATGTTTGATAGAAAGACAAGGAGGAGAATATTATGGAGTTTCTTAAAATATTTTCAAGAGAAGATGCATTTGAGGTATAGAATTCCTAAACACATTGTTGGCAAGTATGATGATACAATACGTTTCGTGGTTGAGACAGATGATTGCTTAATGGAGGTATCTCAACCTAGAACTTCTTGGATTATTCCTATGGGATATGAAGTGGATGAAATCATTCTTGATGCTTATGCTCAAGATTTTCTGAAAAGACTTGTTGAACCTAATGAAGAGGGGTTTGCTACATACAAAGAAAAGACACTAAAAGTACACTCGGAGGTAAAAACAAAACCTATAAAGGAGAGGAAAGTAAGAAAATAATTTGAACATCTTGCAGAGAGATTTGGTATTCTAGTGCAGAAGTTGAGAGAGGAAAGGAAGAAGCAGTTGGAAGAAGAAGCAAAGAAGAAGAAGGAAGTAGATGAACCAATTGATGTTGATGCAGCTACTCCTAGTACTACCCCCATTGTATCCTCATCTACACAAACAAGGAGACCAACTCCACAATCTACAAGTCCACCTAAAAAACCTACTAGTACATTGAAGACAAACAATTCAAAGAAGGAATCATGGAATAAACCATCCAGTGAAGAGACAAGAAGGAAGAAGACTAAGAGCACAAGAAAGGATTAGGGAGCAATAGAAAATGATGATGATACAGTAAACAAAATGAGATTAGAAGGGGCAAAACAAACTAAAGTTACAAAGGGGAAACAATCTAATGAAGAACAAGCAAGCAAGAAGATGAAACTGATACTGGTAAGCCCCCTATGTTAGTTAATAATGTTGCTAAAAACTTGATAGTCCATGGAAATTTAGGGAAACTAAAGAAGTATTTTGATGAATATGATGACAATGGAAAGAGAATTATTTAAGAGGTAACAATTTAATATTTGAACAAGTACAATAGGTTACTTGTTGAGATAGTAGGAGATATTCCAAAAGAATTTTTTGATATTTTGGAAATGAGGAGACTTAATGCACAATATAAAGAAGAGAGAATAAGAAAGCAAGTATGGTTTAGTATTTTTCCTATTATTATTGTGGACAAAGTAAACAAAATCTTGAGGAAGAAAACAAATATTTTAGAAGCAAAACAAGATTAAATAAATTGATGTTTGGCTTGGCTGATGAAGTCACAAATGATACAGAAAAGATCCTAAAAAAATCCTTACTACAAAATCATTTTGAAGTGGTTAGGAAGGATGATGCTAAAGATACTCATAAAACCATTTTTCATGATAGTAAACCTATCGATAGCACTAGTTATGTTACAGATAATGTACCTGATGTTTACATCTTTGGTGTTCCAATTAGTCTATTTTTTGGTGATGATAAAGGAAAGAAGGGTATTTCAAATGGAGGTTGAGATTGAGAAAGTGACAGAGGAGAAGATGATTGGAAAGGAAAGAGGCACTTCTAAGGTAGTGAAGAAATTCTTAGAAGAGGATAGTACAAACATGTATGACATGGAATTCATACATGTTCTGATCAGCCTTGATGCTCTTAGTCTTGTCCAAATGATGAAGATTGCATTTGTGGCTCAAGCGAAGGCAAGGAAATAGATATTGAAGACACGCATGAAGGATATTGAACTTTGGAGCCTTCATATGACATGTTGGAAAATATTATGTCTACATATGTGAAAGATCAAAATGAAAATCCATCTAGCCAGCTAAAGGTCCTAATCAATGTTGTAAGTACACACTTTGATTCTTTAGAAAAAAATGGCTATGATCAAAGTAAAGGATGAGTTTGATGAAAAGAGGTAAAATCAGTTGTGTGCTTTGAATGCAAAAGACAAAACATCTTTAGGGGTTGGTATAAAAGGATACAATATTCTTAACTAAAGGAGGAAAGATTTACCAAGCATCCATATCCTATCCTAAATGTGTTGATGACTTAGACAAATTGATAAAGGAGAATGAGAAGAAGCTATCAGAATTGTCTACATATTTTGATCCCTTGACAAATTTAGTTTCTAGTCATGAAGGATAGGTAATTTATTTGATGGATAATATCAAAATTTTGATTACAGAGAAGGAAAGGGTGATTGGGAGGATTAGTGAGCTTAGAAGCTTGATAGCTCCTAATATGAACACTCGGTTTAGTGGACTGAAAGTGGTAGAGACAACATATAATTCATCTGATGCACCTGATCTACAATTAGAAGAGAAAATTTCCAATTCTATATGTGGTTAGATTTAGATCATTGACAACTTAAGGAAGAGTTGGGATAAAGATTTCAGTTCCTTGAGGAATACTTTTTTCGATGTCTTCAAAATTTTGTAATTATAAATAGTATACTTGTATATATGCGAAAAATATAGGAATTTTGGGTAGAAATTTTGGTTGTGGGCCCCCACCTTTTTTATTGATGTTAAACGGGGAGATTTATGTAGTGAAAAATGTTTATTCAACTTAGGGGGAGCATGTGAGATTTTTTTTTGGAGCAGTTAGTATGGTTGGCATTTTTCACACTTAGTCATTTTCATTAAGTGTTTCCATCAATTCCAAAGGTGAATATTGTTGGAAAGAAACACTGCTATTGAGGACTTAGATGTTGTCATTGATGGAAACTATGTGGATTCCACATGTCTTCTATACTTATTTTGACCATACCAATGGACTAAAGGAAGGATTGGCTAAGTATGGCAGAAACAGGGCAATATACAGTTTTCAGGAAATGGTTCAGTACGAACACAATTTTGGATTTTGAGGTGTAAATCTAGGGGAAGTATCATAAAGGTATACAATATCATGTTCCAGCTTCACAAAACTTAATGTTGATATTGGATCAAGTTATGAGGTTTTGTGTATCAGTTTTCTTGTAAATAGTGAAGAACAAAGACAGAGGTTAGAAAATTGTTATGTGATCCTATCAGATCGGTTTTGGTACATGATTTTGAGTTTGAAGATGATTGGCCAACTTGGTTGATAGCATGTGGAAAATTATTTTTGGCCCACATTATATTATTCTTGTAGATTTGGCTGACGGTTCTACACATTACAACATTTTTGTAAATACTCTTAGGGTCGACCCAATTGTTGATCAAATTCTTGAAGCATTAATATAAGATCGACTTGGTTGATCATTTTGATGGGTATAGTATGTATTGATGGGTGATATATGATGATTTAAGGTTTGAGTGATTGCAGAGGAGAGATTTATCATGAAATGTATTTACTCAGTATATTGTACTTAATTGGAACTGATCTAGCATGTGTTGATGTTGCACACTAGTTTAATCTTCCTATGGATTGTAGTCCATACTTTTGTAAGGTTGTATCCTTCTATTTTGTAATTGAGAAATGAGCTCTAGGATGTAAGCTTGAATGCATGTGCATTCTTAGTAAACCTTTAATAGGGTTAAATATATTTCTGCAAAGTATATCTTGTGGGTTTCCACTATAAAAATCATGGTATTATTATGTTGTGGATGTTCATTTTATTTTGCTGCATTTTATTTTTTATTGTATGTGGTTTATGGTTTAAGAATCAGATTAATAAGGTTAAAAATTGTAGAACATTGATTCACCTCCTCCCCCCTTCAGTGTTCCTTAATACCAACAAAGTTATATGATTTATTTATAGGTTAATCTCAATATCAAATTTTTCTTTAGATCAATCTCTCTCAAAGTTGCATGAGCATATGATAATGATTTCTTCTCTTCACATGTGATAAGTATTTTGATTTTAGGTGATTTTTGGGAGCTATCAACTCCAAAATGGTACCAAAGCACCAAATTTATGAATTCATGCCCAAATTCTAATAAATCTGGCTTTAGCAGGAAAATTATCTTGTCTTGGAGAAAAACATGCATTACTATTGGATTCATATAGCCTACTACCATTAATTCTCCCATGTTAGCAAATGCATACTCGTATTTTTTTGTTCATGTTTTTTATGGTTTTAATATTATTTCTATATTTAAACATTAAAAATAATAATAATAAATATACGTTTCAAAGTACCTTGTGACACTGTCATTACAGGATTCCAAGGGTACACATATGGTAGCCTTAAATATCACAGGTCAATGTTATCTATTGCTAGGAGAAAACAAACCCAATGGAGGTCCTTTTCTCTGTCTTGGTCATAATTACCAATCTTAATGGCTCCAAAGTTATTCATTGATGAGACATCCCATGATAATGATGTGAATTCTTGAATAGCTAATGTAATTTCAAGTGGTGGAATTTTCATAGATTTTGTCAATATTTTTCATGCACTAAAGAATATACCAGTGTAGTTCAAGACATATTTTTAACAATTTTTTATTTAGACGAGGAGGCTCTTTTATTTGATGATCAAGGAATATTCCTCAAATATTCTATTGACATCAGTAGTACAAACTCCGAGGGCCCCCTCTGAGCCCTAAGTTACCATAAGGGAGTTTTTTTTTGCCATAACTTGGGTTCATACAAAGTTGAAATCATACAACTAATATATCATCAAAAAGCTAGTTCTAAGCACTTTTTGGTGGTATAGATTTTATTCTTAATTTTCTTACTAGTTCTTATTATTCTCAGTCAAAGTAAGATCTTCATTTTACTTCCAAGATTTGAAAGTTTTGCTAATATCTTCAAATATTTGTGATTCTTGTAGCATTGGAAAGGTATTTTAGATCTCTTAGATCTATTCATGTACCTTTTACTAGAATTTTATATAGGTGCATTTTATTTAGTTTATTATTTTTCATATTTTTGTCAATCACTTGGACATTTTGACACTTGGAATGATCCATTTGCATGAGATTCCATCATTTAATCTTCTCATGCATTGAGTTTGTTGGGGTCTATATTTCATTTAAGAAGTTATCATAGGTGGGTAAAAGTACAAAGTTGTGTCGCACTTAAGGAAATTTTTTGTAGTTCTGACCGAAACAGTTTCGGCCAGAATATTTTTAGACGTACATATGTGGCACAAACACAGTGGCATGTGTGTCGATGTGGCAAATGAGTTCTGACCGAAACAGGTTCGGTCGAACCAGTTCCTGCCAAAAATTCATGAGTAAATATAAGCCAACTATGTTTTATCGACGAAGAATTAGCACACATTTATATAGGGGGTTTCGGCCGGAACTGGTTCGACCAAATAGGCAAAAATAGGCAAAAATTGCAAAATTGCAAAACTTCTCAAAATTGCAGCCAAATAGGCAAAAATTTCAAAATTGCAAAACTTCTCACTAATACAGTTGATTTCTCCATCAAAAATCAACTTTCTTTAAAATCTAAAAAACCCTTTTGGAGAGCTCAGAGTCAAGATTAGGGTCATATAATGTTTGTAGTGTTTTGATTACATATAATATATTATAAGTTGAAAATACTGCAATTAGGTATTTTAACATTTAAGAACACGTTCGTTCAAAAAAAGAAAAAAGAAAAGAAAAAAAACAAATCTTGTCGAAAAAATTTAAAACTTATATTTAACACTAGAGGATAGAGTCCTCTTCAAGAATATATGGTATAGATTTGCTAGGGCAAATTAGGCGGGAGACGAAAATTGTTAATTCTGGGTAACTCCGACTTTGAAGAGTTATAACAGACAAAATATATACCGAAAATGAATCTTTCTTTTTTTCTGCACTAGCTATACATGTCTTCTAAAACATATTCTAAAATCAAAGGAAAAAAAGAATATTTGCATATATTTTTTTGGTGGGAACTAGACCGTAGATTTTCAACATTTTTTAGTAATTAAAAAATGGAATTCAAAAATTAAAAAAATATGTCAATTCTTATTCAATTTTTTTTTTAAAATTATAGGCATAAACTACATCCAATTTTACACATTTCATTAGTTTACATCATTTTCAAATTCAAAACACAAATGCCACTTTTATGTCATTAAAATTTAACAATTTTGCATGTTGTGGACCTTTTCCTTTATAAAAGTGTGACACAGGTTTGTACTTTTACCTAAGTTTTTTTTGTTCATATTATTGTTGTCATTTTAGAAGGGGATAATTAAAAGTCTTGATGAAATGACATGTTGACACATCTTAGGTAGCTAGATCTTTTGCACTAATTTTGTAATCATAGTTGAACTAGCTACATAAGAAAATAGATTAGCTTGGCTATCATCAAAGACCTTGTCATAGGAGTGATTTGTTCTTGTGTCGATCCTCACACTATATGTGTTGTATTAGGCATTGATTGTACCCATACACTTTGGACTAGACTTTGGAGGATCCATGGATACCCTCATATATATCCATTCTTAGATGAAATTGTAGAAAATTATTTTATTCACCTTGTACATGCAAATTGTATACCCTATGATGATGATAATTTTGAGGAGCTTGAGCATATCATAGGTCTTGCATGTCTCAATGAATTAGCTCGGCTTGTTTCCTAGTTCCTACTCCTCACATTGAGATCCCATCTCCATCTTCCATTGTTCCTAATCAACTTGGAATCACTAAAGTCATGACACACATTGATTCAATGGAACTCGAGATCCATCATATTCTAGACAAAGCTACTTGGGACTCATCTTTTGTAGATATAACATTTTTGTTTTTGGAGTCTCAAATTGCAAATTTGGAGGATTATCTTGAGGGAATTCATCAAGTATCTTTGTTGAAACCTGCATTATCATTCTTAGCCCATCAACTTTGTTGCTTCCAAACATACCTACTTGTGATTCATATCTTGCAAACATATCATCCTTGGTGTGGAGTTTCAAATTACAAATTTAGAGGATAATATTGAGGAAATTCATATCCTCTTTTATGACAACCACATTCATGTTATCAACACATCATCATAGCCCATAGAGCTTGTTCTACATCAATCTTCACATATTTCTCGATTGATATTATCTCTTTCTGAAATGATGATCTTTGAACAATTTTCAAAGGCACATATTGTTTCGATTTGGATTCCTAGTTCTTCCAATTTAGGGGAATGGTTTCTCCAATCACCAGAGGATGTATTTATTCCCGAGGGGAGAAATATTATTTGCAAGCACTGGATCATGTTTTTTCTTTAAACTTTCACTGTTGACACAAAAGTTATTTCTTTATGTAGGAATTCCTATCCTCTTTTTCTCCCTCCTATGGAAGAAATTTTTTTTTACTTGTATGAAAAAAGTAGTCCTTTGAGGGTCACATCGAATACTCCTATTCTTCTCTCACTAGTGCACTTTTTTTCATTTTCTCTCTTTTGGAAACTTTTTTTGTAATGTGGTTTTCTTCTTTTCTCCAATGAAGAGAGATAGCATTAGTTTGCACATGGGTGTCTCATCAAGGCTTGTAGCTTGGACCCATCTATTCATGCATTAATGCATCCATCTTTGCATTTATCATTAAGTTTTTAGCTTTTATCTAAGTTGATCTCAAGGGAGGTGTTGGAGTAATTAGGATATCACCTTAGTAATTAATTAATCAATAACCTATTACCTAGGTCCTTTATTACTTTATTACACTAAATATAAACTTTGGAGTTCTTTTCTATTATTAGATTAAGCTGATTATAGGTCATGTTAAAGTGAGTAGATTTCCACAATCCATGAGTAATCAGTATGCTATTACCAATTTTAATTCCTAGCTTTATGGTCTTTTGGTTTGCATGTGATTTATTCTCTAATCTTTCTTTTAACATGCATAAAAAAAGGAGAAAACCATTATTTCCAAGTGTGTGAGATGTTGAAGACCGACTTTTCTTGTCCTGAGTATATGGGAGTACAAAGATTTGATACTTCATGAAACATTTCAAAGCTTAGTTTACTTGTGCAAAATATATTTTGAATGTTCGATTTGTTTACCTTCTTACAATATATTTGTATATACTTTCATATCTTTTTCAGTATAAATTCGGTTGGCGCTTCTCAATTAATTTGGTAATTTTGATTCTCTTGGGTTCTCAAGTAGAGATCAAGTTAGATTTGGATTAAGCCACGAATGATGCATCCATAATGGAACAATCTTAGATTTAGAATTACTTTTAATTTGTAGATTTGACATTAGTTTTGTTGATTGGTTAGATTGACTTTTTAATTTATAAGAGTTTGTAATTTAGATTGGTTTTGTTTTAATTTAGATTAAGTTTTGTTGTTTATTTAGATTATTAATTTAGGTTAGATTTGGTTATTAATTTAGATTAGTTCATTTTTCAATTAATTTAGTTGATAGGTTGTTTAAAAAAAAAATCTCTCTTTCATCGTATTTTTTATCCTTTACCTAACTCTGATTTTAATCTGAGTTTTCTTCTTTCTTTAAGCTAAAACTATTGGATTCTTGCATATATTTGAACTATTTGATACCTTGTCAGTATACTCTACTCAAAGAGATATCTTTGGTTGTGTCAATTTACTCATACTACAGTTGTTGATATCAAAAATATCATAGTGTTCTCCTATTGTATTATTTGTCTTAGACAGAAGTTATTATGATTATTTTGGTCATGAATTATTTTTCCTCTGTTTATTATTATCAATTTTGGACTAATAGTATTTTAAGGAGACCAAATTACAACAATTAATATATGTTTGTCTTTAACTATTCTTCCACTCTTTTTTTTGGAATGTATTTGAGTGATAAAACATTAGAATGGTAAAAAAAATAGGTTACATTATTTAGAGTAAGTAAATACATTGTTTTGTATATAATGATCTATAAATTGAACATGGTTTGCTGATTAAATAGAATGTATAGTTCAGATCAAGAAACGGCATCGAATGTACAAAAGCATGGGACTACTAATTATTCATGCTAACCATGAAGATAACTATGAACTCATTACTTTCTCATGTTGACGTCTAAAATGGTAACTAACTTATCAACTAATGGTCTTACTCATCAAGTTAACCAGCCAGCTTTGAAGTCATTTTTCAACTTTTTGAAATAAAGGAGGGGTGAAAATTTATTCAAACAGGAAGAGAAACAAGAACAAACAGAGAAAGGGCATCAAATAGCCCTATCAAGATCAACCAAGTGATCAAACTTAAGTAAGAACTGTCATATGAATTTATGTAAATCTGCTATACAAAATGCTTGAAGAAGTGCCACAACATTTTATTAGAAATCTGTAGACATGTGCCATTCACAATTAGTAACCAGATGTCAAGAAACCATCCAACCAGACATATCCATAGTTTACAAGACCAAGAGATGGGTTTAGTACAAAACCAGTCCTGAAGTAATCTAAATGTTTATAGAACTTCTAAGACCTTATTGATCGAAATCATTTGGGTAACCCCTGGATTACAAGCAATTATGGCTTCACTGTACTTGTTGGCATCTCTGTAATTTAAAGTAAAAGACAATAGCCTGGCACCATGTGAACTCTAAATGAATTTAGATGGGCTGTTGAAGGGGGCTCCATATTTTGTTACAGGCTATTTTTTATTATTATAATATTGTTGCAGCCATTCACTAATCAATTGGACTTCTTGTCTTCTCAGTTCAACCAACCAATCTGGATCTTTACTAGTTGAAAAACGAAAATCAACATGATGGGCACCTGTCAACACAGAAGCTGAATCATCCTGTTTCAGAGAAATCAATATCTTACATTAATATGTGGGGCACATCTTACCTTTTTCAGTGACCAGTGCAACAAGGCTCTCTGATATATTCTTTAGTACTCTGCAAATAAGGATATAGAATAAAACATAGGTCAGAAATACCCACCAAATGAATACCAGCTGGACCCTGGGATTGGGATCCAATAAAACCCTAACGAAACAGACTGTCAGAGAAAAAAATTTGCTTAAGCTTACCCTCCACCACTCCATGGATCAACCAATCCATTGGAAAAAATGATGTTGCTTGCAAAGTTTTTGAGAATAGAGCTTATATCCTGCAGGATATATAACCCGGTTATGTATTAGACTATTAGGGTTTTGACTGCTACTAGTACTTACTGTTGTATTTTCTGTTTGGACTGACTTACATGTCCACCAAATTCTGTGGTTATCCAGTGTGGCCTTGGCTTCACCCCATACTGATTTTGACAATCATGTTCATATGAAGGGTAGTCAAAACTAGAAGGAGGAAACATTCCATTGACTGACAAGTTCATTGGCATCACCATTTCTGTACAGGCCTGCAATAAATCCAAGGGTTTATGAATGTTAGTTAACCCTAATCAATTGTGTGATTGAGATAGTAAGTGAAACAATATTGTACCAATTTTACTTTTTTTAACAATTACTGCTATAGGCATAAAGATCTCAAAACTTTTAACCTGCCAACCCCATCCACTGAGACCATGGGGATCACTCTCATGCTCCATTTCAAAGCAAGTTTCAGTATTTGAATAA
>MU225116.1:662489-683108 GCA_018584345.1 Thuja plicata | reverse complement strand
ATGTCATAAAAAGTGTTTTCTGGCACAATATTATCAAAATGCAAGATAGGAGCAGATGATGCCACAGCCCCAATGGCTAGATGGGGATATTTCAAACGGAACCAAGCTGCTAACACTGCAAAAAGCACAAACAAAATGCAATCATGGAATGTAGAAAAGCATAAACAAAATGCAAGCATGGCATGTAGATTCTAACAGTAAGAAAATGACTTGATATAAAAAAATATTTCAGTATGACCGCTATTAGGCTCAGGTGAACTCACTTCCACCATAGGAGCCACCAAATACTACAACAGGCGAGGCCTCAGCTGATAGATTTTTCTTCAATTCTATGATAAAAGTAGCATAATCAGCTAAGGCTTGCTGAGAGTTGAGATATCCCAATGTCTCAGCGTTCTGGTAAGAGTTACTCCTGTTTCCAAATGGCATGGAATTTCCATAGAACCGGTGCTGGAGAAAAAAGCAAACATGATTCAGTTAAGCAAATATTACTTGACCTTAACATCTCTAAAACAACTCAGGTAAATATGACTGTTTATTATCTCTTAACGGAGTTGAAACCTTTCTTTGTAAAAAAAGAAAACTTGAAGGCATTTATCCTCCTTAATCTGTGTTTGAATTTTATGAAAAACAGAGAGCATCCAAGGAAAGAATCAAATAAATCTGAGCTCTTCGGATTATTCCAAGGTTTGTGCTTAAAAATCAAATAAGCATGCGTTCAATTCCATGACAAACTACCTTCCTGTAAATTTGCTAAAATCAAATTCACAACTTTGAAAGAAAAGGGCAATAGTTGCCTCTTTCCAATCATGAAAATACTGGCACTGTAGCTCTCTTATAAAATGTTTACCACCATGTTCTGCATATCAAATTTTCTATGATTTTTTTCCATGAGTCACAACATAGCTTGGCTGCTTATTTGACTATATAATACAACATTCATGACTGGTTCTGAAAACATATCTGCCTACTAAAAATCATTATCTTCAAACCATTTGACTGTTTCTAACTACGACAATCAAGACTAACAAAATAAAAAAAATAAAAAAATCTTTGGAATCAAAACAACAGTAGCAGGAATTTCTGAGAACCTCGTGGAAGGCAATAACCATAGAAATTATGTGCTACTGCTTTCCAATTAATTTTCTAGAATCATAAATTAGATTCCTCTGTTTTAGAAGGAAAATTGGGTATTTTTGTTTTCAAAGTTATTTGATCCCATCTCTTTCCTTCCCCCAAATAATTCTGGATTAGACTTTCTGTCAAGCTTAAAATCTCAAAGTTTTGGGTCAAAATTAAACATGGCAGGCAGTCTGATCCAGAATCATTTAACAAAGAAATAGACAGATTATTTTCCACTTTTCCTGCAACAATATAGTATATGCTATTG
Source organism: Thuja plicata (assembly GCA_018584345.1). Classification (NCBI taxonomy): domain Eukaryota; kingdom Viridiplantae; phylum Streptophyta; class Pinopsida; order Cupressales; family Cupressaceae; genus Thuja; species Thuja plicata. The sequence continues at coordinate 681,718 of MU225116.1, read as the reverse complement.
CTATTACAGTGAGGTGCTCACTCACCTCAATAAACACAAGGAGAGCTCCAAACTTTGGTGCATTCTCAAACAAAAATCCAGTATTATTTGCAAACCATTCGATGGTACCCTCATTACCAGTATAAACAAAGATGGGAGCCCTGTTTTTTGCCCCACCCCAATGCTTGTCATTGATGAGATATCTCTGCTGGAAAACTCTATATCCTTCTGGTCTGTATGTGAAGTGATCTAAAATCTGAGAAAAATAGCGAGTTTCATATTCCAACAGAGGTTGCTTCTCATCAGAAATTACCTTGTTATCTTCTATAGAATTTGTTCTCACTCTGTTACTGCTGAAAATCCTTCTTCCATGGAAACCCAATGAAGGAGAAGGAGGAGCTCTAAAACACAAGCTTCCTGTCAAACACAGAAGCAACACAAGAAGGCCTGTTTGATTACTAATGACCGCCATTTTCTCTGAGATCCAAGGTTATTGTTGAGGCACGATTTAATAGCTCAAGATCCTCATGATAAAAGACTGTAGAATATGGGAATCCAATCAATTTGGCATGTCAATGCACATTGCATGATAGCCAGAAATGAATTACATAGTATGCAAATGTAGGGTCCTAAAGAGAAATTGAAGTGCCTGATTTAACTTGGAATATTGGTCCCACGGATATCAATGTATACACGTATAGACAAGATCATCACGTCATTTTTTGATACTAAAAATGCCCACCAGGAAGTTGAGTGTGAACTAATAAGCCAAAATCATGTGTGGAACATAAGTACTATTTGTAAATAAATTGATTAAAAAGTTTCTGCAAATATTCTACTGTAGTACAATGTATAGCTATAAAAAGAGATAGAGTCGATTATATAATATTATAGATTTTTACTTCAGGTCAAGTTGGTTTTGAAGCTAGGGGGAAAAATATTGAAGCTGGAAAGGATTTTGCACTATTGAAGAATAAGTCTGTAAGAAGTTTGGAGAAAATGGACTTACACTTCTTAGAGAAATTGATGCGACCATTAAGGGAAATTGAAGTTTAGTAAGAGGAGTTATCTAGCCTCAAACTTAGATATTTATTTTTAATTATTGAAGGCAATTCTCTCAAAGTCATAAATTGCTTAGCTAAGGGCAAGGAATAAATTTCTTTGTTGACTCATTAGAAACCTTATTATTAATTGATTTCTTAGATGAGTTTCAAATTTCTTATAAGTCTATCAAATGTTATGCATGAAGGTTATATCAAATTTGCAAGGGGTGGGGTGGGGGAGGTTTGAATCTACATAACACATTTCTTGGAAAGATTCTTTTTTAACTTGACCTCATTTTAGTGATTTCTGTCTCTAACTAGATTTGGGGCATTCACCTATTATAGTGATATTTCTTGGAGGAGGTCTAGTGTTTATCTACCTTAGCTATTGCTTATTCTCTTTGTTGTCATTAGTGTAATCTTCTTGGGTCTCATGGGGCGACAACAACTATATTGAGCCACTTTTTAATGAATCTAAGGGTTATAACCCTAATGTATGGAGAATTAAAAAATTACTTGACAAACTATATAGAAAGATGGTAAGGATTTGATCCTATGGTATCTAAAGGTTTTGCAAATAGCTAGGAGGCTAATTACGCTAAAATTAGAGGATTGTAGTTAGATATTTATAAGAAGATTTTAGTATTGGGTATTAGAATGCCAATGATAAGAATAACAAATATATAAGGGAGAGATAACAATGAATAAGCAATTAAATTTGTTTGTCAAGGGAAATGAGACGATGAATATGCTCCATAATAGGTTTGATTGTTCATCCCTTTGAAGCCTTGGGATGATATAGGTCTATAGCTTATTCACTATATTATTTTTGAAGGTGGATTCAAACTCATCTACCATCACTTTCCCTCCTCAAACATCTTAGGTTTTATGCACTGGTTAGTATATCTTTCTTTCTATTGTCCTCACTAGAGTGGTTAGTGTTGGATTTGGTCTAGGTAATTTATGATATTCCTTTGCACCAAGGGATTACTCTTCCTTTTATTTATTATGCCCTCTTTCTGAAACCTTAAACTCAATTGTCCATTATGGATGTTCCTTCGAAAGCACACATTCATGAGAATTCCCTTTGTTGAGAAAGCCATAAAAAGTTTGTGATCTAGAGAAGATGAACTCATTTGACCAATCAATTGTGAGTTTTTTTTTGTTGAAATGAGTCAAAATAATATTAAAGCTTTAGTTCTTGGCTAATAGCTAAAGGGGACCCTAGTTAGGGAGAATACATCCAATATAATGAATGATAAATAGAATGGTTTGGAGGAATTGTGTTATATGAAGAAAAAAATGGTAAGAAGCTAGACTTGAAAGGATTAAGTCTTTAGAGGAGGGGTCCATAATATTAAAGGCAAGCTAGACAATGCTTGGTATTAGTAAGACCATAGTTAAAAACCATGTAGAGAGTTTAAATATTACTTAGGGAAAAAGCAAAACTCACGTTCATCCTAATTAGGTAGTCCTAGCTCCAAAACCTATGGTAATAAAATGGAAGGTTTGGTTTCTTTAGACTCTAAGCAAGTGGATTTTGTTGAAAATCTAGAACTCCCAAGGAAGAAATGGGATTCAACAACCCTTAATTTTCTCTAGTTATATTTGACTTATTAAGTGGAGTTGTTCTTTGATATTCTTTTAATTTTCTAATGGGATTTTTGTTATGAGATTTCCTATGCAGTAGTATCCTTTTGCAAAAAGGATGAACACTTTTTAGAAACCCGCATTTTACTAAAAATAAAAAATTGATTCAAAAATAGTAAGCTTCAAGATTTTGCATTTAGTCTAAATTATTTTTTATTATATTTATAATGAATATTAGTTGTATTATCTGTTATATTATACAAGAGAAAATATAAAATTAATCACACAAAAAAGGTGGATGGTAGAAGGAATATTCTCAAAGCCTATGTAGGGCCAAGAATGAACAATAACATGAAATGACAACAAGTCAAACCACCTAAGCAGTGAGAGCTACTATATTAAGGGGAAGAGAGGGGTCATGATGATCCAATTAGCATAATATACTAGCGAGACCGACACCATCAATCATATGCTCCCAACTAGTAATAACACTCTCTTCTTCATTCACATCCTACGTGAAGTTGATTAGCACAAACAAGAGAAATGAGAAACACAAAGATAAGACAAAATTAATTTATGAAAGTGAGGGACTGTCAGGTTCATTAAATAGATTTATCAAGAAAGAAATGGAGGGCCAAGATGAAGAGATGAAATCAATGGTTAAGATTTACCTATATGGAGTGAATTATTAGCTTCGTGACGATTGTCACAAAAGGATGAAATATTCAATATCATGTTAATATATATAGTGGCATTGTCAAACTTATTATCTTATAACCTTTCTAATTAGTGACCTATTCGCACATAAGATAAAGTTTATTTAGCCTTTTTAGTAAGTTGTCTCACCTCATGATTAAGACATGTGTATAGACTTAGGGAGACACCTCTTGCACAAATACATGTCACTTTCTCACACACTTCTCGAGTGTTCTCACAAGTGTCCCACATATGGACTTAGGCAAGTTAGTCATTTTATCCTACCTTCTCACCTTACTAACTTGACTATATATGCAAGACTACATTGTACATTTTACTTATGTACTTATATTCAATAATTCAGTTAATGTAGTACATTATTATTTATGGATTTATATATTAAGTGTAAGAGGTGTGTGTGTGCACGTACCTCATTGATGCTAGCATTCAAGCAAATATCTTGGCAACACGAGAAAATTAATGGTGGAGGTTTTAACTAATGATGAGATACAAGGAGATGTTAATTAGTGGAAGAATATGAGAAGATTATGTGTAATGCTAAGTGTGCTCACACACGTGAGCATGGAGATGACATGTGATGAGCATTCTCACACATGTATGAGAAAGAAGGCCAAGAGATGAGGTAAAGAGTTAACATGCCTCTAAATTAGCATATTCACACTGTGTTATAAAGGAGAGGGATTGTGAAATATTCACACATAAGGGAGCATAGAGAGGGATGAGTTAACATACTCACACATGTAGGAGGATGGAGGATTGAGGACACGTGGTAAAAGAGGAATTTGTTTTATTTTAATAAAAAATGTTAATGATTAATGATTAGGTATGATAGAGAATTGAGTGTTAGAAGAAATGTTAAATACAATCAGTTAATCTAAGTCAATTAGTTAAATAAGCATTAATTAATTGATTAACTAGAGGAATTGGAAACTAAGGCTAATTGATTTAATCAATCTTCGATTAGAACAAGAATTAATTAATGATGAAAATGTTAATTAGATATTGACTTATTCAATTACTTTATGAGAAATTTGTATGGAGAATAAGTGGTAAATATGAGTACTAAGGATGATTTAACTAATTTGATTTATTAAATAACCTTGCAAAATGAAAGTGGAATAGAAAAAGGATTCATATATTATAGAGGATAATTAAATTAATTTTGACTTATTTAATTAATCTATGAAAAGACAATATGAAGAAGTAGAGATAAATTTGGGTTGTCTACACCAGGCTCAGTAAATTGCCAAAATTTGACCAACTATGATCTCATTAGTTTGTGGGGTTGGGAGAGCTAAGAGAAACCACAAATTATACTAGTTCTTGGGATTTATAGGATAAGGTTGGAAATTATTTAATTTGGAGTAGTGATGTCTCTTAGTCATCTAATTACATGTGTTAACATCCATGATAAGGATAGTTATATGCATGAGAAGCTAAAGGTAGAGAATCTTTAACAACAATAAAAAATCCATTATCCTAGTGATCTAAGAGTACCTATAGATGTGTCAGTTCAATTTCAACTTTATTGGATGACACCTTAATCTATAGAATTACTTTAGAATAAATCATAACTTTAATGTAAAGAGAGAAGTGAATATCAACAAAACTAGTAAAGCAAGTTAAAAAAATATCTCTTCAAATGATAAAAAAATATTTTAACCTTGAGAGAATGCCGAATTTGTGAAATGTTAATAAGTAATTTAACCCAGCTACCCAACAAGACCATATGCCACGAGAAAGGTTTAGGTCGAAAGGGATGAAAAAAATAAGTATTCCAATTCTAGGATTTTTAAACTTCTGAACAAAGACATAAAAGATGGTTGAGTCTTATGTTGTCCATAGAAGGGGAAAGAACTGGTTCACAACTCACAAGTGAGTCAATATATTACCATTATGAAGTCCTTAATAAAGAATCCAATAATAAAAATGAGCAAGCTTTGATTGAATAGATGCAAATTGTTGGCAGAAAAGTAAAGGAGAGAAAACATACACAACAAGAACCTACTACACTCTATTTCAAAGTGTTGGGGAGCTTAAGAATAAAAATATATCTATAATAGGGATAGAATAGATGAGGCATGTCCCATCCAATAGACATATGTATTCCAAATATACATGTAATATATTAGGTAGATAGATAAAGATATATGTGTGGATGCATATGTTGTAATATATAGGAGCATATTTGAGAGATAAAAGGAATAAATTTATGCGATGTAATAGGATATATAAAGATGAAATAAAGTTACTTGATTGATCTTGATAATAAGAATATGGAGGAATCTTATATGTGTTATGCTATGTGTTATTTTTATGTTTATTTAACTAATCAATACTCTATTTGAATTAACTCTGTGTTCCCTTTGTATCACTAACTTTGGGGTATAAATATAACATACAAAATATACTAGGGGCTAAAAAATAAAATTCCTATGTTCCCCATTTTTCTTTCTAACATAGATTAATGTTTTTGAAACTTGTAGTGCAAAGACCCAAAGAAGATTAGACATTTCTTCTATAATTCACCTAAGAAAACATGAGAAGATGCAGAAAAAACCAAACATATTCCTTGTGGGTTCTAATTGTGAAAAATCATGTTTGGATACCTTTTCCAATACTTCCACTAGCTTTAAGGTTCAAACCCCAATTTTATAAAGTATTTTAGGAGAAATAGAATCAATGATTATCTAGTAAGTTTCAAAGTCTTGATTGGATAGCTTGAATTTTACTTTGGCTTGTGGCCAAGAAAATATTTTTTAATTCCACAATAGTGTGCTCCACTTTTTGGCCATAGTGGGACATTGAAATCAACATTTTAAACTAGTCACTTTCTATCACCCACAACAACTAAACAATTAAAAAGTTGAAAATGATATGAATTAGTGATTTTTAAATTAAAATATTGAGTGTTTTATTTGTATGTTTTGATAACTTATTTTTTTATAGTTAACACCATTTTAAAAAAAAATGAAATTTATTTCATGTCACATTACTTTTTACAAAAGAGTATAAAATTATTAATCCAAAAACATAGATTGGTAACAACCATGTATCTAGTGTACATACATTTTTCATATTATTTTGTCTACAGTTTAAGTAAGAGTATTATTAATTATAATTTACACATATATTTATTCCATATCAAAAGCCTTGTATGCATATATCCACATTAACATTTTTTTTTTTTTTGAAATGAGGACTTCAATACCTATTGGACATATATTTTTTATAATTAATTTTTATTTTTCACGTGTGAAATAAAGACTCTAATGTTTGATGAAATATCTATCTTCCAAGAAATAAAATATAAATATAACAATAAAATCAAATATATTTAAAATAATACCTTTTGAGAATATTATAATAAGGGTTATGTGCTTATAAAATGGAATTTCTAGATGAATTTATTTGATCCCTTAAAAAGTGAAACAAAAGTGGCCTTTGTTAACATTTTGATACATATGGACTCCATTGAGGGTTATATTTAAGACTAGGGGTTTCTATCCAAGGCAATTTGATATAGGGGGTCTCATATAACTTAAGTCTTCAATTAAAACTCTTTAAATGGAACCCCTTCAGGAATACATAATTAATCAAGGAAAAATCTCAATTTGATCTTGGAATAGAGGTTGGGTAGATTCTTGATAACCCTATTAAATAAATTTAAAGCCTCAGCGTGTAAAACACGAAAAGAAAGGACACGATACAACCAAATAGATTATTGATTAATATATAGTGCCTTACAAAATTCACTACAATCCCAAGCCTCTAGAGTCATAAGTAAGGGTATAATAATCTCAAGTGACATAATGAAATTCTTTCCTATTTGTAGAAGAGAAATTAAATAAAGTAAAATCTTAAGAGGTTATTTAAAAAACAAACTATCAAATGCTAATACCTTCTCTAATTTCATGATTGATCTAAATATAGACACCCTTATCCTTTCACAATTGAGCTAGATATGTAGAGTGCTCTCCAAATCAACATAACCTTGAGATAATTATGGACTCAAAATGATACCATATAGTTAGCATGAGGTGAAGTGATGACATAGGAAGGGAGAAGGCTCAAATGTATAGATTTTTTAATAGAGGAATGGAGGATCAAGATATTGCTATGAAATATATGGTCAAGAATGAAGGAGAAGGAGATGGCTTAGCCTTGTGAAAAATGTCACAAGGTAGAGGCATGTAAAAATGACACTTGGCATGGGGAAGAGGGAAATGTGTGTGTGTTAGGAATAAGAGTCCACCAACATAACTGAGGGGGGGGGGGTGAATCAATTGTGAGACAGATTATTAAACATTAAACTTTATAAACCAAAACTTCACATCAAATGATAACACAATAAATGCCAACACAATAACACAATCCTTTGTTGTCGAGGAAACCTCGTTAAAGGTAAAACCTTGGTGGGAATTAGCACCCACAAATGATGTACTGAGACAATAGTATCTTGTTAGGAGCTTATTACAATATTATAGTACATAGTCCCTGTTAAAGGAAAAACCGTGTTAGTAGTCAAGAGTAACAGTCAGCTCACTACCCAGGCACACCGCCACAAGAAGGTTAAAGCCCCCCTCAAGGATTTACAATCTGAACAAGTGTATATAATAAATATACAATCTAGTGAACTGTCTAATAGCAACTCTTTGCTTGGTCAATTCCAATGAAGTACAATAAACATATCATCTTCTCTACATCCAACAGTCAATCAAGCTTCGCAACTTCCTCTGTCAATCACCTTCTCTTCATATACATTCACACACACACACACACTCACTCAGTCACTCACATCTTTTCAAAAGAAAATATCTATCATATATACCCTACTAGAATATTTGATTATGTCATCCAATTAAGCTTTCCTAATATACAAATAAAAATTTAACCCCTTGCTAAGATACACACGGTATCTAAAAAAAGTATACATCATATATAGTCCAAGATCCGCAATCCACGCTCTCAATCCACAGTACACGCTACATCTCTGAAGTCGGCCCCAAAATAAGTCTCCTCCAGAATACATGCCACAACTGATGTCATCATCACTCATACAACTTGCGATCCATCACAAACATTCCTGAAAATGTCTTCTATCATCACATAAGCGTGCATAACCTGAATCATCATCACCTGAAAGATATACTCAAAACACAAAGACTCTTTCTGTCAATCATCACTGTCATAGTCCAAAAACCAGTCTTTACCAAAACATATTCAACTCATCCAATATGAAATATTACGCCAAGAAACCTTATAAATAAGATCATCATACATCCTTCTTCATATCCCCATCTTTGCTCATTCTGATTCATCCGTACAGTATCTGTACACTTCTGTTAGTCATCATACAACAATAATAGCCAGTTTGTTCTCCTTCCACAAACACATATGTTGATATCAGTGACAAAACATGAATGCCAACATCATCAGTAGTAGCCAATTCCAACATCATCCAATAGTGTGAGCACATCTTGGGAAGGACAATGAGATGACAAGTGGAAACAAAAAAAGTAAAATGTAAGAGGTGTAAGATTGGAAAGGGGAAGGACAATGAGATGACAAGTGGAAACAAAACAAGTAAAATGTAAGAGGTGTAAGATTGGAAAGGTGACAGATAGAGAAAAGAACCAGGTGTAGGGTGGATCTATTAGGAAGATGATTCTCACATGTGGATGTGAAACTAATTGGATAATTGGTCTAAGGATAATTTGGAACCTAGTAAGGGTGACATGTGAAATAAATTATTTATGAGGACTAAAAAGGCACGTGTCACATAACTCAAGTTTGAGGATTTGAGAGAATTTAAAATTGATAAAAATGCTAATGGAGATTAGAAGTTGTATTAGTTAATTAATAAATATATTAGTTTACTAATTAGGATTAGAAGAATTTATATGGATGAGACAAATGTTGATTTTATTTGATTAGTTAAACATTAGGGGGTAGAATGTGATTAAGCACACATGAATCAATTATAAAAAGTGCATAGTTGATTAATAATTTAATTAATTATTAGGATGAAATAATTTAGATTGTTTAAATAAAATATTATTCAATTGATTTAGATGGTTGAATTTATGGTCTCTACATTTTCCCCCTCTTTGATATGGCATTATGACTTGTAAGAAATAATATTAGATCATAGAAGAATAAAAGATAGAGAGGGGGGAAGAATAAATAATTGCAACATGATGCCCTAGTTGGTTTAGAATAAGATAGGGTGTTGATACCCCCTCAAGAGATTTATTAATTCTATTAAGGGAAGTTCTTAAAAGAAAGAGAAGAAATCTGAAGAAACAAATAGAGTAGAAGAAACTTGGGTTTATGTGGCCCACTTATAGGCCTAGGAGTGGCTCATAGAGGGTCATTTCTAGTGTTAAGTTTAGGAGATTTAGATCTTTGGAGAAGAGAAGACCTGATATAAATAGATTCTTTTTCATGAGTTGAGCATCATATGGAGAGGGTATGAGAGCATGGGAGGCCAAAAGATGTAGGACTACCGTTATGCATATAAGAACCTCTTACCAATTTGTTTAACATTTGAGTCAAAATTAGTACATTTTAAGGCTTCAAGTAGCACTTTTTCTCATTTTAGTTCATCTATAGGGATAAATTAGTGAAAATGCAATTTTAGCATCTTGGTCTTTAGGGATTGGCACTATTGTGAGAATAACACTTTTGGATCTACATTTCAATGCTATTGCTAGAATAGCATTTAGAATGAAATGGATTATCACTATTATGTTGGGAGTACTTTTGGGGTTGACATTTAGTGTTATTGATGGATTAGTGCATTTGGATGCCTCAATCAACACTATCACTATGGTAAAACTTTTGAGGCTCAAGATTGGTGCTTTTAGACAATGCAAAAAATTGGAATTAATTCTTTTTAGAAAGGTTGATGATATGTTGTGGGATGTCTATAGGAGAATTTGTAGGTAATTTAGTCATGAGAGGGACATCTAGTGATGATGAGAGTACATGCATGATTTCCAGATATGGATGAGACGATGTTAACTATAATAGGCTTAGATGGAGTGGATCGATGGACAATGATTTGTTCCCATCAAGCTATTATGTCAACTCTAGTCGAGCAATAAGATTCTACAAGTAGTACTTTCATGCTACAAACTTACCTATTCAATGAATGTAGATGAAATTTGCAACATGGATATAAAAAAATTACTTGTATTAGCCTTATATTTAGTAGGCCTTATTAATATTATTCTAGTTCTAGATCATCAATCCAAGGGATTTCCAATTGGATTGTGTTCAATGATCTACTATATGGTTGTAAAGGGAATGGTATATGGATGGAGAAACTATATCGTGGATCACCTATATTGTGAGATGCATCAAGTGGTGCACCTAGAGAAGTGGTAGAGCATTGGATGTGGCATGAATCTCCTACACATTTAATTATGGGAGCATACAGTAGTATTCTAACCACTATGAATGAGGTGATGATTAGCAAGGAAGCTATAATTATTTTTTTATGCTCATGTCATCCATTAGCTACATGTGGGAAATTTTGGGTACTCATGACATGTGATTGATAAGATTTTTAGGCCACTTGGTGATCATGGTAGTTATGTGAGGCTTGGGAGAATGATGCATGTAATCTTTCATATGTGTGACTAACCTATTATATCATTAATTTGATAATGCATATTATTGAGTGATATACACCTTTGAGGATCTTGTGGTAGTTTATCTTTTAGTAGATGTGGTTGTGAGATGATGTGTCATTGGCTAGAGGCACTTGGGATATTTTTGAGTGGTGTGCACCCATAGATCCAAGTTGTGAAAGGAATACTTAGTTGTAGATACAACCAAATTCTTGGATTACACCAGCTATTGAGGACTTGAGGTGCACTATGACTATCTTGCATGGTGAGATCACCATCAATTTTTCTAGTTGACATCAAGGGTTGCAAGAGTAGGCAGATCATATGAATTTTTAGGTCCCCAATAGGACGTACTAGTGGTAGGGAAATAAGAGATAGAAGAGGAGGAAGAGAATATGGATTTATATTCTCAAGCCAAGGGGGACTAAAAAGTTGAGGAGGGGGATGATGATGTAGGAGATGATAGGGATGAGGATGTTCAAGATGGTTATTGAGAATCATGTCATATTGTGATATTGCTATCAGGACTCAACTATGTAGTTTTTTAAGGCAAACTCATTGAACCATGTTTCATGAGTAGTGGTTAACAAGAACCCATATCTCATGAGAATGAATGGAAAAATTAACACTCATTACATCTAGGTGATGCTCACATAGGTGAAGCATTGGGACTTACCAGAAGGTCACCTATCCCATTACTACTTCAGCTCAAGCATTCTTAACTATGGAGTTTCTTCCCTAGTTATCCACTCTACTTGCAAACCCATTTGAAAAACCTTTAGAAAGTGTTGTGACTTATTAACCATTCATTATAAATCCCCTTAAGATAATCAATCGATAAGTAGGAGATATTTTCCATAGCAAGTAAAATTTTGATATTGCTATCAAGATTCAACTATGTAGTTTCTTGAGTCAAACTCTTTGACCCATGTTTCATGAGTAGTGGTTAACAAGAACCAATCTCTCATGAGAATAAATGGAATACTTAGTGCTCATTTAATCTAGGTGATTCTCACAGAGGTGAAGCACTGAGACTTCCCAGGAGGTCACCCATCCTAGTACTACTCTAACTCGAGCGCTCTTAACTACAAAGTTTCCTCCATGGTTAAGCCCACTCTTCTTGCAACCTCATTTGAAAAACCTTTAGCAAGTGTTGTGCCTTATGAACCATTCATTAGAAATCCCATTAATCTCATCAATTGATAAGTAGGAGATATTTTACATAATAAGTAAAATTGTGACATTGCTATCAAGATTCAATTTTGTAGTTTTTTGAGTCAAACTCATTGACCCATGTTTCATGAGTAGTGGTTAGAAACAACCAATCTCTCATAAGAATGAATGTAACACTTAGCACTCATTGCATCTAGGTGATGCTCACATAGGTAAAGCACAAGGACTTCCTAGGAGGTCACCCATCCCAGTACTATTCTAGCTCAACCACGCTTAACTATAGATTTTCCTTCATGGTTAATCCTACTCTGCTTGCAACCCTATTTGCAAATTCTTCAGCAAGTAATGTGCCTTATGAACCATTCATTGGAAATCCCCTTAATCCCCATTGATAAGCTTAAGGGGATTTCTAATGAATGGTTCATAAGGCACACCACTTGTTGAAGGTTTTGTAAATGGGGTTGCAAGAGAGTGGGCTTAATCATGGAGGAAAATCCATAGTTAAGTGTACTCAAGATGGAGTAGTATTGGGATGGGTGACCTCTTGGGAAGTCTCTATGCTTCACCTCTGTGAGTATCACCTAGATTCAATGAGTGATAAGTGTCCCACTCATTCTCATGAGAGATGGTTTCTTTTTAACCACTACACATTAAACATGGCTCAATGAGTTTGACTTATAAACTGTTAGAATAACTGAGAGGGGGGGTGAATCAATGGCCTCAAAAATTAATCCTTAAATCAACCCAAAAAACTTAGTACCATGAAATTATACCTCTAGTTATCTTTAGTCCTATAAGATGAATGCCTCCAAATACTTATATCAAATTACTTGTCAGAATTCTTTGTAAAACCTTCAACTGTATGTTTACTGATAAGCAGTTTGTTCATTTACCAAAATACAGTAAATAACTAGTGTATACCGATCAATCTAGATTTACTTATGTGAAATGAAAAAAAATAAAGTAATGATTCATAAACACATGACACATGGATTTTTAACATGGAAACCCTATTAAGGGAAAAGCCACTGGGACCAATAACCCAAATTTTCACTCTTTTGAAGTGAGCTCGGTGAAGAGCCAACCCTATTAAAGGTTACAAACACACTGTTAGGTGTGACCTTGTTAGAGGATTTAATGAATAGTTTGTCACTTATTATCTGACATCTAATGCTACCATCCTTGATCAAACACTCACCTGGCCTGTTAATAGGTATCAGGCATATCCAATGCTACTTTGTACGATCAAAATTTTTGATACTCCTTGGGATGTGTCTCAATTGAAAAAGAATTTTAAGTCCTGCTCAGTTAAGAGAGTTGATGCTTCAATGGTTAAATTGAAACAGTAAATTGATTTGTTCACATATACAACTTGAATTGCATATTTTCAGATCTATTGTAAGTGCATTACCTTTATGATCAATGTTATCAATTCAATACCTTTGTTCCACATTGTTCTGCTCTGTGATGTTGTGTCACTATTCATCGGTGTCTGCAGAATTTAGCTCTTTCCTTAGCTTGATTGATTAGGTCTGAATGAATACTTTCTTCTCCTTTAGAATCTCTTTAGCGTCTATTCTCTTGTCACTCCCCTTATTCACATTGAATAAGCTTGTCTCTTATATAGACATGATTTCACCATTTCTTGGCTTTCTTGATCTTGGCGTGATCCATAATTCTTGCCAATTAGATTTAAAGCAAAAATTATGTTTTATCTCATAGAGATCTTCTTGCCAACTGGATTAAACAACTTTAAATCCTTTACTTATCTATGGCTTTATCTTGTCAATTAAAACAAGGATAAGTACTAGTTAAGTCTATATTTAGCTCTTGACAGCTAAACCTTTTGTCATTTTCTAAACTCTTTATTCTATCGGTCAATACTTCAGTTAGTCGTCAGTGATAGTTGACTATTTCGTCACCGAGACTTAAGTTGTCTTTGGGATCTCTGTCCATCGGGAAACATTGTAATTTTGTCTGTCAGGTTACATTGTGCTTCTGTCCATTGGGCAACACTGTGACTTTTCTCATCGGTAATCCTGTGCTTTTTCTCGTCGGGTAACACTATGAATTTTCTCTCATTGGTTTACTCTATCCATTGATGTGCACTCCATCGGTGTATACAGTCACTTTGTGAATACTTAAATTTTATGCATTACTGATAGCATAGCCTTTGATTCATTAGTTCTTTGAAGTCTTTAGTAGTATGTACATGACCATACAGATTATATCAAGTTGACATCAATGATAATACAATATATTAACTAATTTAATGCCTTGCATTAACTTTCTATGTCTTGGTGATCATCAACTTAACATCTTCAAACATTCAATCGGTTATAGTTCATCAATCTCTCCCTTTGGCATTGATGGAAACAAACTACATTATCACACTATATTATCACTAATACAATGTAAAATACAACAGTTGAAGTTTGTCAAACTACCAATCTTATATACTATAACTGATACAAATATCTGGTCCTTGGTAAGCTCACATAGCTTATATTTTATTCTTGCAGCTCTCTTTCTGTCTTCAATCCCTTTACTGGATAGATGTAGAATCTTTCTTCTTCTAATGTGATGTGTTCTCTTCTTGTGTCGAACTCTCTCCCTTTGACTGTTCTTTTCTTTTGATTTCTCTTTTCTCTCTTGTTAGTAATCTCTCCTTTTGTATGTATTCTCCCTTTCTGGTTACATATCTCCCTTTGGATAATGTGATAATGGATATAATCTCTCCCTTTAACAACAATGCCAAAAAAATATTTGATAGTAATGTCAAACAATCCTTTCTATCCATAATATACTCCTTGAATTTCCCAATTCATCAGCAATACAATAAATCAGATGCTTGGAGTAGATAAATACCTTTCTGTGTACATATGTATCTTTGAAGTCCATCTTTTTTTTACTTCAACATTAATGATATTCTGATAATATGTAGGCTGATGTAGCCTTCTAGTCATCTTATTAACCAATAGACAAGGGTCTAAACCCTAGTCTCTTTCTCAAGTACTCAAATGTATCCTTGGGCAGTGGCTTGGTGAAGATATCAGCTAATTGTTCCTTTGATTGCACATACTCAAGTATCACCTCCTTTTCTTGAACTTGTTCTCTCAAATAATGATACTTGATAGCAATATGATTTTTTTTAGCATGCATGACTGGATTCTTGGAAATGTTAATTGCACTTGTATTATCACAATAGATAATTACTGGTTCAAGAATTTTCATATGCATACCTTCTAGTAACTGTTTGATCCATGCAATATTTGAGAAGTTTGCAACAAAAGAAACATACTTTGCTTCTGCAGTAGACTGAGAGATGCATCCTTGCTTCTTTTTGATCCATGTGACAAGTTTGTCACCCATAAATAATTATCCTCCAGTTGTGCTCTTTCGATCATCAATGTTTTCAGCCCAATAAGCATCGGTAAAGACCTTAAGTTCAAATTTTCCTTCTCTTCTATACCATAAGCCATAGTTCTCAGTATTCTTCATATAACTTAGGATTCTTTTCATAGTAGTCATATGTGATTCCTTGGGATTAGCAAAAAATATTGAAACTATTCCTACTGCATGTGCAATATCTAATCTAGTATGTACAATATACATGAGTCTTCCAATCATTGATCTATACAAAGTCTGATTTACCTCAGGGGACTTGTCCTCCTTTGTTAGCTTACATCTAGTTTAATGACATGTAACTGATTGAATATTTGCAGATGTTAATTTGATGATCATGCAAGACATTAAATAAGTTAATGTATTGTATTGTCATTGATGTCAACTTGATATATTGTGTATGGTCATGGAAATACTACCAAAGACTTCAAAGAAACAAAGAATCAAATGCTATGTTATCAGTAATGCACACAAGTCAAGTATTCACTAAGTGACTATATACACCAATGGAGTGCACACCAAAGGTCAGAGTAAAAGAGCAGAGTCACAGAGTTACCTGACAAGCTAATGCACATCATTACTGACAAGCAGAGTTACTATATTGCCCAACGAGAAAAACACAGAGTAACCCGACGGAAACAATTTCAGTGTTGCCCAACGGAAAAGACAAGGACGGAGATCCTAATGATAGTTGAAGTCACACCGACGGGACAGTCAATTATCACCGATGACTAACTGAAGTGTTAACCGACATAATAGAGAGTTCAAAAAATGACAAAATGCTTAGCTGTCAAGAAGCTAAAGATATAATTAACGAATACTTATCATTGTTTTAATCATCTAGATAAAGCCGGAGATAAGTAATTGTTTTAAAGATGATTTGTCCAGTTGGAAAGAAGATCTCTTTGAGATAAAATTGGAGTTTTCTTTAAAACTATTGGTGATAATTGTGGAACACGCCAAGAATCAAGAAAGCCAAGAAAAGGGGAAATCATGTCTATATAAAGACAAAACAAATTCATTACGAGTGGGTGTGTGGGGTGAACAAGAGAATAGAGGAAAGATGCAAAAGAGAATCTGAAGGAGAGGAAAGTCTTCTTTTAGTCCTGATCAACAAGCTAAGAAAGAGCTAGATTCTTCAGACACTGACAAACAATGAGATAGCATCACAAAGAAGAACCGTGTGGAGCAAAGGTAAAAGTGATTATATTGATCAGAGAGGTAATGGACTTACAATAGATTTGAAAATCTAAAAGTGAGTTGTATGTATGAACAGATCATTAGTGTTTCAGTTTAACCATTGAAGCATAAAGCCTCTTAACCGACCAGGACTTAAAAGTCTTTTACAATTGAGATACATCCCAAGGAGTATCAAAAAGTTTGATCATAAAATTAGCATTGGATATGCCCGATACCTATTGGCGGGACAAGTGAGTGTTTGATCAAGGATGGTAGCATTAGATTCTAGATACTAGGTGACAAACTATTCTTAAATCCTCTAACAAGGTCACACCTAACAGTGTGTTTGTAACCTTTAATAGGGTTGGCTCTTAACAGGGCTCACTTCAGAAGAGTGAAAATTTGGGGTACCGGTCCCAGTGGTTTTTCCCTTAATAGGGTTTCCACGTTAAAAATCCATGTGTTATGTGTTTATGTCTTATTACTTTACTATTTTACATTTCACATATGCAATTCTGGATTGATCGGTATACTCTGCATATTTACTATGTTTTGGTAAATATTAACTGCTTATCGGTAATCATACATAAGAGAGATTTACAAAGCATTCCGACAAGTAGAAAATTGATTAAAGTATTTCAAGGCATACATATTGTAAGATAGAAGATAACTTGAGACATAATTTGTGGTTATAATTTTTAAGGATTAATTTTTGAGGCCACTAAGTCACCCCGCCTCTCAGTTATTACTAACAATTGGTATCAGAGCTTGTGTGCTTAGAAGAAAGGTTTCAAGACCTAAACTAAAGATCACAATATGAACAGACGATATGTGCCCAAGTTGAACAAAGATAATTTTGCTTCATGGCAGAGTAGAATAAGACCACTTATCAGGTATTGGTAATGATGTTACTCAATACTTAGATGTTGAACATGTGTTTCCCACAGGAGCACCAAAAGTTGAACAATTGAGAGAGAAGCATGAGCACAACTACATGATGATAGAGCTTGCTTCCTCACTCTCTGATGCTAAATTTGAAGATATCAAAACCTACAAAACTACAAAGCAGATGTGGGACAAATTGATGCTTGTACATTGGTGACAAAAATGTATTGAGAGCCAAGGCAGAAAGCCTTAGCAGAAAGTTTGATGATCTCAAGATGAAAGATGGTGAAAACATCACTCAATACAACACAAGAATCAAAGAGTTAGTCAATGCTATCCGAGGAGTTGGAGGTGTACTAGAAGAAGATACAGTGGTAAGTAAAATTCTAGGAACCTTACTGCCTACTTATGCTATTAGAGTATCTGTCATTCAAGAAATGAGAGTAGTAGAAAATAGCAATGTTACTCTAGACAGTTTGATTGGAAGACTAATTTCATTTGAGATTAATAACTTTGATAATAGTGTCTTACCAAACATAGAGTCTGCATTCAAAACTTCTCTGAGAATAATTAAATCAAATCATAAAAACACTATGAGAAAAGATAGTGATAGTGAAAGTGAAGAAGATGATCTTGATGAAATTGAAGTGCTTATGGATAGAAGAATGCAAAGAGGCAAAGGTAAATACAAAGGTAAATTACCACTTGTTTGTTTTAATTGTAAAGATATTGGACACTTTGTTGCAAGATGTCCTACCATAAGAAAAGATGACAGAAGTAATGATAGGTCATTTGAAAAGAAGTCTAACAGAGGTGATTACAAAAGCTACTGACAATTAAAAAGAAGAGATACCCAAGACTACAAGGACAAAGGAAATAAGGCCAGTTACCTAGCAAAAGGAAAATATGATGATACTGACACCGAATCTGATGAAGACATCAAGATGGTGTTTGTGGCAGTAAAAGATGATTCAGATGATGATGAAGAAAGGTATGTAGAAACTACACTCATATCTAAAGTAAGTAAAAATGATGTGTGGATCATAGATAGTGGCTGCACTCACCATATGACCGGTGATAAGAAAAAGTTTGAGACATTTGAATACTATAAAGGTGGTTCAGTAAGAATGGGTAATGACACACCTTGTCCAGTTGAAGGTAGAGGAACTATAATGTTGAATAACCAAATAAAATGTGAAAATTCTTATTGGGTAGATGGATTGAATTATAATGTATTGAGTGTTTCTCAGTTGAATAATTCAGGTTACAAAGTAGCATTTGAAAATAAGAAGGCAAAAATCTTCAATAAATCAGGAAATCTGATTGGTACCGGTGAGTAGACAAAAGGTAACTTATTCTATCTAAATGATACTAACACCACTTTTTTTATTTCTACATAATGAAGACATATGGTTGTGGCACGAAATATTGTGTCATGTGAAATTTGACAACATAATAAAGATTAGCAAAAAGAGAAATGTCAGAGGCTTGCCGACGATGACCAAGCCCGACAACATCATGTGTAAGAATTGTCAAAAAGGTAAGATGACAAAGTCTAGTTTCAAAAGAAAAACCCATACATCTGATGTCATTCTAGAATTAGTCCATACTAATTTATGTG
>MU225116.1:643597-662439 GCA_018584345.1 Thuja plicata | reverse complement strand
GGACCTATGAGGACAAAGAGTTATTATGGAGATAGATATTTTATTCTTTTTGTTGATGATTACTCTAGAATGATGACAATCATGTTTCTAAAAGATAAATCAGAAGAATTTAAGATGTTTAAATGGTATAAGGCAATGGTTGACAAACAAAGTGGTAATGAATTAAAATTCTTAAGGTTAGATAGAGGAGGGGAATTTATTTCTGATGAATTCACTAACTTTTCTAATGAGCATGGAATCAGAAGACAGGTCTCTGCACCAAGAACACCATAGCAAAATGGAATTGCTGAAAGAAGGAACAAATCCATAGTTGATTGTGCAAGGACACTAATGATAGAGAAAGGCATCACCCAAATCTTCTAGAGAGAATCTATCAGTATTGATGTCTACACATTGAATAGAGTACAATTAAAGAAAGACACCAAAAAGACACCTTATGAGCTTTGGTATGGTTACACACCCAATGTAAGTTATTTCAAAATTTTTGGCAGTCAAATTTTTATCGTAAAAGATGATAGAAATGGAAAAATTGACTCCAAGAGTGATGAAGGAATCTTTCTAGGCTATTCTACCAAGAGCAAGGATTATAAATGTCTAAACAAAGCCTCTAACAAAATTGTTGAAAGTTCAAATGTAAAGATAGATGAATTTGCAGAGAAGAATGAAAAGGAAAGAACTAAAGAACCAGAGGACTACAATAGGTTTCCTTAAACTGAGAAACCTGACACTCTACCTGACCAACAATGTAGAGATCCTAAGCAAAAGATTATTGCACCCGAGCATCAGGCTGCAAATACCAACGATCAGAATATTGCTCAAGATGATGCACAAAGTGATGGAGAATAGAATGAAGAACAAAATGATGATCAAGATGATAGACAAAGAGTTGAACCTATACTTACAAGATATGTCAGAAGGAATCATCCACAAAACTAGATCATAAGAGATAAAAGGCTAATATAAGAACCAGAAGTAAGTCTCTAAATACAAGATGTCTTATTTGTGATTATGAGCCCAAATCTGTCAATGCGACACTAGGTAATGATGAATGGATATGTTATATGAATGAAGAGATTGAGAAGATAGAGAAAAATAAGACATGGACACTTGTACCAAGACCAGATGACAAGAATGTCATCAGTACAAAATAGATATTCAGGAATAAAGTGAATGAGAATGGAGAAGTCACAAGAAATAAAGCAAGACTAGTATGCAAGGGGTATGCACAAGAAGAATGATTTGACTATGGAGAGACCTTTGTACACGAGAAGGAGTGAGAATATTACTTGCTTATGCTACATGTAAAGGATTCAAGGTATATCAAATGGATGTCAAGTCTACATTCCTAAATGGAATACTTGAAGAAGAGGTATACATTGAACAACCAAAAGGGTTTGTTGATCTAGACAAGAGGGACATGGTATGTAGGCTACACAAAGCCTTGTATGGATTGAAACAAGCACCCCAAGCTTGGTATGAAAGACTTGATTCCTATGTAATAAGTATTGGATTTGTAAGGACTAGTGAAAATAATAATCTTTATTTCAAGGAAGATAGTCATGCTAACATTTTGATTGCTGAGATATTTGTTGATGACATCATATTTCAAGGCAATGATATGCTATGCAAATGAAATGAGAAAAGAGTTTGAGATGTCTATGTTTGGAGACATCAAGTTCTTTATTGGTCTGTAGATCATGCAACAAGATGAAGGTATTTTCATTACACAATCCAAGTACATCAAGGAATTACTAAAAATATTCAAGATGGAAGAGTCCAAATCAATTGGAACACTGATGGAAACTGGATGTAAGTTGACAAAGGAAGACAAGTCATCAGAGGTAAATCAGACTTTGTACAGATCAATGATTGGAAAACTCATGTATGTTGTACACACTAGACCAGATATTGCACATGTAGTAGGAATAGTTGCAAGATTTTCTGCTAATCCCAGGGAATCACATATGACTGTTGTGAAAAGAATACTAAGATATCTGAAGAATATCGAGGAATATGGCTTATGGTATAGAAGAGAAGGAAAATTTGAACTTAAGGTCTTTACCAACACTGATTGGGTTGGAAATATTGATGAATGGAAGAGCACAACTGGAGGAGCATTCTTAATGGGTGACAAACTTATCACAAGGATTAGCAAGAAGCAAGGATGCATCTCTCAATCTATTGCAGAGGCAGAGTATGTTGCTGCTGCTACAAAATGCTCAAATATTGCATAGATCAAATAGTTATTGGAAGGTATGCATATGAAAATTTTAGAACCAGTAATTATCTATTGTGATAATACAAGTGCAATAAACATTTCCAAGAATCTAGTCATGCATGCTAAAACAAAGCATATTTCCATCAAGTATCATTATTTGAGAGAACAAGTTTAGGCAAAGGAATTGATACTTGAGTATGTGCAATCAAAGGAACAATTGGCTGATATCTTCACCGAGCCACTACCCAAGGATGCATTTGAATACTTGAGAAAGAGACTAGGGTCAGACCCTTGTCTACTGGTCAGTAAGCTGACTAGAAGGCTGCATCAACCTACATATTATCAGAATATCATTCATGTTGATGCAAGCAGAGAGATGGACTTCAAAGGTACATCTATACACAACAAGCTATTTATCTACTCCGAGGACCAGAGTTATTACTGATGGATTGGGAATTCAAGAAATATATTATGGATAGAAAGGATCCACTTGACACTACTGTCAAATATTTGTTTGAAAAGATGTTTTTTTGGCATTGCTATCAAAGGGAGAGAGATATCTCATTATCATACAAAGATTATATCCATTATCAACTCAAGAAGAGATCATATCTATTGAAGTATCCAAAGGGAGAGAATGTAAGAAGAAAGGGTGAGTACACACAAAGAAAGAGAATTGATGACAAGAGAGATCACAAGAAAGGAGAACAGTCAAAGGGAGAGAGTTTGACATAGAAGGAGAACACATCACATCACAGAAAGAAAAATTCTACATCTATCCAGTGAAGGGATTTAAGACAGACAAAAAGTCGCAAGAATCAAATCAAAGCTACTTGAGCTTACCAAAAGCAAGATATTTGTAATAGCTACATTAGGAAAGCTTGATGAAACTATATATTTCATATTATATTAGCAATAGTATAGTATGATAGTGTATCATGTTTCCATCAATGCCAAAGGGAGAGATTGATGACATGTAACTGATTGAATGTTTGAAGATGTTAAATTGATGATCATGCAAGACATTAAATCAGTTAACATATTGTATTGTCATTGATGTCAACTTGATATATTTTGTATGGTCATGGAAATATTGCCAAAGACTTAAAAGAAATAAAGAATCAAAGGCTATGCTATCAGTCAAGTCAAGTAATGCACACAAGTCAAGTATTCACTAAGTGATTGCATAAATTGACAGAGTGCACACCAACGGTCAGAGTAAAAGAGCAAAGTCACAGTGTTACTTGACAAGCTAATGCACAACATCACCAATGAGTAGAGTTAATATATTGCCCGATGAGAAAAACACAGAGTGACCCGACAGAAATAATTTTAGTGTTGCTCGACGAAAAAGACAAGGACAAAGATCTTGATGACAACTGAAGTCACACCAATGAAATAGCTAGTTATCACCGATGACTGACTAAAGTGTTGACTGACAGAATAGAGAGTTCAGAAAATGAAAAAATGCTTAGCTGTCAAGAAGCTAAAGATAGAATTAACAGATAATTATCATTATTTTAATCATCTAGATAAAGCCAGAGATAAGTAATTGTTTTAAAGCTGATTTGTCCAGTTGGCAAGAAGATCTCTTTGAGATAAAAGTGGAGTTTTCTTTAAAACTATTGGCAAGAATTGTGGAACACGCCAAGAATCAATAAATCCAAGAAAAGGGGAAATCATGTCTATATAGAGACAAACCCAATTCATTACGAGTGCGTGTGTGGGGTGAACAAGAGAATAGAGGAAAGATGTAAAAGAGAATCTGAAGGAGAAGAAAGTCTTCTTTCAGTCCTGATCAACAAGATGAGAAAGAGCTATATTCTACAGACACAGACAGATAATGAGATAACATCACAGAGTAAAACAGTGTGGAGAAAAGGTATAGGTGATTATATTGATTAGAGAGGTAATGGACTTACAATAGATCTAAAAATCTGCAATTAAATTTTATGTATGAACAGATTATTAGTGTTTCAGTTTAACCATTGAAGCATAAAGCCTCTTAACCAAGCATGAATTAAAAGTCTTTTACAATTGAGATACATCCCAAGGAGTATCAAAAAGTTTGATCATAAAAGTAGCATTGGATATGCGTGATACCTATTGACAGGCCAAGTGAGTGTTTGATCAAGGATGGTAGCATTAGATGCCAGATACTAGGTGAAAAACTATTCTTAAATCCTCTAACAAGGTCACACCTAACATTGTGTTTGTAACCTTTAACAGGGTTGGCTCTTAACAGGGCTCACTTCAGAAGAGTGAAAATTTGGGGTACCGGCCCTAGTGGTTTTTCTCTTAACAGGGTTTCCACGTTAAAAATCCATGTGTTATGTGTTTATGTCTTATTACTTTATTATTTTACATTTCACATATGCAATTCTGGATTGATCGGTATACTCTACATATTTACTTTGTTTTGATAAATAGTTAACTACTTATCTGTAATCCTACAGAAGAGATATTTACAAAGCATTCCGACAAGTAGAAAATTGATTAAAGTATTTCAAGGCATACATCTTGTAGGACAGAAGATAACTTGAGACATAATTTGTGGTTATAAGTTTTAAGGATTAATTTTTGAGGCCACTGATTCACCCCCCTCTTAGTTATTACTAACACAGTTGCCATTAGTGTTCCAACTAACTTGGAATCTTCCATCTTGAATATTTTCAACACTTTGTTGATGTATTTGGATTGTATAATGAAAATGCCTTCATCTTGTTGCATGATCTGTAGACCAAGAAAGAACTTGATCTCTCCAAACATAGACATCTCAAACTCTTTGCTCATTTCATTTGCAAATGATTTGCATAGCATATCATTGCCTCCAAATATGATGTCATCAACAAATATTTTAGCAATCAAAATGTTAGCATCAGTATCTTCCTTCAAATAAAGATTACTATTTTAACTAGTTCTTACAAATCCAATACTTATGGGATAGGAATGAAGTCTTTCATACTAGTTTCTTGGTTCTTGTTTCAATCCATACAAGTCTTTGTGTAGTCTACATACCATGTTCTTCTTGTCTGGATCAACAAACCCTTCTGGTTGCTAAATGTATACCTCTTCCTCAAGTATTCCATTTAGGAATGCAGACTTGAAATCCATCTGGTATACCTTGAATCCTTTAAATGTAGCATAAGCAAGTAATATTCTCACTCCTTCTATCCTAGAAATGGGTGCAAAGGTTTCTCCATAGTCAATCCCTTCTTCTTTTGCATACCCCTTGCATACTAGTCTTTCTTTATTTCTAGTAACTTCTCCATTATCATTCAACTTATTTCTGAATATCTATTTTGTACCAATGATAATCTTTTCATTTGGTTGTAGTACAAGTGTCCATGTCTTATCTTTCTCAATCTACTCAATTTCTTCATTCATAGCACTAATCCATTCTTCATTATCAAGTGCAACATTGACAGATTTTTGGCTCAAAATAAAAAATTAGACATCTTGTGTTTAGAGACTTACTTCTGGTTCTCATACCAGCCTTCTTGTCTACTATGATCTAGTTCTGTGGATGGCTCCTTCTGACATACCTGAAAATTACAGGTTCACTTCTTTGTCTATCATCTTGATCATCATTTTTTCCTTCATTTTGATCTCCATCGCTTGGTACATCATCTTGAGTAATATCCTATTTTTTGGTATTTACAGCCTAATGCTCGGGTGCAATATTCTATTGCTCAGGAGCTGTACATTGTTGCTAAGGTAGAGTGTCAGGTTCTTCATTGTAAACAAACCTATTGTAGTCTTCTGGTTCTTTTATTCTTTCCTTTTCATTCTTCTTTGCAAATTCATCTATCTTTACATTTGCACTTTCAACAATTTTGTTAGAGGCTTTATTGAGACATTTATAAGCCTTGCTCTTGGTGGAATACCCTAGAAAGATACCTTCATCACTTTTGGAGTCAATCTTTCCATTTCTATCATCTTTTAAGATATAACATTGACTACCAAAGATCTTGAAGTAACTTAAATTGGGTGTGTAACCATACCATAGCTCATAGGGTGTCTTGTTGGTGTCTTTCTTCAATTGTACTATGTTCAATGTGTAAACAATAGTACTGACAACTTCCCTCCAGAAGATTTGGGTGATGCCTTTCTCTATCATTAGTGTCCTTGCACAATCAACAATGGATGTGTTCCTTCTTTCAGAAATTCCATTTTGTTGTGGTGTTCTCAGTGCAGAGACCTATCTTTTGATTCCATGCTCATTGCAAAAGTTAGTGAATTCATCTGAAATAAATTCCCCTCCTCTATTTGATCTTAAGCATTTCAATTCTTTACCACTTTGTTTTTCTACCATTGCTTTGTACCATTTAAACATCTTGAATGCTTTTAATTTATCTTTTAGAAACATAACTATCATCATTCTAGAGTAATCATCAACAAAGAGAATAAAATATCTATCACCATTGTCCTCATGGGCCCACATAGATTAGTATGGACTAATTCTAGAATGGCATCAGATGTATGGGTTTTTCTTTTGAAACTAGACTTTGTCATCTTACCTTTTTGACAATTTTTGCACATGATATTGTCGGGCTTAGTCATCATTGGTAAGCCTCTTACATTTCTCTTTTTGATTATCTTTATAATGTTTTCAAAATTTACATGACACAATCTTTCATGCCACAACCATATGTCTTAGTTTCTAGCCATCAAGCAAGTGGTGTCAGTATCATTCAGATAGAATAAGTTACCTTTTGTTTGCTCACCGGTACCAATCAACCTTTCTAATTCATTGAAGATCTTTGCCTTTTTATTTTCAAATGCTACTCTGTGACCTGAATTATTCAGCTGAGAAACACTCAATAGATTATAATTCAATCCTTACACCCAATAAGCATTTTCACATTTTATCAGGTTATTCAACATTATAGTTCCTTTACATTCAACTAGACAAGGTGTATCATTACCCATTCTTACTAAACCACCATTATAGTATTCAAAAGTCTCAAACTTTTGTTTGGCACCGGTCATATGGTGAGTGTAGCCACTATCTATGATCCAGACATCATTTTTACTAACTTTAGATATGAGTGCAGTTTCTACATACCTCTCTTCATCTTCATTTGAATCATCTTTTACTGCCACAAACACCATCTCTATGTCTTCATCATATTTGGTGTTAGTATCTTCATCTTTGCATGTATCTAGGTAATTGGCCTTCTTTCCTTTGTCCTTTTAGTCTCAGGTATCTCTTCTTTTTTATTGTCATTTTCTTCTATAATCCTGGTTATCACCTCTGTCAAACTTATTTTCAAATGATCTATCATTACTTCTGTCATCTTTTCTTCTATTAGGACATCTTACAACAAAGTTTCCAATCTCTTTACAATTAAAACATACAAGTGGTAATTTACCTTTGTATTTACCTTTGCCTCTCTGCATTCTTCTAGCCATAAGTGCTTCAATTTCATCAAGATCTTCTTCTTCACTTTCACTTTCACAATTTTTTCTCATAGTGTGCTTATGACTTGATTTACTTATTCTCAAACAAGATTTTAATGCAGACTCTATGTTTGGTAAGAAACTATTATCAAAGTTATTCCTCTCAAATGAAATCAGTCTTCGAATCAAACTATCTACAGTAACATTGTTATTTTCTATTGCTCTCATTTCTTGTATGGAAGATACTCTAATGACATAAGTAGGCAGTAAGGCTCTTAGAATTTTACTACCACTGTCTCTTCATCTAGTACACCTCCAACTCCTTGGATAGCATTTACTACCACTTTGATTCATGTGTTGTACTATGTGATGTTTTCACTTTCTTTCATTCTGATATCATCAAACTTTCCTTTAAGGCTTTCTGCCTTGGCTCTCAGAACATTTTTATCACCACCATGTACAAGCTTCAATTTATCCCACATTTGCTTTTCAGTTGTGTATGCTTTGACATCTTCAAATTCAACATTAGAGAGTGAGGAAGCAAGCTCTATTATCATGCAGTTGTTCTCATGTTTCTCTCTCATTTTTTCAATTGTAAGTTCTCCTGTGGGAAACACATATTGAGTAGTTAAGTATTGTGTAACATCATTTCCAATACCTAATAAGTGGAGTCTTATCCTACTTTTCTATGAAGCAAAGTTTTCTTTGTTCAACTTGGACACATCTCATCTGTTCATCTTGTGATCTTTAGCTTAGGTCTTTAAACCTTCCTTCTAAGCACACAAGCTCTGATACCAATTGTTAGAATAACTGAGAGAGGGGGGTGAATCAGTGGCCTAAAAAATTAATCCTTAAATCAACCCAAAAAATTTAGTACCATGAAATTATACCTCTAGTTATCTTTAGTCCTATAAGATGAATGCCTCCAAATACATATATCAAATTACTACTTGTTAGAATGCTTTGTAAAACCTTCTACTATATGTTTACTGATAAGCAGTCTGTTCATTTACCAAAATACAATAAATAACTAGTGTATACCGATCAATCCATATTTACTTATGTGAAATGAAAAACAATAAAGTAATGACTCATAAACACATGACACATGTATTTTTAACGTGGAAACCCACTGGGACCAGTAACCCAAATTTTCACTCTTCTAAAGTGAGCTCGGTGAAGAGCCAACCCTATTAAAGGTTACAAACACACTGTTAGGTGTGACCTTGTTAGAGGATTTAATGAATAGTTTGTCACTTAGTATTTGGCATTTAGTGCTACCATCCTTGATCAAACACTCACTTGGTCTGTCAATAGGTATCAGGCATATCCAAAGCTACTTTGTATGATCAAAATTTTTGATACTCCTTGGGATGTATCTCAATTGAAAAAGAATTTTAAATCCTGCTCAGTTAAGAGACTTGATGCTTCAATGGTTAAACTGAAATAGTAAATTGATCTGTTCACATATACAACTTGAATTTTAGATTTTTAGATCTATTGTAAGTGCATTACCTTTATGATCAATGTTATCAATTCAATACCTTTGCTCCACACTATCTTTCTCTGTGATGTTGTGTCATTGTTCATCGGTGTCTACAAAATTTAACTCTTTCATCAGCTTGATTGATCAGGTCTGAACGAAGACTTTCTTCTCCTTCATAATATCTTTAGTATCTATTCTCTTGTCACTCCACTTATTCACATTGAATAAGCTTGTCTCTTATATAGACATGATTTCACTGTTTCTTGGCTTTGCGTGATCCATAATTCTCACCAATTAGATTTAAAGAAAAACTCATGTTTTATCTCGTAGAGATATTTTTTCCAACTAGACTAAACAAATTTAAATCCTTTACTTATCTATGGCTTTATCTTGTCGATTAAAACAAGGATAAGTACTAGTTAAGTCTATATTTAGCTCTTGACAGCTAAGCCTTTTGTCATTTTTTGAACTCTTTGTTCTATCGGTCAATACTTTAGTTATTCATCAGTGATAACTGACTATTTCATCGGTGAGACTTAAGTTGTCTTCAGGATCTCCGTCCGTTAGGAAACACTGTAACTTTGTCCGTCAGGTTACACTGTGCTTCTATCCGTCGGGCAACACAGTGACTTTGCTCACTGGTAATGTTGTGCTTTTGCTTGTCAGGTAATAGTGTGACTTTTCTCTCGTTGGTTTACTCTGTCCATCGGTGTGCACTCTTTCAATGTATATATTCACTTTGTGAATACTTAACTTTTATGCATTACTGATAGCATAACCTTTGATTCATTGGTTCTTTGAAGTCTTTAGCAGTATGTACATGACTATATAGATTATATCAAGTTGACATCAATGACCAATACATTAAATAATTTAATGCCTTGCATTAACTTTCTGTCTCTCGGTGATCATCAACTTAACATCTTCAACCATTCAATCAGTTATAGTTCATCAATAAACTACACAATTGAATCCTAATAGTAATATCACAATTTGACTTGCTGTGGGAAATATCTCTTACTTATCAATTGATGATCTTAAGGGTATTTCTAATTAATGGTTCATAAGGCACAACACTTGTTGAAGGTTTTCAAAATGGGGTTGCAAGTAGAGTGGGTTTAACCATGGAGGAAACTCCTTAGTTAAGCATGTTCGAACTATTGGCACTCAAAAATGCAACAAGGGTTTTTGAGTACCTTGTTAAACTTTTACAATTTGACCCCCTATAATTGCTTTTTGTGCCTATTTGATCGGATGAATTTTTTAGGTATACCATGCATGTCAGGTGTTCAATACCCTTTTTTTGACATATGAAGACATCCCAGGTCATCAGATTCAAGTTTCAATTTATTTCGTGATGTCTTGTTATAATAGGACCAGTTTGCATTTGAATAACTTGTGTCCTTTTGAGTTTCATGGAATGCCACTTTGGGAATGTTTAATATGTATATCAAAGAGCTTATGTTTCAAATATTAAGCCATTTCAAGTTCGTTTGTAGGTTTTTGGATCCCCCAAAGTTGGTTGTCCAGAATTGTCTTGTTTCTTTGTTTTTCCCAGAAATCTGAGTAGCCCTGTTTGAACGATTATAAATTTTGACCATTTGATCTAGTTGGGAAAAATATTTTTGTACTATATTCTAGAGGTCAAATATTTCATGTGTCTCCATTTTCAAGTCATAATGAATTCGTTTGGTCAGTTTGGCAATCTGATTTCATTTACAGTTTCTAACATTTTAATGCAGATCAGTTGCACATTTTAGTTGGAGGCCTAGTTCGTGACGTTATAACTTGAATACCATGATTATTCATATCAATAAAATGGTTCCCCTACATTATAGACCAAATTTACTCCAAGTTTGCAAGGTTTCAGGTCCTGAGGGTTTCATATGCACACTTTTCCAGATTCTTTTCAGTTGAAGAAATCATTATTTCTCATATTTTCTTTTTCTATAATTCCAAGTGGCTACCTTCAGGGATCTTCCAAATGTGTTTGGTTGATCATCATGAGCCTCATTTATAGATTCATTCTCTCCATATAACATATTTCCAATGTCCAGAAGCTTGGGTTTTTGAGAGGTCGCTTGATTTGTTTTCAAAGTCAAAACCCAGAGGCGGGGAAAAGTCTATCTTCTGTGATTAAAAGGAGAACAAATAGTTTTGATTCTGTTAATCTGGATCTAATCTCTATTTTTCTAAACTTCAAAGATTAAAGAGGGAACCCACTCATAGAAAGAAAGATCATGGACAACATGTCATTATTGCTTCATGTAGCATTTGGGAGCACCATTTTAACAATCACCATTATGCTTAAATTCTTGTCCTCAAATCTAGAATGCTACCAAAAGATGAAATCTTCATGGCTAGTTTGAAAGTAAAACATGAAATACTTTACAAACAACCAAGCAAGTGCAAAGAAAATTTTCAAAAGTATTAGAACTTCAAATGTGAGTGCCATTAGCAAGTGGTAAATCCATGCATTGAATAAACAAAGAAATAACCAAGCATGAAGCTTGTGCAAGGCATGGAGAAGGAAAGCCTATGCATCATTTCACAACACACTCCAAGCAAATGACAACTGGTAGAGGCTTCACATTGCAATTATGAGGGGCCTGTCCTAAGGATGGAGAAGCCCACATAGTAAAGGAGAGGAACAAGATTTTTAAGACCTTAACCCAATGCAAATTCAAATTTAAACCAAGGTAGTGCTACGCTAAACCTGCACAATATATAAAGGAGACCATGAAAAATTAAGCCAATATAATTGGCAGGCATGAACAAAGAATGGAGGGAGCCCACGCGTGAGTGAAAGAGGATTTCTATTTAAAACTCAAAGCAAATGTATCCGCATGGTTTGAATAAGTCTGTGTGTAAGAAGGAGGGAGATGTTTTATGAAACATTCAAGTAAATGCAATTTGGAGCCTACATAAAAGACAAAGAGGCTTGCGCAATGTGAAAGGGAAACTTGGACTAAAGAGAAGTGTTAAAAGATTAAAAACATTCAGCCCAATGCAATTTGCAAGTGTAAAACCAAAATAAATATGTCCAGAAGTCAGCGCAGCCAAACAAGAGGGGGAGACTCTGTGCGATGTCTTATTGAAAGGCTGCACAATGACCAAATTTCAATGCACAATGGATAACCAAGGGTCTGTGCAATACCAAACAGAGGCTTGCGCTAGAGATGGAGGCTTCTAGGCATTATGAACAAGAAAAATCTTTATCCCACATTGCTTGTGGATGGGTTTTCTGTAATGTTTATAAGGAGCAACACTTGTATGTTATATAAAGAAAGAGCCAAGAGGCTCCCTGGCGGGGCCCTTAGCTAGTGGAATGCTGGAGGTAATGGACACATAATTTTGAGTGCCCAAATGAACAATTCTTTAACAACCTTGAGAACTTTAGTCCCACATTAATGAAAAAGTAGAACTTTGTAATGTTTAAAAGGAACAACGTATGTAAATTAATGTGAAGAAGAGTAGGAGGCTCTGGGGCATGCGCAGGAGTCACCATAGTTTATGTTCTAGATAGGAAAATTTGAAAAAAACATGTTTTTGGCAGGACCTGTGCACAAAGGAGATCAGACACGTGGCAGCAGGGTGTGAAGTTGCTAGAAAAACCCGCGGTTAGCTAGATTACTGCGAGATTCAGAGGCTACAGCCAGTTAACCGAGTCACGTCATCTCCAGATGCTGGTGGTTAGTGGTGAAAAATTCAGAGACTTGGAGATGCCTCAATCATGTGATATTTTTATGCTAGCGGTTAGTGGAAAAACATTCAAAGACTACGCGTAAACTGTCAGATCAAGATCGAGAACAAGGGTTGTCGTGCAATCTCCCAATAAACCCAGGGTTAGCAAGATGATTCAAAGATCTAGAGACAAAGGCTTATCTCCTAATCTCTAGATAAACTTTGTGTTAGCAAGAACATTCAGAGACTTAGATACTAAGTAATCTCCCAATCTCCAGATAGACCATGGTTAAAGCAGAGTTCTCAAGCTAGTTAAAGAGCAACAAACTAGCACTTGACGCTTGTCCAAATCTGGTCAGTTCTGGGAGTAAAAATGCATAAAAGAGAGAAAACACAAGATAGAGAAATGTGCAGAAATATCAAAGGGCAAAGTTAAAAAAAGTGCATAGAAAAGAGATAAAATGCAAAAATTCAAATAATGTGCAAGATTAAAGCATTGAAACATTAAAGTCTTATTATATAGTCTTGTGAAATATTTAATATTTCAAAGCTTGAAAGAGAAGCATTCATGAGAAGCATTTTTGAAGGAGATTGAAATAAGATTTTAGAGAGCATGCCTTGAATCAAATTGGCTAAAGAGAATGATTGCAAGAAAGAGTCATTTACAGGAGAAGATTAGATCATTTTCTTGGAGGAGAAGATTTTTTTCTTGGAAACAGACAGGTGTCAATTGTTGAAACTGGCCTTCCTTTTCTCCTATATCTTTCTTCTTGTCCATGGTTACAATGATGATGAAATAAAGACTATTGGGTAGTTTCCTGATTTTGGAGTCTTGTCTCTCTGAGTTCTTTGTTTTAAAATATACTGAATCAGAAGGTTTTTAATGAAGAATAATGGAATTCCTTTCCATATTCGTGATGTTGTTGTGTGTCTTGTTTTGAATTATTTTGTATTAATTTGTAAGGCATTTTAATATACTGGTTATAAGATAGCTATGAATTTGTGTTTGAGTTTCTTTCAAGGAGAGAGTAAATCTTGAATACAAGTTTTGAGAGTTCAAGTTTTGCACATGAATCTGATGTCTGGGTATTGGAGTGAAAAGAGTTACTTGTAAGGCATTTCATTTAGTTTCTCTGTGTTTCAAATTAGAGGGTTTCCTAGGGATGTATATTTATTTGACTCTATTTCCCAATAGATAAGGTACTGATCTTTTCTGGTTATGCAAGTCTTATCATCAAATTCGTAAATTTTTGAATCTTTTCATTTCCTATTTGAGAGCATAAATGCATGCAAATTGCATTTAATAGTGCAAATACTTTTTTTGATTCATTAAAGAACTAAATCCTTTAGGTTAGCCTACCCAAGTTTTAAACTTGAAGTGAAGAAGGATGAATATCCTTGTCACATTGACCATTTTTCTACAGTATTATTTACTCTTGTCAAAATCATGGATTGGCTTTTGGAGCTCTACATCAACTGCAGTAAAAGACATTAGTAAATCATTGTGAGAATCCTAAATCCAATGTCTAATTTATTTGAAAACAATAAGTCAATAGGTACACCTGCCTTAGTCTATGGAGCTCGAAGTAGGAGGATCAAATCCTCATTAATTAGTTATTTTACTTGCATAAATCAGGAGTTGGGAGTCATAGAGTCAAGCATTGATGCTTATACATATTTTTCAAGAAAAATCACTAACACGAGCTAGAGTAGTACTTGAATGGGTGCCCTCTTGGGAAATCTTGGTGCTTGGCCTTTGTGAGCATCACCTAGATGCAATGAGTGTTAAGTGTTCCATTCATTCTCGTGAGATGGGTTCTTGTTAATCACTACTCATGAAACATGGGTCAATGAGTATAACTCAAAAAACCACATAGCTCAATCTCGATAGCAATATCACAATTTGACTTGCTTTG
Source organism: Thuja plicata (assembly GCA_018584345.1). NCBI lineage: Eukaryota > Viridiplantae > Streptophyta > Pinopsida > Cupressales > Cupressaceae > Thuja > Thuja plicata. The sequence goes on along the minus strand of MU225116.1, from coordinate 647,732 downwards.
GAAAATATCTCCTACTTATCAATTATGTCATAGATGGAGAAATAATAGTAGTAGAGGTATCAAATTGAAAATATATTTGGCTACAAGGACTATGAAGCAAGACAACCTTTAGGCTAAGCTTGTGAGAGTATAGGTACATTAGGGACAAGGATTGGACACAAACTAGCTAGCATAGATTTAGGGTAGATAAAGACAAGGATATAATAGCCTAGGATCTGACATACGTAGAGAGGGAATCCTAAAGGGATGAGAGAGAATTATTTATCAAAAAGAGACTTAGTTATAACAAAGAGGGATAAAACTAGGATCCTTATAGATTTAGGGTAGAGAAAGAAAAGGATATGATAGCCTAAGATCTAGCATACATAGAGAGGGATTCCTATAGGGATGAGAGAGAATAATTTAGCACAAAGAGACTTAGTTATAAAAAAGGGAGATAAAACTAGGATCCTTAAATAGAGAGTGATGCAAAGATTGCATAATTGTGTCAAGAGAGAGACATATCTAGAGGTTTAGCAGAAAGGTAGGGATTGATCCAGTCACTCTAAACCATGATGGAATCAAAAATAGAGATTGGAGGTTTACTACCATGGATGATTATGTGAATGATATATGTGTCACTAAAATTTTAGATAAAATTGTGAAGAGTGACAATTATGTGCTATTAGATGTCTCAAGAAATGTGTAGTACCTCCAAACCCATCATGGAAAGAAGGTAATATTATTCTAGACCTTTGCTTGGATGTGGAATGAAGTAAGTATATTTGATATTAAATGCTAGTTAATGTAATTAGAAACATATGTTAGTATTAAGTGGATTATTATGATGTTATTGATGATATGGTGTCAAAATTAATGTAGTTAATTGGATGGGGCTATTATTGTTATGCTATAGATGACAAGTAAAATGAAAGGGGTGGTATTTTAACACTAAAATACATAATTATGATTATGCTACTAAAATTAATTTTCAATAGCCATGTAATTGTATGTATTTGTGCTTCGGATAATATGCATGAGAAATTATACTTGACATGGAAGGTTGTAATGGTTGCAGGTACTAGGCATCGACTCTACCTGGCTCCACAGGTATAAGCATCCCTTCTTCCCCAATATGGGTTACTCGAAGATGACACATTGGTCAATTTCCCTCTATGTCTAGCCTCATTGTGCTCAGTTGAGTGTGATTTATCTATTTATAAGACTTGCATTACACCCAACTACTGCTATTGGTAGTGTTTAGTGATCTTGACCCTATGTGGAGAACCTTTGATGAGTGTCTTTGTGTTTATATATATTTTCTAGTAATTTTATTACAATTATGAGTTTATGTTTAAGTTAATGATTTTTGTGATCAAACAATTTAATTAAGTATTTTTATGGTTAAATAGTAAATAATGGTTAATTGAGTTAAATTAAATGCCTAGATAATGTTTGGGACTCTTGGGAATGATTGAGGTTTAAAGAGCAAGCAACTGTCTATTTTAACTACGATTTATAAATATGTTGAATTTATAGTGTATGTGTTATTAAATATTTAAAAAAGGGTTATTATATATGTAAAAGAGCTTAATATGGTGTATATGTACTCGTTTTAACCAAGATTACATGATTTTTGACATGGAGTTCTTTAGGGAGTAATTTGGTTTTATTAGTCTTAATTGGTTTTTAATATTTTTATACTCGCACTCTAGAAAGTGAAATATAATTGGTAACTGGAGTTTTATTTGAACGCTTAGTTTTTTTTCTTTCTTTCTTATAATTTCTTTCAAAAAACCCTACATGACCATTTGTGGAATGTGGAGATTGGAAGATTGGGAGAGTGGAATTTTGCATGTAGGAGCTCAAAAGATCCTTTTGGGAAAACTCTTTGTGTTGTCCAATTTATTTTGGTTTTTTCCCCTATGTTTGGCTTCCTTTTTAATTTTGAATATTTCTTCACATTGGAGGTATGGATCTTGATTTTCTCCATTATTTCTCAATTTGAGTGTTTTCTTCTTGTTGCAAATGGTTTATAAATGGATTTAGAACAATTCTAAAATTTCTACTTAGTCTTTTATTTGAGTATTTAAACATATTGCGTAATTTTGGAAAACCATGGTTGAAATGGGGAAACTCTGCCCAAATTATTATGGCTAGATGCAATGTGAATTTTATTTCATTTTTTGAGTGTTGTGTAGTCATAGATCAATGGATTTGCTTGAATTTTTTATTTTTTATATTTGAATTTTTTTATCTTTTTGGAGGTCCATCACTTGTGGATGGCCTCCATGAGCTTTTTGGACAAAATTTGACATTTGATGGAAGTTAGAATTTTCGCTTTAAATATGATTTTATTTTTTGGAAACATGGTATTATTATGAGTAAATTTCATTAGTGGACTGATATGACTGTGTCTACTTGACATTATGACAATTAGAATATGGGAATTGATTGTGAATAGTGAAGAGAAAGATTAGAGATGCATTGTGTGTTGCATGATATAAATTCAATGTGAAATGATAGTTTGTGATGATGAATGTTGTATTTGGTATGTTTTTAATGAGTTATTGATTGGGTAGATGCTTAACCCAAACCATTGTGGATGTTAAAGAGTTTATGTTTCGAGATTAGGAGCAAATTGAGATGATTGTTGAAGTGTTTAAGAAATTAATTGTGAATGCTCCTTGTGTTGGATCTTGTGATGGTGTTGATATTTCCATGGTCACGTTATGCATGATGAGTCTTGGGGTAGACAATAGGGATGGTTTGGAATGGGGTTCCAATGCATCACCAATCATGAGAAATCACTTGGTTGGACATCAAAGTATTGTAAAAGTAAGTCATTGAGATGAAATGTGACAAATGCTAAAATATGGAAATATATATTTGTGTGAGTTGGCATATGGTTAGTAGGATCCTCATATTCTTGAGAGGATATTACAAATTGTGTGTGATATTTGTTCTATATGATGATAGTTCCCTATTGTTCCCTATCACCTAACGCCATTTTAGCTTTGAGTAGTACCCTTGTTGTATTGTATTAAATGGTGTGAGATTAATATTATATGATCATGTGATGAGTGTGTATACTTTTTTTGCACGAGTGTAAGCATATTTCCCATGTGTGTGTTCATTGTTGGTTGTGTTTGGGCCATGTGTTCATCTCCTTAGCACATAGGGGTGTGCCTAAGGGCACTACATGGTCGGGTGGCATAGCCAAACACCATTGGGGATCATAGATATTGCATCCATTTTTGGCATCAGATCTATCTTATTCCCTCTCTTCTCTATGTTTCTCTTGCATTCTTATTCATGCTTCTCATTTATGTTATACTCAAGGACTTATGTCCTATCCTATGTATTCTTGTAATTACGTATATTGCACCATCTCTTGAAGTGAATATTTTTATGCATCCATCAGATTTTTATTTGGTTATTAGTACTAATATATATGTATTGTTGTTGGTATTGGGCACACTTGTTAAGTATTTCTTCTTTTATGCTCTCAGTCTTTCCTATAGTAGAGGTTATCATAGGCACACTTCAATTTGGTGATCTAAAATGAACATAGATATTCTTGTATAGGATCTAAGGATGATTTAGTCATTCTTTAATGTGTATAAGAATTTATCCTAGATTTTTGATTTACGAGGCAAGTTAGTTTGTCAAGTAACTTAGTTTTGGGGGTGAGGTAGATAGATTAACGCCTACACTTTCATTCTAGTCCATGTGTTGGTTATGTACCCCTACCTATCCTTTAGTTTGTGATATTGCTATCAGGATTTAACTGTGTAGTTTTTGAGTCAAACTCATTGACCCATAATTCATGAGTAGTGGTTCACATGAACCCTTCTCTCATGAGAATGAATGGAACACTTAGCACTCATTGGATCTAGGTGATGCTCACAGAGGTGAAGCACCGGGACTTCCCGGGAGGTCACCCATCCCAGTACTACTCCAGCTCGAGCGCGCTTAACTACAGAGTTTCCTCCATGGTTAAACCCACTCTACTTGCATCCTCATTTGCAAAACCTTCACCAAGTGTTGTGCCTTATGAACCATTCATTAGAAAGCCCCTTAAGCTCATCAATTGATAAGTAGGAAATATTTTTCCACAGCAAGTCAAATTGTGATATTGCTATCAGGATTCAAC
>MU225116.1:577584-634342 GCA_018584345.1 Thuja plicata | reverse complement strand
CTATATAGACATGATTTCCCCTTTTCTTGGCTTTCTTGATTCTTGGTGTGTTCCACAATTCTCGCTAATAGATTTAAAGAAAACTCCTCATTTATCTCAAAGAGATCTTCTTGCCAACTGGACAAATTAGCTTTAAATCAATTACTTATCTCCGACTTTATCTAGATGATTAAAACAATGATAAGTATCCATTAATTCTATCTTTAGCTTCTTGAAAGCTAAGCATTTTTTCATTTCTGAACTCTCTATTCTGTTGGTCAACACTTCAGTTAGTCATTAGTGATAACTGACTATTTCATCGGTGTGACTTCAGTTGTCATCGGGAACTTCATCCTTGTCTTCTCTGTCGGGAAAAACTGAAATTCTTTCTGTTGGGTTACTCTTTGTTTTTCTTGTTGGGAAACACTGTAACTCTGCTCATCAGTAATGTTGTACATTAGCTCATTGGGTAACACTATGACTCTATTATTTTACTCTGACCATCGATGTGCACTCCGTTAATGTATGCATTCACTTAGTAAATACTTGACTTGTATGCATTACTGATAGCATAGCCTTTGATTCATCAAATCTTTGAAGTCTTTGGTAGTATTTCAATGACCACACAGATTATATCAAGTTGACATCAATGAAAATACAATACATTAACTAATTTAATGCCTTGCATGATCATCAACTTAATATCTTCAAGTATTCAATCAGTTACATGTCATAAGATAAGCTTAAAGGAATTATCTTATTTAATATTTTTATAGGTAATTTTATTTTTATTTTTATTTTATGTTTTCTAACCAAATAAATATTAAATAAAATACATCAATGGGGAATTAGTTTTCTCAAGAGTTAAGATTCATACAAGATTTATTTTCAAGAGATTCTTGATGATTATGATAAGAATTTGGGAGGACACATTTTTCCTTTTAATGATTGCATATCATAGGATCCATGTGATAACTAGAAAATGGTGAAGTTTTCATTTTGAATTCAAATACTAATTTCCCACAAAATATGGTAGGTTTCTTTGGTGCTCAAGCTGAATCTTTTCTTTATAAATTCTTGGTTGGTGACTACGAATAGATATTTTTCCATTTTACATTCTTAATTTACATTATATTAACATCTTGTTTTAAAATCATTTTTAAATGGATGATTACGACTTGTAAATGAAAACCATGAGCTGTGAGGGTCAAAGTTTGGAACTCCTTTGGTTTATATATCTAGAGAATTCTAACATAGGGAGTGCAATGGAGTTGCATAGATATTGTTTTTTTAGTTATATTTTTGTGTGTTGCAACTATGGAGTATTAAATCAATTAGATTTCCACAATCCATTGAATTTGAGCTTTGATTTCTAGTTATTGATTGTGTATGTTTTTAAGCTTAAAAACATACACAATCAATAACCAAAAATCAAAGCTCAAACTATGGAGTATTTTTTTGTATGTTTTCTTGTATTTTTTATATGTATGGATTTCAAATTATATCTAAAGACATCAATTTAGCTTTCATATAAGTATTTTAGTGGAATTTTGCAATGTTACAAGGTTTTTTTGCTAGTGTAGTTGTGTGTTCATGTGTAGGAGAAATCACGTATGTAATTCCCCACCAAGGAACCCTTGAGTAAACAAGCCAAAAATGCTTGGATTTTTTTTTTTAAAATATTCCAAATCAATCAAACAACTTCAATGCCAATAATACAACATTAACTCTCAAACTTGCATGACAATGTCTACCAAGTATTGCAAGGGAATCCATGACCCACAAGAACACTGAAACAAGACCACACCACACCATCACACAAGATCATATCCTCACACCAAATTTCACTAGGATGATATCATGATTTCATGAATATTTGACTTTAATCACACATAGTTGAATGGATAGACCTCAAACTCTTGTGACATAATTCAAAGATCACTAAATCCAATAGCTTGTATATGACATCCTATCACAATGCAATGATGCACAAGTGAAAGGCTAAAATCCCTAAATACAAACTAGATTTAGGAAGTATTAGGAAACCTTTTGCAATTTAAAATAAGGGATTTTAACCATATAAGGCTTCACAATAAGCTATAAATTTTCTCTTTGCCAATCAGGCTTTCTCCTTGATCCTAGTTTTGATGGCTGGTTACTTACAGATAGAATATCAACAACCAATGTAATCAACACCCAAAGAACTATACGAAAGTACACCTAGAGAACCTTAGACATTATCTTGACTCCCCAATCCAAAATGATAATTTCAACACACTCAAATTTCCCCTCTAGGGCCTATTGAGTGTTGTTCTGACACAAGCCAACTTGCTGGGATCTCAAGATTTGATTTCCTCTCTTGAAAGAATAACGGGGTTATTCCCAAGCTTCTCCAGGGTTGGGTCACAAGCTTCTTGGTTACTTAGTTGAAGATAAATGTGAATGTTCATGAGGAGGCCTTTTCTGGTTCATTCAAGACATCAAACTACAAAACACTTTAGTTCTCTTTTGGTATTTTCCATTTTAACATATATGGGTGTTGTAAATAAAATGCAATTTTGTGTTTTCAAAATGTGGATTTTCATAATTTAAAGAGAGAATAGAGTAACGAGAAGTAAAAAAAATTAATGAAAATAAAATCCTACAGACATAAACCATTGTAAAACCCTTCCTTGAAAATTGAATGATGAGAGAGATTTTAGAGTAAACCCACGCAGCATAAATCAGACCAAGTCACAATTCACTACCCCACAGATGCAAGCATTTGGAGAGAAGACATATTCACTCATGCAAGATATTCAAAATTGATTAAATAGTGAAGCCACCAAGATGTGCGCACCCACGAGACAGATTTATCGTTAAGCCCAAAGATGATCCCTTCCACGCATTCATCACAACAAGGTAAAGCAAACAACAACAAACTCCAACTAAAAGAAAATGCGAATTTGAAGCACAATAAACAAGAGGCTCTCTGAAAATAATGAATAATGCAAGCATACGTTCAATAATTTCACATAGGTAGCAGAAATTCACACACCACGAATGAAGCACCAAATGTATATCTTTATTTTATTAAGATTTCCCCCCTTTTACATTGCTTTTGTGATTACAATATATTGAATTTGATCCATAACTCTGAAGTCAAAATTTAGGGCATCAGAGAGAAAAAATAATTTAAACTAAAACTTTACTGGAAGGGAAAATATTCTTAACTAACACTAGATAAGTTGCATGGATCTACGAACCCATTTACAATTAGTTTTCCCATGCAAGGAGGGTCAAACTCGCCAAGAATAAAGAGAAAAGAAGAAGGGGTTTCTTCAGCAAACTTAGAGTCTTCTTCTTGTTTCTAGAAGTCTTTCTTTGAATCTTTGTCTGGAAGCTCATCTGACAGTGGAGACTGATAGGGAACCCTCACTTCTTTCAGAATTAACTCAAGCTAACCATCAATTAGATCTAGAGTTCAACTGGTGTGGAAAAATGTGAACTCACTGGAAACACCCATTTTTTCAGACCCCGACCTCAACTCTGAAAATTTTCTAGTGTCAAAATATTTTAAGTGTTTATTATTGAAAACTTGGTTTGGAGTTCAGACTTGTTGGAGGAAGAAAAGGCCGAAATACCTAGAAGGCCAAAAATTCCAAAAACTCGGAGGGCCAAAAGGCCGAAAGGCCAAAAACTCTATAGGGCTGAAAGGCTGAAAACTCTATAGGCCGAAAGGCTAGGTCGTTGACGGGGCCGAAAGGCCAAAAGGCTGAAAAGATGAAAAGCCAAAAATTCTGAAACCATCGTTAGAAAATCTTCAAAACTGTTCTTTGATGCAAAGGGTCATTTTGGGAATACTTCAAGGTGTGCAGCCCGGAGCCTTTGTATGATCTCTTGGACTTCTTCATAGTTTATCTCCTTCCTTTTATCCCTATTAACTTTCTCTTCTTGCTTTTTCTTGAAGGTCGTTATCTCAGAAGTGAAGAATTTAATCTCTTCTACATGAATGTCCATCTTCATCATCTCTTCCTTTCAATAAAATAATTATTGTAGGACCTCCTAGGTCCCTATACCTGCTACGATGTCCCTGAATTATTGGACCACTTATTTGGATGGCTTTAAGAAATGTTTATCTTCATCTCGGTATAGATCAAGGTCGATCCCTGTAAAGAAGATATCTATTTATTCCACCCATTCTAGGACCTCTTTCTACTTATCCAATATAGAAGCATGACATTTCTCATAAATGTTAACTATCTTGGTTATGTGCTTGATCCAAGCCTCAAATTTGTCTAGCTCTTCACCTTCATATATCTTTACCAAGATTTGGAAGCACTATTTTCTAATAATCTGTAAATCCTAGAGAGTGGCTCTCCATTTTCTTATCTCAAATTCCAAGCCACCTTCCTCTGTCATCAAATCTATCAGATTTGTAGCCTCCATAAGAATAACTCTATAAGGTCCGAATATTTTCTTGATGGCCTCTTCCTCGCATTACTCAAAATCCACCTTCCAATCTGTACTTGCTTTGATGAGGGAGGGGGTTAGACCTGTTGGTAAGTCTAGTTCATTTATTTTATCCAATACTTCCTATAGTGAGGCCTCTGGGCAGTTGGGGTTGATGGGAGCAACCATTTTGTGGATGAACCTCTTCAAGGTTTCATTCTGCACAGTTAAAGATTTTATGGTCTCTTCATCTTTACTCATGAAACCTAGAGCATGTTTGATCCCTAAGGCTACTAGTGTCTTTCTCCCCTCCCTATTAGGTTCCCCCAAATCTAACTCCTTAAATGTGTAGTCTTTTGAAGTAGTTTGGGCTTGAGAGGTGCTGGCAGATGGGACTGCTACCTATGCCTTCCAATGTCCCCTAGTGTCTTGGGTGACATATGACATTGTCTGCGTTGGTAATATGACCATTTTCTACTGAAATGCTTGCCCCAAGGATGTTATGTTTACATTTTCCTTTTCATCATCATCTATGTAAGTTCTCTTCCTTAACTGGATTTCTCTAGTAAACCATGTAGGCTTACTAGAGGCAGTGACTGGCTCATATGGGGTAACTTGCAAGACATAATCCAAATTTTGTGACCCTGGAATCACCTCTTGATCTAGCCCTTTCCCCTTTTCCTATCTTGGCCTCTTTTTGTTTCCCTCTTCTTGTTTTTCTTCCCCTTTCTCCCTTTCATCCTCCACCTTTCCCTTTTCTTTTCCTGCCTCATCTTGTTTTTCTTGGCCTCTATTTTCATCACCCAAGGAGCTAGCTAACACTTATGTATTGAGACCGGTCATGACCTTCAGTGTGATTTCAAAAGGTGACACAGAATCTGGGTTTATTGACCCTCCAGGATTTGGGATGTGGCAGAGCAAAGGGCTCAATGATGGTGGAGTAGGTGTTGGGAGATTTAGAATTAGAGGTAGAAGAGTAGTTGGTGAAGTTTGGAGAAATGGTGGGGGAGATGGAATAGAAGGTGGGGTAGTAGTTGGTGGGGTAGGAATGTGAGGGGGCATTGTGACAAGAATAAATTCTATTGTGGGATCTTTTACAGACACCTCTTGGGCGAGTGTAGACTCTAGATTCATGAGTCCATAATCCATTTTGGAGCTTTTTCCCATAATAGATATATTGGGGTTTGGGTTAGTGAATTGAGTGGGAGGTGGAGTTAAGGTTACCTATGGTTCGAAGAGAGAAGGACCATCTACCTTGTATCTAGTTGCATACCCCATCATATCTTATTCCTGGTCTAAGAAACCTTCTAGACCTTCAAAGTCTGATATTTGGAACTCATCCGATCCAAGAACATCTAAGGGGTTATCTTGCTCTTTAGGATCTTCTTGATGCTTCCGAATAGTCTTCTTTTCTCTCCTTTTGTGAGATCTTGTTCTTTTTACTAGAGGGACATCTTCCTCTTCTTCTTCTTGCAAGTCTTCTTGCACGGTCTCTAATTGTAGGGACAGAGAATCTTTCTTTCTCTTGTATATCTTCTTGCTCTTTCCTTTGGAATGAAAGATTGTCCTGAAGTGGATGGTCCTTCATCTAATGTAACCTATGCTGGGACCATGGGGGAATCTATCTATCCAGTCATTCTTTTCTTGGGAGCCTTGTCCCTTGGGTTTGAACCATATTCCACCACATGTTCATGGCCATACACCGTGCTTGGCTTCTACGGTGGCTCTTTCCTTTATTTTGACACTGTGTTTTTCTCCCCACATTGTTTATCCACTTGTTTTGGTGGATCCACCAACATCTTCATAGGTATTGGGCTCATCTTGTGGGGCCTCTTGATCCACTCCTCTATCATTCTCATCACATGCCTTACTCAAAAATCAATGTCATCATTTTCATCTTTGTCAACCTCTGCATTCATGATGGGCTTGTCATATATCTTATCATTGGTGTAAATTGCCTCCAATACCTCATCTAAATCATACTCACAAACTTTAGGGGGTATAAGGGTCTTTATGACTTCCTTTTCTAGGGTAAGGGTCATCCTATAGTCATCCTAGATCCTGACCTCATGCTCATCCACACAGTTCATCCAGTGATCCTCCACATGTGGTTCGTAAATGTAGAATTTGCCAATAATGTGGTTGTAAGTGCCTATAGGATCAAATCAAGGTTGTACTATTTTGTAAAGCTACAAGGGGAAATTATCCCATTCAAAGGCCAGATACTTGTAGACCTTCATATCTTGTAGGGTATATGGTCCCAACAAAATGAGAAAATCCCAATAGTGCTTCTTGTTCTTTATGTGCTCATACACATTGGCAAGTTGTCAGGCCATCTCCATAATGATTATCCAGTCAGATGGATATCTGGGTAGTTTCTTTGGCTGTACAATTGATCTTGCTATCCAAATATAGGTGAAGGTCTTTAAATGAATGTAATAGGCCCCTATGTCCCTTATCTTAGTGCTCACCTCCTCTAACATCCTTTTTGCAAAGTCACCTTCGATGGATCTGATGATTGCGAAGATGAAAGCGTCATTGACTATCCTATAGTTTGGGCTATCCTCTGACATTTTTTTCCTCTTCTGTAGTTGGGGGTATATGATGTAAGGCCATGTATTGGGATCATTTAAATTTCCCCTCTTGGTGAGCCAAGGGTAATCCGCCCAGGCTGCTAATAAGTATACCACATAACTGCTCATGTAGAAATTGGGGTTATGTTTTACTACCATGAATTGTTCATCCAACTTGTCACTAATGATGGTTCCCTAGTCGAACCTAGACCTACGGCCTTTGAGTCTTTCAATTAGGAGAATCATCCAATTCTCCAGTTGGGAGGATTGTGGTAAACCATATACTCAGCTCAACATGGTTATGGCCGCTTTGATGTCATCCTTCATGTATCCCCTCCTCAGGTCTATCTTTTCTAGCTTAATCTTTGGGAGAGGTTGTTCAAGGTAATTTTCATTGACTATCTCGTATGCTTCATCACCTTTATTCTTGAACCATAAATTCCCCTTTTCTATGAATAAGTCATAGAAATTTTCTATGCCTTTGTGAAGATGGAATACATCCTCTATGATGTCTGGACTAATATCTAATATTACTTGGTCCTCTATGTTTTGAACCACCCTTCTGTCTAAGTCATAGTTATTTTCTAAAGTCATGATTAACTTTGGTGAGGTCATAGCCACTAGGTGGGCTGCTGCATTGAAAAGTCCTACTAATACAAATGAAGTACAGTCCCCCGACCTTCCTTTTGGCTGGGTACACCTCATCAGGAATTGATCCCAATTTACATTCCCGATATCAATATCGGTGATCTCACTGTTCTTGTTCTTGATCTTTGAAGGGGGAGTGTTCCCCTTGTATCGGTACTTCATGGGCGAAGTAATCCTTTTCTCAATCATTCCTGTGATAGAACATGCAAGTATAAGTATCTTATTTGAGGAATAAACTAAAAGAAAGCTAATTAAACTAAGAAAATAGAGTGAAAATACCAAAGTCACCGAGAATGTAGGTTTTTAGCACATTCGAGGTTTTAGACATTGAAGAAATTTTTGGAGATCGAGTAGGCCGAAAGTGCGAAAACAAAGCCATCATTCTCAGTGAGATCTTTTAGACCTTTTGGCCTCCAAAAGTCTAAAGGTTTTACAGATGCTGAAAAGTGTGAAGTCCCGAAACCTGAAGCCAAAACTCAGAGGCTTGGATCTGTTGGGATTTTAGGCCTTTCAGAGGTCCAAAATGCCAAAATCCTGAGTCTCCAAAATAATGATGAGGGAAAGGTCTTTTGGGGATTTGGTCCTATCGGTGTTTTAGACATTTTGGAGGTCTAAAACACCAAAAGGACCAAATATCTGACAACAAGATAGATGACCATGACCTAGTTTTGGGTCTTTTGGAGGCTGAAAACCTGCAACAAAAGTCATGACCAAAAACCCTAATAACAAAAACAAAACCTAGAGGGCAAAGCCTGACCTGACATGGATAGACCCCTTCACAAAACAAAGGTTCCCATAGGCCCCCTTAGAGACTAGGGGAGAAGGAGACCCAAAATGACCTAGGTTGAACCAACACTAGGGTGGGAAAACACTCTAAAACCTAAAAGAAAACTAGGACAAAGAAAATGAGAGAAACGTGAATGAGACTTACCTTAGAGGGGCTAAAAGTAGGGAGGATGGCATAGAAAATCTGGAGGTGAGTGCGTGTGGTCAAGTTTTAGGGCTGAGGGATGCTGAAGCTGCAAGCTCTCAAGAAAATCAGTTGTGAGGGTGTAAAGTGTTTTCAAAATAGGGCCTTTGTAACTTATAACCCGCAAGCTTTGACATTAGCGCTTTCAGTGGTTTCGATTTCTGAAACATTGAAAGTTCAGAGGTAGACACCTTCAGACTTTCAGTGTTTTTGGATGCTGAAAACATTGAAAGAACTAACTTTTGGCCTTTCTACCATTTTTGTGTTTTGGAGTACCAAGGTCCCCGAAATGTTGAAAGGGTTGAAAGGCCAAAAAAGGGTTTTTTCCTTAGGATCATGCTGACACTTGTTCTTCTGAATCTACCAAACAAGGAATCGAAGGGGAAAACTAGACCAAAAAACCACAAAGAAAAAAAGGGGGTCCCCATGGTCAGAGGACCAAAGAAATGTGGTGTGTGTTGTGGACCCACAACAAATAGCCTAAAAAAAGGAGGAATGACCAAGGCATTTCTCTATCATCATTACTCTTCCAGGCTGTAACTTCACAGTAGAACAAGGCCAATAGGTGTTGGTGTCGATCAATCTTTCAATGACTTTAAATCTAAGGTTTTTTGCTAGTTCCTAGTGTGTGTTCATGTGTATTCATTCCTTGACCCTTGACTGTGGTAACTAGAATGTTTTTCAGTTGCTCCCAACCTTTGCCAAGTAGACTAGGGCTTCCTAGAAAGAGCTTTACTGCCAGTCAGGTGTTCATAGCCCCAACAAAGTTTTCCCCAAATCCCAAGTATAACCTTTCTCTACTTCCAGTTGGATATTCATAGCCTCGGTAGAGGTTGCCATAGTCGCCCAAGTCTATTTTGTTTGCTAGGGTGTGGCTTTCTTTCTCTTGAGAGTTTTTTCTTTTGGACACTCATTTTATTTCTTCCATGTGCTTTTGAAATATGTTAAGCCCCTGGATGTTTGTGTACTTTCTCACCTGGTGTGTTCGGGTCCATAACAATGAAATTTTATTTTCATAGTTGATCTGATTCAGGCAATGATTAGGCTGTGTTACCCAGATTTCACACTTGTGGTCTCTTTGGGACACTTTTCTTCTTATGTGCTTTCTTTTCTTCTCTCTCCAGCTATTCTCTTTTCTTTTTGCCACTACCTTTGCATTCATTTAGACCTGGGTTCTGGGATCGGTTGGTACCTAAATCTACACACTAGTGTCATTCACAACTATCAAACATTCAAGGAACCATTTCTCTTTGAGTGTTATGATTAGGATGACCAAGCCTTGAACTTCTTCTTGTTGATCATTGATAGCTATCATCACTTCGCCTTTGGACACTATTCTTTATGTTGCACATTTATTTTAGAGAATTGACTAATAAATACCCTTGCTCTAATTTATGGACTACCTTGGAATGCATCCAAGAACACACTGACCCAAAAACAACAAACGAACCCTGACAAAAGAAAAAGGAAGAAAGGACTGACGGCGAGGGCAACGAAGAAACAATAAGAAAAGAAAAGGAAGAACCAAAAAAGGGGACTATGGTACAAGGGATGGAAGGAAATCCCACTTAGGATTCAAAGTAATGTTTGAGGAATTTCCCATTGACTAGCAATGGGTTTAACTCTCCATCCAACGTGTTGATCCTAAAAGTGTTTTCCCCTAGGATCTCTGATATTTGGTAAGGGCCTGTCCACAATCTTTGGAACTTAGTGTGGCTGCTCGGCTTTTGTTTAACCTTATCCCACATGAGGACAAGATCAGAGATCCTAAAGGCTTTAATGGTGGCTCTCTTTTCAAACCTCCTCTTGACTATGGCTTAATGTTTTGATACATGTTCCAGAGCCGATGTTGGCTTCTCCTCTAAGTTAAGGAGATTCATGAGCCAAACTTGGACTTGATCTTCTCCTCCCACATACTAGTCCATGAATCTAAGGACTGGGATCTTTAAGTTCATAGGGAAGACTGGTTGCAATTCATAGACAAGCTGGTACGGAGATGTCCCCAGGGAATTTTTTATCCTTACGCGATCAGTCCACAAAGCATATTTCAATTGCGCATGCCAATCCCTGAGGTTTTCATCCAAGAGGTGTTTGATCACTGTCGTTAAGTTTTTGTTGGTAGACTCTAATACACCATTGCCTTATGGGTAGTAACTTGAAGAGAACTTGAGGATTACCTAGTTCTCAAAGGACCATTGCATCAGTGAAGCTGAAGAAAAAGAAGGAGCATTGTCACATACCATATAAAATGGAATCCCAAAACTAGTTATGATGCACTCCTCCAAGAATTTGGTTATGACCTTCATGGTGCAATTCTTTAGTGCTTGAGCTTCTATCCAGCGGGTACAGTAGTCATTAGCTATCAGGATAAAATTGTTCCCTACAGACGAAGGGGGGTTAATCATTCCAACAAAATCCAAGCCCCATTGGGAAAATGGGTGTACCTCATACACTGGTTGTAGGGGAATTGCAGGGTTTCTCTCTCGAGTTGTGTTGGTTTGACAAGTATGGAAAGATCTCACATTTTCGCTTGTGTCTCTAAATATTGTAGGCTAGAAATATCCTTCCCTTAAGATTTGGTTAGCCGTTGTGTTAGCTAACCCATGTCCCATTCTGTATTTGTCATGGAAATTTTCTAGGATTTTTTTTGCCTCAAGTCTATCCAAGCACCTTAGGTATAGGCCTTCATAATTGTGTTTGTACAATTTTCCATTCTTCAACATGTAGGAGCCACTCTTCATTCTCAAGGCTCTTCTCTGAGAACCACTCATTTCTTTTGGGCAACAGTTTTGCAATAGATAATACACTATGTCTCTATACCATACATCACTGATCACACCCTGATCAATGTAGGTTTGGTAGACCAGACCTTCTTCAATCTCAGAGATTAGTTTTGTCAGGCCTTGGCCTCTCACTAGTTTCATTGGTTTGATTTCAAGGTCAAACTCTTGGAGGATGGCCATCCATTTTCCTCTCCACTCTCCCAATTTGTTCTGCATCAAGAGGGACTTTATAGCTGCATCTGGAACTACCCCAATGATTTTACTTCTCAAGATGTAATGTCTAAATTTTTTGACCGCTTTGACAAGAGCGAAAGATTGTTTATCTAGGTGTGGGTACCTGAGCTCGACATCTTTGAAAGGGAAACTCATAAAAGCTATGGGTTTTTGGTCTTCACTATTCTTCTTCTATGTGAGGATGTACACGCATGAGTGCTCAGATTTAAAAGAGTAAACCTTGAAAGGGATAGTATAGTCTGGGTTGACCAGGACCGATGCTGTAGCGATGGAGTTCTTAATCTCCTCAAAATATTTCTTGGCTAGGAGAGTCCATTCAATCTTGGCATCTTTCTTGAGCATGTCGTTCAATGGTTTTACTATCTCTGTGAAACCACTAATGAACTTCCTCATGAAGTTGATCTTCTCAAAGAAAGATTTTAGCTCTTTACGACTGTGCGGTAGTGTCAATTTTAGAATGGCTTCCACCCTTTTAGGATCTATGGCTATCCCCTTTTTTGAGATGATATGTCCCAAGAGTTTTCCTTCACTTACCCCAAATACACATTTCTTGGGATTGAGGGAAATCTTGAATTCCCTAAATCTTTGAAGGCATTTTCTGAGGTCACTTAAATGGTCGGCTCTTTGTTTTCAGAAAATTGTGAGGTCATCCATATAGATGATAATGCACTTCGTGACTATTCCTTTGAAAGCTATTTCCATTTCCCTTTGAAAAGTGGCCCTTGCATTAATCAGTCTGAAAGGCATCTGGCGATAAGCAAAGGTTCCCTATTTGGTTGTGAATGTCATTTTTAGTCTATCTTCTTCCTGTACCATCACCTGGTTGTAGCCTGAATAACCATCTAGAGAGGACATTGTTTGGGACCCACTGACCTTTTGCAATACTTCATCGAGAAATGGGAATAGGTAATTGTCCTTATGAGAATATTTGTTGAGGTTCCAGAAATCCATGCACAATCTAATCTCTCTAGTTTTCTTTCTTACAGGTACCAGGTTCACAACCCATTTGGAATGCTGGATTGGAAAAATGATCCTGGCATTGAGCAACTTCTGAACCTCCTTTTGAATCAAGGGTTCCATGGTAGGGTTCATAGGTCTCTACCACTACCGGAAAGGCTTGGATTCTAGTTTTAGAGGGATGTTATGTACTATCACTAAGGTATCATATGTTTTCAATTCTTCATAGCTCCATGCTATGACATCTCGATATTTAGTGAGAAGGTAGACTATTTTCTCCTTTTCTTCTTTGGTTTCTACCATTCTTATGTGGACCTCCCTAGGTTCCTCTTCTATGCCAAGTTTGTAGGTGTCACATTCTTTACCATCCGATGTTACATCTGGGCGTCTCTCTACTGCAGTCTTATCACTATCAAAAATCCTCTCTAGTTCTACCATCCCCTTGGGTATGGTGTTGGTTCTTAGATTTATAACACCTTGATCATCAAGAGCTTCGGGTTCAACTATTTCTTCACCTTCCTTGTCCTTGTCAATGATTTTTTTTTTGAATAAACCAGTGCACATGATAAAATCCAAAATGTGTTGATCATCCTGGAAGACTTGAAAGTTAGTGACATTGTCTGTAATGGCCGGAGCTGCAAAAAGTTTGACTGAGAATTTATTTAGCTTGGTTTTCTCCATTGGATGTAATGAACTGGCTAATATGTCCAAGGCGTCGATCACAACATTTCTTCTTCTTGGGATGGTTTTGATGTTGAAAGCGTTGAAGTCATTGATCAGGTCCCATGCTCTATTTTGGTAGGCTGAGAGCCTTTTTTCATTGCAATTATACTGGCTATGGATCTATTTGATGACCAATTGTGAGTCCCCTTCTACTGTCAAGATTTTTATTCCTTTCTCATGGGCTAGGAGGAGTTTGTGGACCAATGCTTCATACTCTGCAACATTGTTAGTGCACAAAATTTGTAACCTATAAGCGGCATAGAAATACTTACCTCTCAGGTTTATTGATTTGATACCTGCACCTACTCCCTATTTACATTTGGAATCGTTGAAGCGCAATTTCCATATCTAAGGTTGCTTGGTAGGATAAGTTTTGGTCAATTTTCTCTTTAGAGGGTCCTTCATTTTAAGTCTCCACCCTTTCCCCCCATCACTGTTAGAAGAGGTTGATTCTCCCGTACCTTGGGTATGCTTGGGTTTGGTAATCTTGACACTTTCACTGCCCTTGTCCTCTAGCATTCCTTTGTAAGGGGGGAAAGCTCCATCATCATAGGTACTCCACTCACTAAACATGTTCGAGGTTGGGCCCCTGTCATAAAAATTTGACCCACTATCCTGATCTTGTCTTGGGGTGATTGTAGAAACTAGGACATCTACCCCTAGCAGGATGTTATTCTTGCCCTTGGTCTCGAGGATGTCTTATTTTATTGTATGGTTTTATAATAGCTTACTTGATGAGGTGATTTGGTTCAATACCCTTGATAATGCTTCCTAGGAACTGGGGCATGTGAGCTCAGAATGGCTAGCTTGGTGTAATCGATAGTACCCTAGTAGTAACAAAATGTTAGGTTCTGCGTCTTATCCTAAGTGTCATAAGCTGACTGTAATGTTGTTGATGAAGTATTGGAAAATTTCATCATTGATATCTGACTCCAAGAGACCTAGAATGGGGTTGTAGTTCAATTCTAGGTTTTCTTAGATTTGGAACATGAGAATGTCATCCATCCCATAAGTGCCCAAATTAGTTTGGGTGAACATGAATTCATTCAGGGCATTGTACTCAGTGATCATCTGTCTCAATTTAGGCTCTACATCAATCTTTATCTGGTTATTTAGACCTCTCCATGGTAGCCAAAACTGGGTGAAATCTATGGAAAACCATCCCCTCAAGCACTTGGTCCATTCTCGACTCAACAACATCCCATAAGTTTTAGGTATGTCTACTATATGCACATCAATATGTTCTTGTATTCTGGGATCTACAACTAATTGAATGTGTACATATTTGAGCACACCAATCACTTTGACCTTAGTTTTATCCAATTACATGACCACTCAGTTTGTTACTTGGGGCACCATCCCCAACTCCTGGCAAATTGACAAAGGCATGACATTGCACAAAGCTCCTGAATCAATCAGGCAATTGTGTAGGTTCTTCCCAAATATCCGTAGACTAAGTAAGAATGGTGGGACCTCCATCCTATCTTTGAACATAGCGGGGAAAGCCTTGGATGTGTTGATGCTTGATATAGGTTCCCTTGCATTGTTGGTCGATGAGGCAGGTTTTGAGTGGTCCAAAGATCTTAGAAGGGCCTCCTTTTGAGATGGTCAACCTTGCAGTAATTTAAAAATAGATATGTTCACTTTGGTTTTCTTTGGTTCATCAACTGCGTTGTATTTGTCACTTGACCATGCCACACCCTTGTAGCTGGCATATGTACTTATTGTAGGAGGTGTAGGACCATTTGGGCCTTTAGGAGGCATAGGATTGTTACCAGCCTGAGGATCTAGTAGGGTTGGTTGTTTTCCTGGGGGAATTCCATCTGTGAGAGGCTCCCTTCTACTCTAAAGTTTGTATGAGTTTCTCTAATCATTTTGGAAAGCATGCACTTTAGAATATTCAGGTTCATTCTCTTTCTGGAAAGGAAACACAAACTCATCTTCTCCTACAAAAGCATCAGAACCTTCCTCTTGTCTAGACTCATAGGAATCAAACACCATAGCATCAAATTGTGCTCGGAGCTCTTCTGAGTTCTAGATGTAATGATCACGGGAGTTGTTCCCTGACCCATTATTACCTTGGTATTAATTTGGAGCCCTGACAAAATTAGCCTCTAAAGCCTCATAAGCATTGGCATTATCTCTTGGGATGCTTCCGTTATTGGCTCTAGTGTTCCATGGCATGTTTGGCCTTTGTTGTCCAAACATTTTCTCTTGCATGTTGTTGTTGTTGTACGCGTTGAAACTCCAATTGGGTTTTTGAGTATTGTATTTGGTCCAGCTAGTGCTTTTTGATATCCACCTTGGCTCTGAGATGGATTTAACTTCATCTAGGTGAGCTTGTTGGTGATTTGGGACAATGTTTTCTTCATGGAATCTAGTTCAAAGTCCATTAGAGTATCAGGCTCTATTTGGGGCATAACTCTCTGTTCCATAAATGTTGCCTTGTGAGCCTCATAACCCAGATAAGTAATAGATGGGGGTGTAGCTACAAATGGCTGTGCTAGAGTGGGGTTCAACATAGGCATGTGAGTGGCCAAAGCTTGATTGTTTTCTGCAAACAAATGTGGGACATCAAGGTTATTCATGATAGGTACCACTAGATAACTCCCTTCTTGTGGGTCCATCTGTTGGGTGAATGTGATGGATTCATTGTACATCTTTTCCATCGTGTCTCTATCTACCAGGGGAAGCCTCCTCAGAAAGTTTGAGGTAAAGGATCCAATGCTTTTAAGTAAACTTGTATGATAACCTCTTCTGGTATGCTGTAAGGAGCTTCCAAATTCTGATGCATCTTGTGAAAATGATGGTTGAACATAGCGATAGGCTCTTTAGGATCTTTCCTCATGGTAATGAACTGGTGATGTATAGTGGCCAGATCCACATACAGTTTGAATTGATTGAGGAACTTGGCCTCAAACTCATTCCATGCTGAAATAGATGCTTGTGGTAAATTCAAGTACCAATTGTAAGTGAATTCTCCCAAACTATATGGGAATAGATGACAAATAATGTCTTGGTGGGCGATCTCTTTACAGTTGCAAATTTCTTGGAAGGCGCAGATGTGCTCTTCCGCTATCCTTGATTCACCATATATAAACCAGGTGCAAAACTTCTCTGTATTTTTTGGTAACTCATGGAGCTTCCCAACAAAATTTATGGGTGAGTTGGTTGCATTCGAAAAAAAAGCCATCGGATGAGGTTGCTGCAAATTCTCATTTTGCAAGTTCTGATTTTTCTTTATGGTTGTGATGATAGTCGGGGTAGTGGTATGTAATTGCTGTTCAAAAGAATTTTTGGACTCGGTAAGATGGGAAGAGGATTTTTCTTTGTTCTTCCCTTTGTTGCTGTGAGATTTACGATGATGGATGAGTTCAAGGAACTCGCCTATCTTTGGAGATGATCTAAGCACTCGCTCAAATCTCTCTGGGGAGAAAGATCCAATTTTATCCATCTTTTGAGTCTTGAGGCTCTCCTTCTAGCGCCACTTTTTTTGAGTGTTGTTTTGACACAAGCCAACTTTCTACGATCTCAAGATTCAATTTCCTCTCTTGAAATAATAACGGGGTTATTCCCAAGGTTCTCCGAGGTTGGGTCACAACTTGGTTGGTTACTCAGTTGAAGATAAATGTGAATGTTCACGAGGAGGCCTTTGTTGGTTTGGTCAAGACATCAAACTAAAAAACACTTTAGTTCTCTTTTGGTATTTTTTGTTTTAACATATATGTGTGTTGTAAATAAAATGCAATTTTGTGTTTTCAAAATGTGGATTTTCATAATTTAAAGGCAGAATTTAAAGAGAGAATATAGTAATGAGAAGTAAAACAAATTATTGAAAATGAAATCCTATGGACATAAACCGTTGTAAAACCCTTCCTTGCAAATTGAATGATGAGAGAGATTTTGGAGTAAACATACAAGGCATAAATTAGACCAAGTCACAATTCACTACCCCATAGATGCAAACGTTTGGAGAGAAGACATATTCACTCATGCAATATATTCAAAATTGATCAAATTGCGAAGCCACCAAGATGTGTGCACCCATGAGAAAGATTTATCATTAAACCCAAAGATGATCTCTTCCATGCACTCATCACATCAAGGTAAAGAAAACAACAACAAACTCCAACTAAAAGAAAATGTGAATTTGAAGTACAATAAACAAGAGGCTCTCTGAAAATAATGAATAATGCAAGCATACATTCAATAATTTCACATAGGTAGCAGCAATTCACACACCACAAATGAAGCACCAAATGTATATCTTTATTGTATTAAGATTTCCCCCCTTTTACATTGCTTTTGTGATAACAATATATACAATTTGATCCATAAATCTGAATTCTAAATTTAGGGCATCAAAGAGAAAAAAATAATTTAAACTAAAACTTTACTGGAAGGGAAACTATTCTTAACTGACACTAGATAACTTTCATGGATCTGTGAACCCATTTACAATCAATTTTCCCATGCAAGCAAGGTCAAACTCACCAAGAAGAAAGAGAAAAGAAGAAGGGGTTTCTTCAGCAAACTCAGAGTCTTCTTCTTGTTTCTGGAAGTCTTTTTTGGAATATTCATTTGGAAGCTCATCTGACAGTGGAGGCTAATAGGTAACCCTTAGTTCTTTCAGAATGAACTCAAGCCGACCATCAATTAAATCTAGAATTCAACTGGTGTGGAAAAATGTGATCTCACTGGAAACACCCAATTTTTCAGACCCCAACCTCAACTCTGAAACTTTTCTAGTGTCAAATTCTTTTAAGTGTTTATTATTGAAACCTTGATCTGGAGTTCACACTTGTGAGAGGCCGAAAAGGATGAAATACCCAGAAGGAAGAAAAGGCCAAAACCTCAGAGGGCCGAAAGGCCAAAAACTCTGTAGGCCAAAAGAATGGTTTGTTGACAAGGCTGAAAAGCCGAAAGGCCAAAAATTCTAAAACCATCCTTAGAAAATCTTCAAAACTATTCTGTGACCCAAAGGGTCAATTTGGGAATACTTCAGGGTGTGCATCCTGGAGCCTTTGTATGATCTCTTGGACTTCTTCATAGTTTATCTCCTTCCTTTTAGCCTTGTTAACTTTCTGTACTTGCTTTTTCTTGAAGGCCCTTAGCTTGAAAGAAAAGAATTGAATCTCTTCTTTGTGATTGGCCATCTTCATCGTCTCTTCCTTTGAATAAAACAATTTTTGTAGGGCCTCCTTGGTCCTTATACCTACTATGATGTCCCTGAATTGTTGGACCACTTCTTTGGATGGTCGTAATACATGTTCATCTTCATCTCGGTATAGATCAAGGCTGATCCTAGTAAAGAAGATATCTATTTCTTCCATCCATTCCAGGACCTCTTTCTGCTTATCCAATATGGAAGCATGACGTTTCTCATAAATGTTAAATATCTTGGTTATGTGCTTGATCTAAGCCTCAAATTTGTCTATCTCTTCACCTTCATATATCTTTACCGAGATTTGGAAGTGTTATTTTCTAATAATCTATAAATCCTAGAGAGTGGCTCTCCATTTTCTTATCTCAGATTCCAAGCCACCTTCCCCTGTCATCAAATCTATCAAATTTGTAGCCTCCACTAGAATAACCCCATAAGGTCTGAATATTTGCTTGATGGCATCTTCCCCACATTGCTCAAAATCCACCTTCCAATCTATACTTTCTTTGATGAAGGAGGGGGTTAGACCTGTTGGTAAGTCTAGGGCAATTCTTTTATCCAATACTTCCTGTAGTGAGGCCTCAGGGAAGTTGGGGTCGATGGGACCAACCATTTTGTGGATGAACCTCTTCAATTTTTTATTCTGCTTAGTAAAATATTTTATGGTCTCTTCATCTTTACTCATGAAACCTAGAGCATGTTTGAGCCCTAAGGCTACTAGTGTCTTTCTCCCCTCCTTGGTAGGCTCCCCTAAATCTACCTCCTTAAATGTGTAGTCTTCTGAAGTATTCTGGGCTTTAGAGGTGCTGGCAGATGGGACTGCAACCTATGCCTTCTAGCATCCCCTAGTATCTTGGGTGACATATGACATTGTCTACACTGGTAATATGACTGTTGTCTGCTAAAATGCTTGCCCCAAGGATGTTATGTCTTCATTTTCCTTTTCATCATCATCTGTATAAGTTCTCCTCCTAAACCGGATTTCTCTAGTAAACCATGTAGGCTTACTAGAGACAATGACTGGCTCATATGGGGTAACTTGCAAGGCAAAACCCAAATTTTGTGACCCTAGAATCACCTCTTGATCATGCCCTTTCCCCTTTTCCTATCTTGGCCTCTCTTCATTACCCTCTTCTTGGTGTTCTTCCCCTTTCTCCCTTTCATCCTCTACCTTGCCCTTTTCTTTTCCTACCTCATCTTGTTTTTCTTTTCCTCTATTTTCATCACCCGAGGAGCTAGCTAACACTTCTGTATTGAGACCGCTCATGAGCTTTGGTGTGGTTTCAAAAGATGACATAGACTTTGGGTTTATTGACCTTCTAGGAGTTGGGATGTGGCAGAGCAAAGGGATCAATGATGGTGGAATAGGTGTTGGAAGATTTAGAATTAAAGGTAGAAGAGTAGTTGGTGGAGTTTGGAGAAATGGTGGGGGAGATGGAATAGAAGGTGGGGTTGGAACATGAGGGGGAATTGTGACAAGAATGGCTTCTATTATGGGCTCTTTTATAGAAACCTCTTGGGTGAGTGCAGACTCTAGATTCCTGAGTCTGTGATCCATTTTGGAGCTTTTTCCCATAACAGGTATATTGGGGTTTGGGTTAGTGAATTGAGTGGGAGGTGGAGTTAAGGTTATGTATGGTTGGAAGAGAGAAGGACCACATGGCTCGTATCTAGTCACATACCCTAGTGTATCTTGGCCCTAGTTTAAGAAACCTTCTAGACCTTCAAAGACTGATATTTGGAACTCATCCGATCCAAGAACATCTAAGGGGTTATCTTGCTCTTTACGATCTTCTTGTTGCTTCTGACTAGTCTCCTTTTCTCTCCTTTTGTGAGATCTTATTCTTTTTACTAAAGGGACATCTTCCTCTTCTTCTTCTTGAAATTCTTCTTGCACGATCTCTAATTGTGGGGACAAAGAAGCTTTCTTTCTCTTGTATATCTTCTTGCTCTTTCCCGTGGAGGGAAAAGATTATCCCGAAGTGGAGGGTCCTTCATCTGATGCAACCTATGTTGGGACCATGGGGGAATCTATCTATCTATTCATTCTTGTCTTGGGAGCCTTGGGCCTTTGGGTTGACCTATATTCCACCACACATTCATGGCGATACACCGTGCTTGGCTTCTGTGGTGGTGCTTTCTTGTATTTTGGTGTTGTGTTTTCTCCCCACGTTGTTTATCCACTTGTTTGGGTGGATCCATCAATGTCTTCACAGGTATTGGGCTCATCTTGTAGGTCATCTATATCCACTCCTTTTTCATTCTCATCACATTCCTTACCCAAAAATAATTGTTATCATTTTCATCTTTGTTAACCTCTGCATTCATGATGGGCCTATCATACATCTTATCATTGGTGTAAATTGCCTCCAATACCTCATCTTAATCATACTCCCAAACTTTAGTGTGAATAAGGGTATTTATGACTTTCTTTGCTAGGTTAAGGGTCATCCTACTGTAATCCTAGATCCTAACCTCATGGTCATCCACATAGTTCATCCAATGATCCTCCACGTGTGGTTCATGAATGTAGAATTTGCCAATAATGTGGCTCTAAGTGCCTATAGGATCAAAGTGAGGCCGCACTATTTTGTAAAGCTACAAGGGGTAGTCATCCCATTCATAGGCTAGAGACTTACAGACCTTCGTATCTTTTAGGTTATATGGTCCCAACAAAATGGGAAAATCCCAATAGTGCTTCTTCTTATGCTTTATGTTCTCATACCCATCAGCGAGTTGTCGGACCATCTCCAAAATGATTATCCAGTTGGATGGATATCTGGGCAGTTTCTTTGGCTTTACCATTGATCCTATTATCTGAATATAGGTGAAGGTCCTAAACTAAATTTAATAGGGCCCTATGGCCCTTATCTTAGTAGCTACCTCCTCTGACATCCTTTTTGCAAATTCACCTTCGATGGATCCGATGATTGCGAAGATGAAAGCGTCATTGACTATCTTGTAGTCTGGGCTATCCTCTAACATTTTTTCCCTCTTCTGTAGTTGGGGGTATACGATGTAAGGTCATGTGTTGGGATCATTTAGGTTTCCCCTCTTGGTGAGTCTAGGGTAATCCACCTAGGCTGCTAATAAGTATACCACATAAGTTCTCATCTAGAACTTGGGGTTATGTTTTACTGCCACAAGCTATTCATCGAACTTGCAGCTAATGATGGTTCCCCAGTCGAACCTAGACTTGCGGCCTTTGAGTCTTTCAATCAGGAGAATCATCCAATTCTCTAGTTGGGAGGATTGTGGTAACCCATATACTCAGCTCAGAATGGTTATGCCTTCTTTGATGTCATCCTTCATGTATCCCCTCCTTAGGTCTATCTTGTCCAACTTATTCTTTAGGAGAGGTTGTTCAAGGTAATTGTCATTGACTATCTCGTATGCTTCATCACCTTTATTCCTGAACCATAAATTCCCCTTTTCTATGAAGTCATAGAACTTGTCTATGCCTTTGTGAAGATGGAATACATCCTCTATGATGGATGGCCTGATATATAATATTATTTGGCCTTCTGTGTTTTGAACCACCCTTCTGTCTGAGTCATAGCGATTTTCTAAGGTCGTGATTAACTCAGGTGAGGTCACAGCCATTGGGTGGGCTACTGCATTGACAAGTCCTAATAATACAAATGAAGTACAGTGCTCTAACCTTCCTTGTGGTTGGGTGCACCTTGTCAAGAACTAATCCCAATTTACATTCCTGATATCAATATCGGTGATCTCAATGTGCTTGTTGTTGATCTTTGAAGGGGGAGTGTTCCCCCTTTTTTTGTACTTCATGGGTGAAGTAATGCTTTTCTCAGTCATTCCTATGATAGAACATGCAAGTATCAGTATCTTATTTGAGGAACAAACTGAAAGAAAGCTAATTAAACTAAGAAAATAGAGCAAAAATGCCAAAGTCACCAAGAATGCAAGTTTTTTTCACTTTTGGGGTTCGGACGCTGAAGAAAGTTTTGGGGGCTGAAAATGCTGAAAGTGCAAAAAAAAACCATCATTCTCAGTGAGATATTTCAAACCTTTTAGCCTCTAAAAGTCTAAAGGTTTTACGAATTTCGAAAAGTGTGAAGTCCTGAAACCTGAAGCTAGAACTCGGAAGCTTGGATCTATCAGGATTTTGGGTCTTTTGGGGGTCTGAGATACCAAAATCCTGAGTCTCTAAAATAATGACAAGGGAAAGGTCTTTTGTAGATTTGGTCGTGTTGGTATCTCAGATGTTTCAGAGGTCTGAAACACAAAAAGGGTTGAATCTCTGACAACAAGATAGATGACCACAACCTAGTTTTCGGCCTTTTAGAGGCTGAAAACTTGCAACAAAGGTCGCAACCAAAAACCATAATCACAAAATAAAACCTAGAGGTCAAAGCCCAACCTGACATGGATAGACCCCTTTGCAAAACAAAGGTGCCCATAGGCCCCCTTAGAGACCAAGGAAGAAGGAGACCCAAAATTCCCTAGGCCGAACCAGCTCTAGGGAGGGAAAACACTCTGAAACCTAAAAGAAAACCAGGAGAAAGAAAATGAGAGGTACACAAATGAGACTTATCTTAGAGGGGATAAAAGTGGGGAGGATGGCACAGCAAAGCTGGAGATGAGTGCATGTGGTCAATTTTTAGGGTCGAGGGCGAAGACGCTGAAGCTGTGAGCTCTTGAGAAAATAAGAATCAAGGGTGCAAAGTGTTTTTGAAATAGGGCCTTCGTAACTTATAACCCATGGGCTCTGACGTCAGCACTTTTGGTGGTTTTAGTGTCTGAAATACCCAAAGTTTGGAGGTAGACACCTTCTGAATTTTAGTGTTTTTGGATGTCAAAAACACTGAAAGAACCAACTTTTGGCCTTTCAGCCATTTCAGTGTTTTGGAGTACCAAGGTCCCCAAAACACCGAAAGGGCCAAAAGGCTAAAAAAGGGTTTTTTCCTTAGGATCATTCTGATGCCTGTTCTTCTGAAGTTGATCGAGCGAGGAGTCAAAGGGGAAAAATAGACCAAAAGAAATGGGTTGTATGTTGTGGACCCACAACAGGGCCCTGAAAACCTGTCATGCACAAACGCAAAACTATGACACCCACAAGGTAATATGGCACCCTAATAGGACACTAGAACACCAAAAGGAAGATAGGATGTTATGTCTTATTCCTCTGGGTGTGCTAATTTCCCTAGAAACATTGTATTATATCATCATCCTTTATTTTTTATTGGTTCTAGACCAATAAGAAAACCAAAGCTAGGCGTCAAATTCACACACACCCAAAATATATTAGAGTAGAGAAAATATCCTTTGAATTCTAGTTGAATAATACAAAAACACCAAAAAAGAATAGAGGAGGAAGTATGAAAACTACTCCCTTAGACACTAGGAACCACCAACATGCACAAGGAGATAATGGGGAGAAATAAAAACACCTCCACAACACCCTAAGGTCCTACCCTAATGTAACACAAACAAGAATCAATAAATATAGTAATTAGATATTTAAAAATACTACACAAGATACATACAAAAGGATCACAAGTAGGAGCACCCACATAAGAAGGATCAACAAATCCAAACCTCATAAGCAAGGCAACACATTGACCACAAGGAATAGGAGGAAAATATATTTTACATCACAAAAATCTCAACTATGTCTAAACAAGGGTAAAATCATACAAAATAAATCATGATAAAAAAGGTGATGAAGAACCTTCACAAGGTTCAACATCATGCACTCAAAACACAAGGTATGCATTTCCTCACCCAAGAACTACATCCTCTTCCAATCTTAAGATAGGAATACCTCAAAGTTGTTAAAGAGAACTTCTCTAACCACATGGTCAACCTTAACAGGTAGAAAAACAAAAGACATATACATTTATAGATATGGTAAAATTTATACAATAATAGGTGTTGAAGTGCTAAGGATAAGTTCTCAACACCATACAAATAAGAAAAATAATTTTCAAGGAACTAAAACACACCCAAGCATCTAATATCAATCAAAATCAATCACAATGAAGACATGTTGTTTCACCATCATTATCACAAGATTGAACATGAATATAGAAAAAATTCCAAAGATATCAAAATACAATTCACTTAGTAATTGATGACATGGAATTCACACCAAAAAATTATTCCATAATGCATACATTTGGTAATACCCTTCCAAGTGACTCCATGTTGTCTTGTTTTAGGTGTGCATGATAATACTTATGAGGATTTTTATTAGACTTCTCATGTTGCCATTTGGATACTTTGTTGCTATGTGATCATTTCTATCATTTTCTTTATGATGCATGTTCATGATTATTTACTTGTTTAGGATATTCTATTGTACTAACTATTGTATATTCAGATGATTTGATTATGGTTATGCCTATGTTACTAATTTTGTTGATCATGTTTGACATGTTTGTATGAAGAGGGATGAATTTGTGTTACTCACTTGTGAGGTCCACACAATGTCTTGATTCCCCTTGATTGACTTATTATTTGACATATTTGTATATATGCACATGCTTGAGTCATTGTGCAAGTTTGTAGGTACTTGGAATCAACTCCACCTGCATTGGTAGGTATATGTGTTCCCTAGAGTTGAAAACAAAGATAGAATTAAATCCCAATAAACCAAACCTATCCTAGCCATTATCCCATGTCAGGATGATTATGACTTATGCCACTAATTTGGGTTGTCAGAAAGACATCTTTGAATACTCCTTAATCCTCTTTGTATGTTTGGTATGTGAGGATGTTAAATTATTTGTTAGCTTGCATGTTGTCTACTTGATCTTTTAATGTATGCCATGTATATAGTGGTTTGTTCATGATGAGTTAATCTATGCTTTTAGGATACAACATTTATTTATTATTGTATTAAATATTAAAGTGTTTTAAATGTTATTGCCTTCATAATATAATTCATTTTAGATGACATTAATTATTGTACTTAATATAACTTAATAATTTTTTAAATCATTTTATAAGTTAGTGTTAATTGCTATTGATTCATTATTAACATTTATGTAGTTTATAACAATAAACTTTATTTCTATATAAATTAATAATTTTTATAATGATTATAATGCATAATATTATTATTCAAATAGTTTATTAAATTAATGTTTAGCCGATAGGCTTCTCTAGGTGGGAAACCACCCACCAGAGAAGTGTCTCACGCTCCTGGAAAATATTTTCTCCGATCACTTTTTTCTGGTAACATTGTCGTAATTATTCATTTCGAGGTTTTTCTACTGGTGATTAAAATCACATAGCCCATCTTGTCCCTGCTATGTAGAACCTCTATACTACTCTGGATGGAGCTTCCCTGGACAAACAGATAAATGTTTCCACTCTTCATTGTTTGGTCATTTTGGCTACCTCTGAGACACCTTCTATAGGTTTCCTCTTCCATGGGTATGATAGGGTTATTATTAATCCATTCCTTAACTTCCTTAGAACCACTAGTGGGGACAAACAGAAACATGGTGGCCTTTAGTGGGATATATTTACCATCCTGCTGTGAATATTGAGAATGTTCTATGATATAATGGAAATAAAATCAAGTTTGTGACTTCCAATGTGGTGACTCCATTAAGGCCTAATAGGACCTTTGAAACTTACATCTTTTCTCTCTTAAATGAAGATCTCAAGCTTAGTTCCATTGCATACCACAATTTTGGGTTGTTTTAGCCAGATATGACCTTGGTTTATGATGTTGTCTTGATGAAGGTTCAGGTACTATTTTTTTACATTTCTCCAAAACCCAACTCACTCAAGTTTTTTTTAGTGGAAAAACTTCCTATTAATCAGTCACTAAATACTGAAAGAGGTAGGATATTGATTAAGCTTTGTTGCAGGTTTTTTATCAGAGAATTTGTTCCTTTTTTGGTTATCTTTGCATTCGTTAGTGTATGTGATGAAATCTAACCTATGTGGAACAAGTGTAAATAAGAAAACATTAGCTTAAAACATGCATACACAAAGAAAGATTAATCTATCACAACCTTTGATGAGCTAAAACAAGTTCACCCAAATAACTCATTTAATTTTCTCTTTTGAGGAGATGTGGGCATGCTCTCCAAAAATGATATATTGAATCCCCACTATGAAATCTTGAATGGTGGATGAAGTTACAATGCACTAATGGAGACCAAGAACTTGCAAACTAGTATGAGGAACTAATTACGAACCAAGATCAGGATGAATGAAACCATAAGGTAAATGATATTAAGATGATTATATGAAAATGCAAGATACAAAATACAAACATTCAAAGCTAAAATTATCTAACTTGTTATTCTATGCAAATATTAATCTATGAAAATAAAACTAACATAAAATCTCTAAACTGCTCTAGAACTATTTTAGCATGATAACAATGCAACTAGAATGGATTGGATTTGTTCTTGGCAATGCTCCTATTTAAATATTTTTGGAAAAAGGATGAGGGCTTGGGTGAGGTGGCACCTATGTGGCATCCACATAGGAGCCACATAAGAGATAGATAAGCTAAATGAGGTGGTCATAAAAAAAATCAGTCTTTTGACAAGATGAGTATTTAAGGTTGAAAGGCTCAATGTTTCTCACACGTGTTATGGGTGGCTTCCTTGGGAGGATTTTCTCACACATGTGTGAGAAACTCATTAGGGTCTAATTAAGTTAGGAATCGCCTTTTTAGGCTAATTAATCTAAGATTAAATAGTGAGTAGACTTAGTGGGATGAATGTGATAGTTGTAGACTAGGTTTCTAAGTTGGTTTAAGATTAGTTCAAATTAAATTCAATTTAATCAATTTTAGAAGAAATAAGAAAAGTGGGGGGAATAAATAAATTAGAATTTTATTTGAAGGGCATTATGGAGAATCATATATTAAATAAGATTTAATATATTAAGGGAAAGTATTTAAATTTAATATGAATGTAATTAATTAAATAAATTTAATTAAACAGGTAGATGAATATGACAAGTATAATTAATTAATTAAAATTAACTAGAGTGTTATAGGGGACATTAATTAAATTAAATTAAATTAACATTAAATTGACTAAGGACATTTTTAGGCATCTACATTTTGCCCTCTTTGATGTGGCATAAAATGTGGCGTCACATCAAAGAAACAAAAAATAAGATGCCCAAAGAGAATTAGGTACCTAGGAGTCATTCCAAAGCAATGAAGGTGAGAGAGTGTGCCCCCTCAAGAAAATAACGCGAAACATAAATTCTGGGGAATTTTCTCAAAAAGAGGTAGAAATGATGAAGAAAAGAAGGAAGAGAAGGAGAAAGGATGAAAAATTGCATGACCATCAGGGAATGGGAGAAAAAAGGACAAAAAATAGAGACTGAGATGAAAAACAAGCTAGGGGGCCTATAAATAGGCCTAGAGGGCCCTATAAAGGGTCACTTTCGACATGCACAATACTAAAATCTGGAGCATAGAGAGAGACGGTGGTAAAAGGAAGAGAGAAGAACTAGCTTGGCAAACATGTACAAACCTACCAGAGGCCGGTAGACTTGGACCCACTAGTGAATTTTGAAGAACTCACTGTATAATTTAATTTTGTACTTTGATTTCACATTTATTGTAGAGTTGTACAGCCATTAGGGACCTATGAAGCTCATGGGGTAGAGGTTTTGATCAGTCAATCAATGCCTAAATATGAATTTATCGATCAATGAATGCTTGCGAGGGTGAGTGTTGGTAAACGAAGGTGACAATCCACACATTATCACCTCCACAAGAAGCAAAGGGGTGATTAGGGTAGTTAGGAGGCCTTGGAGAATGGATGTCTACATCCATATCCTTAGGGTAGATTAACACCTTCTCGTATCCATGCCTCTAAAGGAAAATCACTGTCTCCACCAATTAGGTAAAGACAATCAAAGAAAACCTAAAGAAATAGAATTGGGGAAGTTCTGGTACTGACTCATGATAGATAGGGGCATAGTGCCCCAATTGGTATTAGGATATGACAAAAATAGGATAGAATAAGGTTAAATGACACAATATGAAGTAGATGTAGGCATAGTATCCACCATTGGTTTCTAGGGAGAGCTGGCCAGACACCAAGAACTTGCAGGCACAATTGATTCCAGTTGAGTGGGGTAAAGTGAAATTATGTGGCCTCAAGCATGTGCACGAGTGGTCATGACTTCAAGTGCATATTATACTCATGATAGCATTTCTGGAGCTTGGCATTTAGATAACTTCAGTTTCTATCTGCTAATAGGAGATGCCACAATGACCTTACTAGATGTGTGGCACATATACCAGGTGCCCATCAAGCACATGATCCCTATGTACATGTTGGAGGGAGAAGATCCCTATATGGATACTTTATTTAGGAGACTAGTTGTATCCCTATTATGGCATAGGACATAGATGCCATGGAGGAAAGAGATGAAAAGGAGACTACTATGGGTAGCAATGTACCTGGCAGGACTAATTGTGGGATGGATGTGTCTAGTCCTAGAAGGAAATAGATTTACACATGGATGGGAATGATTTTTAAGCTTGATGCTAGATGATAATGGAATCATGTACTGCTGGGGGTACACAATACTCATGTATCTCTACCATGATTTACACATGTGTGCATACCACATGCATAGGATCCTGGGATCATGGGTGAATCTACTACTACTCTAGGCCTGGGAGCACATAGTGGTGACCAGACTGATTAGGACATAGCAGAATCAAAAACTCCATAAGTCATATGCATGTAGGTACATACCTATAATCCAATATGGATCAATCAGAGGTGTGGGATACTAGAAGAGATTACTAGAGGACATATAGGTGTTTGACTAGACACCTTATAGAGAATGCAAGCCTTGGGGGCTCTAGGATCATCAACATTATAGGGAGGATAGGAACCTAAACATGCACTACTTTTCATACATTTAAACTAAATGCTATCTCATTGGCAGGACAATACACATCATGGTGAGACTCATGTTATAGAGGGTGATGAGATAATTTGGCATAGCATAGGGTCATATGCTAGATGAGTTCCCACACTCACATGTTACATCAAAGTGGGGCCTTGATAGATTAGAGTCAACATAAGAGAGGCCAATTCATCATGAAGAGGTATACCAACATATCCTTGGAGATTAGGATAGGATCAGGTACAAGATGTAGGGGTTACTCAAAAGTAAGCATAGTGGTGGATAACCAACATACCACTCTGTCTATTATACCCAACACAGGTGAGGGAAGATGAGCAAGCAGGTCCAAACGAGGATATGGAAGGAGGTGATGATGGAGGGGATAATGGGGGAGGATATGAATGATAAGGGGAAAATGGAGGAGAGGTAGGATCTGGTTTAGAAAGGGTCCACCCAAGGAGGGCACCAACAGTTAGACATAGAGCGCCTGCATTGCAAGCCTAGGTAGAGGAAAAGGTACAGGTATTGCCAACAACACCATTACTAGAAGCACATGATCCATATGTACATGAACCTACAGAAGGATGTCGAAAGGATAGGGGGTTCCATTACAAGAACCTCAAGCACATGTACCAACATGATTTATTACACAAGTTTCTTATGATGTAGTACAGGAAGAGCTACGAGGGATTAGAGTTGAGCTAGAGACAGAGAGGGGTGAGCATGCCACCACTCAGTTTAAGAGAGACATTTTCTAGATGAATATTACTAGGATACATAAGATCCTCTATATAGAGAGGGCACATGCTAATAATGCACAAACATCCCTAGATGATTTTAAACAAAGGGTGG
This sequence comes from Thuja plicata, assembly GCA_018584345.1. Classification (NCBI taxonomy): domain Eukaryota; kingdom Viridiplantae; phylum Streptophyta; class Pinopsida; order Cupressales; family Cupressaceae; genus Thuja; species Thuja plicata. The sequence continues at coordinate 604,150 of MU225116.1, read as the reverse complement.
ATGCAAGAGACTTTTATGTGGTGATTATGCCACCCAAAGGGGATGGAGAGGAGGTAGAAAGGCCAGGATAGGAGTTGGAGGATATACGCTGATAGTTAGAGGCCATGACCATAGAGAAAGATACTTGGAAGAGTAGAGAAGAGGCATACAAGGTTTAGTGATACCTCGCTCGATAAAAATAATCTATCCTAGGAGTATAATATATTCTATTTGATGTTATGGATACACATAGGGATGTTGGAAGATTAGGAAGGGAAGCTAGTTATTACATAGCCTTATATCATGAAGCAGTGTCAGATGGCTAGAGAGAGTTGTCCTACACAGACAGGTTGATGCAGAGGAACATACAAACCAATCAACTCCATAGGATCCTGAAGACCCATCCGTACTTCATCATTAAAATAGTTCATTAGATACAATACAATTAGCTTCTTCATCGATATAAAAAATAACATACAAAACCATGATAGGTTACTCAATCCTCTTCAAGATCACTATTCAACATTAGAGATATCAATCTTCCAATAAGACTTTATAAGTTCACCATCCCCTAGTTACATACTTCCAATGAACATTCAACCCAACATTATCACTTCATACCTTAGGCCTTCACTTGTCATCAATGTCTTGACCTTTAATAACTTACACATATGGAGACTTGCCATAACTCCTCCATTGTTTTTCATACCTGCACATCAACCCTTGACACAATGCTTTGTTCATCTTTTATCATTCAACAATAAATATATACTATCTTTACACCTTAGACACAACATCTACAATCAGTGCACAATAGGAGAGTTTACTATCCACAATAATATCCATTAAAGTGCCTTACCACATTCAGGAATCATGAACATTGATTCCCCCATGTAACAGTCATGTTATCCTTTTGTTATCTATCAACCACACACCCAATACATCAAACCAATAAAATCTAAATGAGGTCACTGTCAACAATTTCCCTTAACCCTGCATACTATCTTCAATCAGAAGCATCCATCATTAACCTTGAACATAGTTCAATAGACCATATCAATCATTTAACCAAGAGTTTATTCTTCCCTTATATGGAGTCTACATTAACATTTAATCAACTTCAACCAAACAGACAGTGAGTTGACCATAAACCTAACTGTTAATCATTTACAATTAACTATTCACAATCAAACATAAAACTCTACACTCCCATCACTTGTTACATGCTCCTTTCCAATTGTCTAAAACATAGAATACATTGTTTTAGCCCTTGGGGATCAGGCTTCATTCATTTCAACCCTTTAAAAATTGAGCATTTGATCAAACAACTTCCAAACACTGTCAAACACAGATTTATTGTTTCTGCGCACTAGGGAATCAGATAACTTTCCAAATACATAACCATTAACCTTCAAACCAAAATAATATTAACGGCTAATGAATCTACTTTTCAAATAACTAGGTTTTTAATTTTTCCATAGGTTAAGTTCATAGTTATAGACAAACCCTTGTATCTAACTCTGATACAGAGGGCTTGAACCCATTTTTTCAAAAATCAATGGATCTCCTTTGATTCTTTATGGAAGAACTTCTAATATGACTCCAATTAAATTTAACTTATCCAAGTACATATTAAAATCATCAATCATTCTTTTTCAATCTATTCATGTATAGAAAAGTACAATAGAAAACATGACTGATCAAGAAACCATTAGCAAATTGCACTATAATACAAAAATATTCATTAACTATTGTATGAATACTTTACATTAGTGTTGGAAGTGATCCAACGTTCCTTCATTATACTTCTAGACTCTACAACTGAAGTTATTCTCCACTTACATGACTGTCATTCCATATTCCTGTAGGAACCCTTAACTATCAACTATAGGTGTCTCTATTTTACATTTATGCACACCTTCAGATTGAATACCCCCGCTATAATTAGACCATTTATAGTATTTTATAAGACCTCTTGATATTTTTTAACTGTTCAACTACTTATGACCGATCAACCACCTATGATAAATTTTGGTGCAACATTGCAAAATTGTAATTTTTCAATATTGCACTTTTTACATCTTTTATGCAATTTTGCATTTTTGGACACAAATGACCTTAACCCTTTATATGAACCTTAAAAATACATCATAATGGACCTTAAGTTCCTTATTAAATCACATTTACCCTTTCATGGGTTATTTTGTACAATTTGACCTTAATGACCAACCTAGGACCTTGATAAGAAACTTTGACAACTTGTTGCAATTACATTACATAGTTTGGCATAATGACTGAATATGACTTGAAACATATCAAAATGACCTTATAGATAATAAATAAACCAAATAAAAATCAATTTCTCATATTTTGACCTTTGAACTCTTGTATCTTATCCTTGCACCTAGGTGTTCCTGCACCATATTGCCAAGATTGAAAAATTTCCAAGTCTCTTGGAAATGTGCTCTGTAGGAAAAAAATTTGGACTCAAAATGTCCAGTCTTATATTCTTCTCCATTCATATTTTCCTCTTGTCTTTATCTCTTTTCCCCTTCAATCTTCTTTTCATATTTTCATTTTCTTGATGCCTCTGCTACATCTTTCTACAACCAAACTCTCTTGACTCCCATCAATGGAGTTCATATGGATGCATTTCATGGTGCTACTCCAACCTTGTGTCCACCTTCAAATAATGCTATAACAACATATTTGTGCCTCACCCAAGACTTATCCTCTTTTCATCTCTCCTTGGTCTCTTGGAAACTAGATAGACCTCCTCCTCAGGCCCTTGGGACATCTCTTATGGCCCCATGAAAAACCTTCATATCTGCCTACTTGCAGCTAGTGGGCGTGTACCTACAACTACAACTCTATTAACAAGAATCAAATAAACAAAATTCCATAGGCTAGGTCTTGGTGTGATTTTCCACCTCTCATAGACTTAGGATATTATATCTCTGATACCACCTAATGTAGAGGAACATACAAACCAATCAACTCCATAGGATAATGTAGACCTATCCATGCTTCATTGTAACAATAATTCATTAGAGAAAATACAGTTATCTTCTTCATCAATATAAACAATAACATATGGAACCATGATAGGTTACTCAATCCTCCTCTAGATCACTATTCAACATTAGAGACATCAATCTTCCAGTAAGACCTTATAAGTTCACCTTCCCCTAGTTACATACTTTCAATGAACATTCAACCCAACATTATCACTTCATACCTTAGGCCTTCACTTGTCATCAATGTTCTGACCTTTGAAAACTTACACATATGGAGACTTACCATAACTCCTCCATTGTTGTTCATACCTGCACATCAACCCTTAACACAATTATTTGTTCATCTTTTATCATTCAACAATAAGTATATATTTTCTTTACACCTTAGACACAACATCTACAATCACTACACAGTAGAAGTGTTTATTGTCCAAAAGACTGTCCATTAAACTACCTTACCACATTCAAGACTCATGAACATTGTGTTGGTACTCTCATTTTTTAGAGTACCTGTTTTGTTTTTCTTTAGTTTTGTGTCAGATTTAATGACAAGTTTCAATGTTGTAGAGGACTGACATGTTTTAGAATCAAATTCAGAAGGGATAGAGGCTGGAAATGAGACAATTCAATCTTTTAAGGAGTTAATGTCATGATCAGACTGGGCATGATTGTATCAGAGGGTATGGCACCATTGTTTGAAAATTTATTGTGGAAAGGGCTAAGACTATTTATCCCACATTCATAATGTTGAAGGTAAGCTTCATATTTTTATATCCTTGCATACATATGTTAAAATTCCTAAAAGGTATGTGGTTTTTGGACCCGTTAGGTAATTGGTTGGTGGTTAATGATGGACAACTGGTGGTCAGGAATATTATTTTTGTGGGCCTCGCTTAGATAATAGACCGTAATATGTGACACGTGGAATTTATATCATTGAAGATTTAATATGATTATGTAGACACCTGGATAGATGGAGATCTCTCACATGATAGCGCAAGCCTAGTAAGAAAAAAGAAAGGCCTTTGCACGACTACAATATCCCACCTAATCAGTAGGAAAAGGCTTCACATGATCATGTGAGAGTGACAAGTGGATGGAGTATGCCAAGAATATGATGACATGGAAAAATACAAAAAATAAGAGGGTGCCACCTAGAAGACACGATAAAGTGTTAGGGTGACGTATGGAAAAGTTATTGTAGAAGGCTAATCTATGGTGGCTCAAGGTTAAACCATAGTAAAATGATTTTTAATTAACCATGAAAGCATGACACATGTTGAGGTTTGTAAGGATAGGAAAGAGTAGGCGCTAGCCTTATGTTGAGATCGTTAATAGATGGAACCACTGTCTTGTCAGATGTTGTTGTGAAGTAGGAGTTGTAGTATGACTAGTCAAAGATGTGTTGACTACGGACACTTTTCTTTTGGCCTTTTCTTTTGTGATTGATTTTTTGTTTAAAGAGAAGGTTTCCAAAAATGGGCTTAGTTGTAGATCACCATAAATGGATAGGCATGATAGGGAAATCCTTTTAAAAGGACTAATTTGACAAGACCTACACAAGAAACAAAGAATATTCAGAAAATTTTGAATTTGCAGAGAATCAAGATTTCTAGTAGGAATCATAATGGAAAATGAAAGGTCTCTGATTAATTAGTTCCTTACATTTGCAGTGTTGGGCAGTGAGAGGTAATTGATCAAATTCACTTTATGCAAGTGGACAAATGTGTGGGAGCTATAAGTATACTATTCCATGGCCTATTTTTTCTTAGACATAACTAAAAATGGGTGTTGCTAGTGATAAACAGTGTTTGTGGATACAAATATAGGAGGAGTATTAGGATTAATTATATGAGAATAATATATTGCTTCTAAAGAGGCATTAAAATGGGATTTGGTTTCTAAAGAGGTATTAAAAGAAGGACTGACTTACAAACTCATATATCATTCGAGCTTCACCTTTTTTCTACCCTTTGATTCAACTACTCTGGTTCATGGGCTGGAGAAAAGGAAGAGGAGATTTCAAGTCCTTGGGTCACTCTTTCTGAAATTCTTTTTAATCATTGGGAAGTTCTTGAAATAGTTCTCATGAGAATCTTGCATCCTGGCTTCTCTTGCATTGCACCAATGATTTGTGTGTTATTGGCTTGTCTTTGATGTTTGATTTATCCCACAGTAATATTCATGTCACCAACTGAGTCAGTTGATGTGTACTTGAATTGGATAGGAGAATACATAACCCAATTAGAAATATTTTTATTTCCCTATCAAACATATTATCTTTTTTACTATGCATGTAGGAAATATGGAGGATCAATTATGATGGAAAGCTAAAATATCTTGTCTTCTTCTAATCTAGATGTCATATGGTTTTGGTTGTAATGATGGTTTTTTGTCTTGTTTGGACTGATGCTTGTTAGCCCCCTTTTTTTATAAAAGGGGATTTCAAGGCCTTCAAAAGGAGGATTCGAGTTTTAGGAATCAGGCAGCATATCTTGGCTTAGTAAGAATAACACTGTAATATTCAAGAAAGCATTTGAAATGAATCAATATAATTTTATGTAAGGATTTTAATGTAGTTGGAAGGTTTATTATATAATAAAATAGTAGAGATACATTTGATAGGCAATGGCAGTCCATATCTCTCCTTTTTACATTTTTTCAAAGTTTTAAATGAAATGAATCAAGGGTTTATCTCATTTAGTGCATTTTTGTGATGTATATAACTTTTTTTTCATGCTATGATCTAAATGATCATTTAAATGTTGGATTAATAGTGCAGATCTGACAAATTCATATAGGGATTGTGATAAGTATTCTGAGCTAGTATTAATGTTGAAGAGGAATTGCAAGGTAGTACTCTTAAATCTATGCTATAAATGATACCATATTGTATAATGATGCTAATGACTCTGATACCCAATGGGATTAGGCATAGGTTTGGGCTTCGAGAATCTTACAAGTATTAGGTTATTCATATTTTGTTGTTATCTAATGCAATAAAATAATTTAAATCAAGATTATCTTTACTTATGTGGTTGGTTAGTAGCTTATTACATCTCATGTTGCAAAAGGTTAATATTCAACAGATGATTAGCCATTATGTGCTCTATCTTAGTTATATTGTAATTTGTATGATTTTTCTTCTCGTATTAATGGTTAGCATAGTTTTAATATATATTCAAAAACATCAAAGGGAGTTCGCCCCCTTGGTCTTGCAAAACCTAAAGTGTAGAGGGATAAGTTAATATCCCTATTAGTTGGTCCAGTCCTCTTATAGCTCTCTAAAATTGGAGTTGGATAATTTTTAGAATGTATTCAAAGGTGCATTGGTGGATTTTTATAGTGTAAATACTTTTTAGGAACCAACACATTGATTCCCCCATGTAACTTTCATGTGATCCTTTTGTTATTTGTCAACCACGCACCCAATACATCAAACCAATAAAATCTAAATGAGGTCACTGTCAACAACTTCCCCCAACCCTACATATTATCTTCAATTAGAAGAATTCATCATTAACCTTGAACCTAGTTCAACAGACCATATCAATCATTCAACCAAGAGTTTATTCTTCTCGTATATGGAGTCTACATTAAAATTTAATCAACCCTAACCAAATAGATAGTGAGTTGACCATGAACTTGACTGTTATTCATTTACAATTAAATGTTCACAGTCAGACAATACAATCTACAATCCCATCTCTTGTTGCATCTCCTTTATAATTGTATCAAATAGATAATACATTTTTTGAGCCCTTTGGGATCATGTTTCATTCATTCCAAACCTTTAAACACCGAGCATTTGATCAAACAACTTCAAACCTTTGTCAAAAATAGAGATTTACTATTTCTGCCTGCTAGGGCATCAGATAAATTTCCAAATACATAACCATTAACCTTCAAAACAAAATAATATTAAATTTCTATGAATATACTTTTCAAAAAAAACTAGGTTTTGAATTTTTTCACCAGTTAAGTTCATAGTTATAGACAAACCCTTGTATCTAACTCTATTACAGAGGATTTAAACCCATTTTTGCAAAACACAGTGGATCTCCTTTGATTCTTTAAGGAAGAACTTCTAACATGACCCTAATTAAATTTAACTCAGCCAATTACATATTACAATCATCAATCTTTCTTTTTCATTCCATTCATGTATAGAAAAGTATAGTAGAAAACATGACTGATAAGGAAACCATTAGCCGATTGCAATAAAACACAAAAATCTTCATTAAAACTTGTATAAATAATTTAGATTAGTGTTAGAAATGATCCAACCTTCCTTTATTTTCCTTCTAGACTCTTCAAATGAAGTTATTCTCCACTTACATGACTGTCATTCCATATTCCTGTAGGAACCCTTAACTGTCAATTAGAGGTGACTATGTTTTACATCTATGCACACCTCCAGATTGAATATCCCCTCTATAATTTGATCATTTATAGTATTTTATAAGACCTCTTGACATTTTGTATCTATTCAACTACTTATGAGTGATCAACCACCTATGACAACTTATGTTGCAATATTGCAAAATTGTAATTTTGCAATATTACACTTTTTACATCTTTTATGCAATTTTGCTTTTGGACACAAATGACTTTAACCCTTTATATGAACCTTCAAAATACATAGTAATGGACCTTGAATGACTTATTACATCACATTTACCCTTTCATGGATTATTTTTTACAATTTGACCTTAATTACCAACCTAGGGGTAATCAATTGTTTATCCAATCATCTGTTCAATACTATCTTGATGTAAGATTTATCAATTCATAAACTTAATCAAACATGTGAACATTAATAGAAACATTTATGAAGGTAATTGACACACAACACAAGATATGATATCACAAAAAAATGTTGTTAGGAAGTAAAAAGTAGGGATGGTACCCACAAATTCTTCACTATTTGCATATTGGAAGGGGCCGGTTAAGGCTTACAATTTGATCACTTCTGATGATCTATCTAGTTAATAGTATCTGTGTAGACCTGTTAAAGTCTACTCTGTTAAGATCTTTAGAAATACTATTTAGTGTGCACTCGGTTAAGAGATTTATAGTTGGATGGTTAAATCCACCTTCCTTGAAAGGATTTTTACACTTTGCTTCACTTGTTAGAATGTAAGAAAATTACAATTTGACCTGGTGTATGAAATATCCTATTGTTGATTATAGATCCATTTAATATTACATGTATAAGTATATCACCTAATTTGATTGAATAATACCTCTGATGCTTGGTAGTCTCTGTTCTTGGTTCTTGATAACCAAATTCACCTTTTCATGTTCTAGTTCTTGAAACTTTCAGTCTGATCCATAGATGTGCTTGTATGCTTCATGAATCCTCTCATCCATTCTCACATCCTTAATAAAGAATTATCAAAACATTTATTTATAAGATAGATTGACCCAATCAAGTTTCACCTAAGACAATATTAACTCTAAGATCACAGGTTTACAGCTTGACCTTGATCTCCTAGTCTATATGTTTTAAATCAGTTAGAATGATTAAAGAACTTACATTAATGTTTCTTGTCCCTAAAGAGATGGTTTTAAAAACAAATCAAGACACTATAAATAGAAAATGATTGCTTACCTGATGTGAAAGTTAGATCCACTTTTTGCAGGCTGCAACTGACTTTTGGTTTCTGTCGATCGGTTATGCTCTAAAGTCAGTTAGACTATTTCTCAATGTTCCTCTTTAACTGTTCTCCCAGTTTGCACTATGACCTTCTTGTCGGGTTCTACTTTTGAGTTCGTCTTTATTCTTTCCACTTTGCACTTTCGGTGTAGACACAAAATTGTGTCATCAATTTTCTTTGTACTTAGCAATTTTCAGTGATCTCTTATATCTGCATTTTTGGTTTTCTCTTTGTCCTCTCTTTCGGTGTATGTTTACTGAAATTGTTCTTTGTATACTAATGACAAAATAATGTCATCAATATCTCCCTTTGACATTAGTATCAAACTGATATGTGCAAAATACTAAAAAAAATGTTTAGTATGTATATCATATCTATTCCTTAGTCATTTCATTACTCCCCCTATATATATGTCAGTATATCATTATACTCTTCCTTTTTGTTCTTTTTCTGTAGTATTGTATAGTTTCCAATTTGTACATATCATTATTTTCCCCCTTTTTTGATATTAAGAGAAAAGGTGTAGACCTTATAGCTTATCAAAAATGTGAGAGTGTGAAGACTTCATGTCTTCCATCATCTTCTCCCATTGGTCCTTAAGGTTTTCTAGAGTCATGTGCTCGAGTGTGATCCTTGAGTGCATATCATAGATATTCTCTGCTATAGACATATTAGGGGTTTCTATCAGTTGTCTTGCTGAACTGATATGTTGTTGAAGAAGTGTGAGATTTGGTAGAAGTTGAGCTTGGAGCTCGATGACCTGTTCCCTAAATTGTGTTTCTACTTCCCACAATTCCTGTCTTAACCTTTTTGTCTCAACAATTTTCTCATAATACAACTTTATTGCATTGTCCTCGGTGGTTAAGCCTTTAGCACTTGTATCTAGATCGGAATCTAACTTTTTTGTCTTATCACTATGCTCCTTAGTGAATTTTTCAATTTTTCTCAATTGTTGGATCAAGGAAATAGCTTCAGAAATTATTGAATCTAATTCACTTATGAATTCTGAAAGCTTTACCTTGTTTACTGCCACTTATTGGCTAATCTTTTCAACAAGTTTGTGCTGATATTTCTGCACTGCTCTCTCTTCAATTGCCTTCTCTAAATCAATGTTCTTCATTGTAATGGCTTCTGTGAGAGTGGCTAGTTGATCAAGGATCAATTTATTCTGATCAACATCAACATCAGGAAAAATCTAGTGCAAGATGTCCCTAGTTATTTCTAGTACCATGGAGTCTCGATGCTTCTTTCTCAGCTTCTCCTGTAGTGGCTTCCTCTGGCATATTTCTGATGACATTAAGTTTTTCCATTAGTATACTTAAAGGGAAAAACATGATAAAGGTCATCGGTATAATCATAACCGGTGGACAGCAAGCATACCCGATGAGATGAAAATGTCTATCATGAAAATGCTATGTATAGAATTGCCCGACAAACATTGACAAGAGTCAAACTAATGACAAGCATAACTGATGATACAGTTTTGAGAACATCGCCGACAGAGAAGAAAAGGCATACCTGACAAATAGTTCAATTAAGGAACACTGACGGAGTACAAAATTGATAGAGCTAACAAAGCAGCCTGACCATCAGAACTGACAGTCAGTTATAGAACCCGCAAAAAGTGGATCTGACTTTACACGTCAGATAAAACATTGTAATTCTATTTATAGAGTTTTTTATTTTTTTTAATATTTACTTGAGGGACAAGCAAGCATATTGTAAATGTTTTAAAGCATCCTAACGGATCTAAATCATATCTAACTAAAGATCAAGGTCAAGTTGTAAACCTTGGATCTAGAGTTAATTTGAAAAGCATGAATCAAGAATAGAGCTAGAAACTAGTATAAATAGATGTTCAATCATTTTTAATTCAAGAGATTTGTAATCAGTTGATAAATGATAGTAGCCATGGAGAGCATCTAAGAAGTAGAAGAGAATTCATGCAAAGTACAGAAATAGATCAAATCAGTTATCAAGAACACAGAAAGGCTAACCGACGAGCAGAGACAAGGTATCACTCAATCACTCAAGGTAATTACATTTACATTGCAAGCTTTACAGGATTTTTTATCAGCAATCAGAGATTGCATTCACTATCAAATCAACATTTATATTGTAGTTGCATTCTAACAAGTGCATCACAATATAAATCCTTTTTTAGAAGGTGGATTTAATAGTTCTTTGATAAATCTCTTAACAGAGTGCACACCTAAGGATTTTGCTAAAGATTCAAATGAAGTAGATCCTAATAGGTCTCCAGTTTAATACTCTTAACAGGGTAGATCATCAGAAGTGATTAATTGTAAGCCTTTATTGGCTCCCTTCTTATCTGCAGATAGTAATGTTTTGTGGGTAGACGTCCCCACCGCAGTTTTTACTTCGTAACAGGATATTTCTGTGATATCATATCATGTGTTATGTGTTATTTGTTTTCATGAATGTTTCTTGAATGTTTACACATGTAAAGAACTTATATTATGATTTCACATACATATAGAAAGATGAACAGATAGATAGGAATATACAAATCTGATGACACAAAGGTTAATGGGCCAACCACATAAAAAAATTTAGAGGTTATGATTTACCCCTCCCCTCTTAGTACATCATTCCAATAATTCCAACAATTTCACCATATTCTTTCAGTGCTTCATAGTCAAGTGTAGTTGGGTCACATTTGGGTATCTCAATGATTTCGTCGAGAGTGACTTCCAACTTACTCTTTTTGGATTTCTTCTTTTTCTTCTGAGTTTCACTTGAGTGTAGAACCATAGCCATCTTCTTGAATTTATCTATTGTGCTGGATGAAGTAACTTGTGGTGTTTCCTTTTTGTTGTTGTGCTTCAGTGTTAGCTTGTTAGTTTTGAGTAGACTTCTCCACATCAACCTTTACATTATCTATAGAAACTTTTTTGGTTACCTTAGGAATGTCATATTTTGTTTTTTCTCCTTCATCGGTATCCTTATGTACTTCATCTTCCTTTTTCTTTCCATCCTTCTCAGTATTGTCTCCATCTATTTCCTGTAAATCTCCTTCTGTAACCTTGTCAGTTTTGGTTACAATATGAGTGTCTCCGATGACATTCTGTTCACCGGTGTTGTCTTTCTTTCCTTCATCCCCTACATCCTCCAAAATTCTTGAATCTTTGTTAGGTGAATTGTCTTTCTCTTGAAGTAAATTGATGGCTTGCATCAATATTGGCATGTTGCTTGAAAATTTCACCTGTGAAGTGTCAAATGTTGTGTCTTGTTCATCGGTCTTATCCTTGATAATAGTGACATCTTCATCTTTCTATATTTCTTCTGCTGGATCATTAGTTATGTCAATGACTATGTTGTCTACAATGTTTTCCAAAGTGGAGTCTAGCCATATCCCATCTCCAACATCCATATCCTTTTTTCCTTTTGTTTCTAGCTCCTCCTTGTCCAATTCAAGATCTATGATTATGATTGGTTTTTTTGCCTCAGTATCTTGATCATTCTTGATTTATTGATTCTCGGTTGGAGCTTTCTGTGGCTCAGGACTTGTATTCTTTTTAGGAATATCAAGTATTTTCCTCCATTTGGCTTCACTTTTTTAGTCTAACTCTAGTAGACATCATTTTAGCACTTGGTAGGCTCTCATCTTTGGTGAGAAACTTTTGGAATGAGCCTTCATCATTTCTTTGATTTCCTCCATTTTGGATTCAGGAGGCATGATCGATACTAGGGCTCTTTTCCTGATTTCTTTCTCAGAGTGCAAGGCAAAATTCCATCTTGCCGATAGTCTATCTTGCAGTTCTTTGGGCATTTTTTATTCTAGTTGTATTGGGAGGTAATGGTATATGCACATCATTTCAATGATTGCCTCCTCAATCTTATTTTTTATCCATGGGATCCAATGTTAACCATTGCTTGACCTTTCTACTATTTGCATTACCTGATTTGATCATGTGTGCACATATCTCATCAACTATTTCAGGTATCTTTCTCTTTTCTTCTTAAACACCTTCATCTTGTTCTGTGTCCTCAATATATTCCCTGGTTCTAATGAGCTTTATTCTCTTTGTTGGCCCTCTTTTCTATGTAGTCAGTTTCCTCTTGTAGGTTCTTACTTGTCCTTTCTTCAAGGGTGAATGAATTGAGTCTTTACCTGTTCGGCTTCTTGTTCTTGAAGAAGCTATGGTTCTTGGCTTCTTTGCTGGTGTTGGTAATGGAGTATCTAACTCTATAGACTCATAGTCACTTACTTTCTTAGCCTCACCAATAGGTGTCTGTCCTTCAGTTTCTTCCTTTTGTTCAGTTTCCTCCTCAGTAACCGATAGTCTTTTCTTTAAATTCTTAACCATTTTATCTTTCTTTCTATCATTTTTATTTACAACCAATCCGGATTTGATTCTTGATTTGGCCTCCTCATAAGTTCCAAACTTTGGTTGTTTCTTGTCTAATGGTTCATTTATCAATGCATCAATTGCGTTGGATGCTTGATCAATATTTACCTCATATTCCAAAGGTTGTAACCATGCTATCCTCAGTACAACATGTTTGATGTATGTATGGTCAGTGTCAACCATAAAACATATATCATTCTTGAATTTCTCAATAAGTTTTTCAAGTATCCTTACTCTTTTCTGCATTTGGTCCTTGAATCCTGTAAAGTACTCATCCATGATTGTTTCAAAGTTATTTCCCAATGATGTTATGTATTCACTGATCTGCATGGTGATTGGTTTTGTGGTATCCCATTTTATATCTCCTATTAATGGAAATGATTCTTGGAAGTAAAAGAAAAAGCACATGATAAGTGAGCCAAACTTACATGTATTTGTCTTTGCATTTCTTATTGTTCTCAGGTTTTCTTCTAGCTAGTTAATTAGAAGTTTTGATAGATCCAACTGAGTACCTTTATTTACAATCTTATATGTAGTATCCACTACTCTAGATGCTATGTTGTTAATCCTTCTAGCTTGAAATAATTTATAACCTAGAACACATGCTCCAAATTTAAGTTCAATATCAGCAATAGTGGATACCTTCAATCCTCTACCATCACATTTGGCTCCTATGTTCTTTTCAATCTCAGCCTTGGGTGGGTATTTTAACACCTTTACCTTTTTGGATATAGGGTAACCAGTGACTGCATGGATAACATCTCAGGTTATCATTTTAGGCTCATCCATCCATAGTTTGTGATTGTTCATTCAGCTTAGTACTAACAAAATCTGCTCAATTTTGAATACCTTCAGGAATAATAGGGCATTAGTGATCCCTTTCACCTATATGTGTTTGTGTTCATCTTTTATGAATCCATCCTCATTACAAAGCTTCTTGTAAGCTTTTTCCACCTCTAAATCACCAATTTATGCAATCTTGTAGTGGATGTAAGCTCGCACATCTTCCACAAGAAAAACCCTAGCTCGTATTCACAAGAATGCTCTAGCATTGTCGGGTTGTGATGCAACCTCAGGGAAAATCTTGTATTGAGGTTCCTCACATGTAGAATTATTGATAAGTTTAACCTTATCCTCCTTGATGTTCTTCATTTTGGTGGTTCTTGAGGTCATGGCCATTGTTTAAGATATTTAGGGCTTTCTAAAAAATGTGTAAAACACAGCTCTTAGTTGTCATAGGAATTATTGTTTACACCTATAGTGGTCATTGGTTTGTTGGAGTGCACTGGGTCGAGTTGAAGTTACTCTATGATGCTATTTCTTTTTGCTCACATTTTTCTCTTGTCACTCTGCTCTGTTCATTGGTGAATAATGAAACCCTTATGTTGCCCTTTTATAGATGTTTTCCCTAAAAGTGAGTCATTAATGCTCAACCACTCCTCAGTGTGTGAAGATGGAGTCATTGGTTTGAACATTAACTTCTCTCTTCGGTGACAACATGATGTTTCAGGGCAGTCGCCTAACTTTTTTCTTTTACCGATGGGTTTAGGTGTTTGTGAACATAACTCATTCAACTTACTTGACTACCGATGAGTCTCAGTTTACACTAGCAAATTTTCTTTTATATGTTAACCGACGATTCTCGGTAAGTGTAGGTGATTTTAGCTTTGAGCATATACCGATGGATTTTGATATGTTTTGCCTAATGGAATAGTTATCACAGATTTTAACAAGTACTATCATGATGCATCTTTAATTATGCTAATTTGGCATTTCATCAACATATTATGGAACTAATGTAAAATACTACTTAGTGTAATGGAGTTCCATACTTACTTGTTCTTCTTAGGTGAGGGTGGTGATGTCACTAGATCCATTGGACGAGGTGTCACCATTTGCATTGCTCAGTCTAGCTTCATCATTGTTTGAATCTTTTCTCCACATTTTGTCTCTCATTCTCTGGATGTCTTCAATGGTGTTTCCATTGGGAAGTGTGTTGGTCTTTGTAATTTGGTCTCTGCAGTCTTTCTTGAGATGACCAACTTTATGATAGTGTAAGCATGCCATTCCGGGGTTAGTCCATCCTCTAGACTTTCTTATCCACTGTCTCATACAGTTTGCAGCAATGTGACCAAATCTTCCACATGATGTACAATTTTTCCATGTGTTGAAATCACACACATACTGGTTATCGATTGTTTTTGGTTGATAGGGAGTTTCTTGACCTTTAGGCTTCCATGCTTTCTTTTTATTTTTCCAGCATTCAAGAGATGTGTGCCCATTCATTTTGCAAGTAGGACAGTATTTGTCCATGTAGGTTTCCTTCTTTAGTTGTTTCATCTCAAACTTACATTCATATTCTTTGTGTCCTTTCTTTTTATATTTATAACAAAATCCTATGAATGGAGATGTGGATTTAGGAATACCTTTCATTTTGCCTCTACATACATTTGATGTGTGGCTTTTCTTTCCATAGTGATTCCATGTCATTTTTCTTGGTCTTGGATTTTCATAGACATTCTTTGGATCAGCTTGATTGGGTGATTCTCCATTCTCAGTAAAGCCTAGACTGGTGTTTTTTTTAATTCTTCGTTGTTCATCAAGAAAATCATCCATACTTTTATTGTTTTCTTCAGCTTTCTTAATAATTTCATTATGTTGTTGCTAAATTCTGAGTTCTTGTTTTAGCTTTTCATTTTCTTCCCTTAGCTCACTGATAGCTTCTATTCTTTCAATGAGTTCAACATTCATCATGTTTTCCTCTTGACTCATAAGAATAATCTGATTTGTAATCTCATGATGATGCTCTGTAACTCTTTGTATTTTAGACTCTTTCTCTTGTAGTTTTTCATTAATCATCATCCTATCATCAATAACTAGTCTTCTTTCTTTCTCAGCTTGTCTAGCACTGTTCATGACATCAATCATTCTAACCATCTATCTCTTGACCGATTTGCAGAGATTTCACTTGTCCAACCAGATGTTGATTGATTTCATTTAGGCTTGTGATGCTTTCTTCTGATGTGTCTAATGCTTTGCTTGTATTTGATCCTGAAGACTCAAAGAAATTTGGTATCTCTTCCTCATGGAAATCTGTTACATTATAGTGAGATGCCATAATCTTTCTTTCATCTAACAGTTGTCTCATCTTCATTCTAGCTTCTTTGTACTGCTCATAGAAGATCTGAATTGTAGCTTTAGATTCTCAATACTCTTGTCAAGTCTATACTTCTCCATTGTATGATCTTTTATCTTAAGCCTTTAAGCTTTTTCAAATAAGAGACTTAGCTCTAATACCAATTTTTGGAATTAATGGGAAGTGTGTATTGAGAGGAGAGGGGTGAATCAGTACCTCTAAAACTTTTGTATCTTTTAACCTTTATCCTTTATGTAATCAATTTTTTATCTAACCATCTGTTCTATACTATCTTGATGTAAGATTTATCAATTCATAAACTTAATCAAACATGTGAACATTCATAGAAACATTTATGAAGTTAATTGACACATAACATAAGATATGATATCGCAGAAAACTCCTTTTAGGAAGTAAAAACTATAGTGGGGATGGCACCCACAAATTCTTCACTATTAGTAGATTGGAAGGGCCCGGTTAAGGCTTACAATTTGATCACTTCTGATGATCTACCTGGTTAAGAGTATCTATGGAGACCTGTTAAAGTGTACTATGTTAAGAGCTTTAGCAACACTATTTAGTGTGCACTCGGTTAAGAGATTTATAGTTGGATGGTTAAATCCACCTATCTTGAAAGGATTTTTACACTTTGCTTTACTTGTTAGAATGTAAGAAAATTACAATTTGACCTGGTGTATGCAATATCCTATTTCTGATTATAGCTCCATTTAAGATTGCATGTATAAGTATATCACCTAATGTGATTGAATAATACCTCTGATGCTTGGTAGTCTCTGTTCTTGTTTCTTGATAACCAAATTCACCTTTTGTTATTCTGGTTCTTGAAACTTTCAGTCTGATCCATAGATGTGCTCGTATGCTTCATGCATCCTCTCATCCATTCTCACATCCTTAATAAAGAATGATTGCAACATCTATTTATAAGATAGATTGACCTAATCAAGTTTCACATAAAACAATATTAACTCTAAGATCACAGGTTTACAACTTGACCTTGATCTCCTTGTCTATGTGTTTTAAATTAGTTAGACTAATTAAAGCACTTACATTAATGTTTCTTGTCCCTAAATAAATGGTTTTAAAAACAAATCAAGACTCTATAAATAGAACATGACTTCTTTATCTAACGTGGAAGTCAGATCCAATTTTTGCGGGCTGCAACTGACTTTCAGTTTCTATCAGTCAGTTATGCTCTGAAGTCAGTTAGACTATTTCTTGGTGTTCCTCTTTGATTGTTCTCTCGGTTTGCACTATGACCTACTTGTCTAGTTCTATGTTCGTGTTCCTCTTTATTCTTTCCACTTTGCACTTTTGGTGTACACACAAAATTGTGTCGTCAGTTTTCTTTGTACTTAGCAATTTTCGGTGATCTCTTATATCTGCATTTTTGGTTAACTCTTTCTCCTGTCTTTCGGTGTATGTTTACCAAAAATATTCTTTGTATACTAATAAAAAAATAATTTTATCAATTTATTTGTACTTCTCATAGAAGATTTGAATTTTTAGCTTTTGATTCTCAATACTCTTGTCAAGTCTGTACTTCTCCATTGTATGATCTTTTCTCTTAAGCCTTTAAGCTTTTCCAAATAAGAGACTTAACTCTGATAAGAAACTTTGACAACTTGTTGCAATTACATTACATAGTTAGGAATAATGAATCAACATGACTTGAAACATATCCAAATGACCATAAAGATCATAAATAAGCCAAATATAATTCAATTTCTCATATTTTGACCTTTGACCTCCTGTATCGTATCCTTGCACTTAGGTGCTCCTGCACTTGAGGTCTATCTCATGCACCATAATGGGGACATCATAGGGTTCAGTGGGTATGAGACCACCTAGGGAACCCTGACAAGATGAGAGAGGAGAGAGAGGACCATCCTAGCCAGCCACATGAGATCCCCTTAGATATATTGATACACATATTTTTTAGACTTTTGGCATTCATGAGATGAGATGTACAATGACACCTAGGTGCATGCATATATGATGATGTATAATTTTGGTGTACCACTTGGTTGGACTATTCGATGTAATTTTTATGATTTATGTGATACTATGGCTTTGATGGAAAATGATGAACTCTTTATTATTTTATTAGCTTTATGATGATGCAATTCTTCTTATTTATGTTTCTATATGATGTGCACATGATAATGTTACTGATGCTTGTGATGCAGGATGTGTGTGATATGTGATTTATACTACATGATATTATTATGGTGATTTTCAAATGTCTATGATGTAGGTTAGTGCAAAGTATGTATATGAGATTTGTACATGATGGTTATGATTATGATGATGTATGGATAATTCATGTATTTTTGTGTGATACATGCATGTGGATATTTATGGTTGATATATGGATATTTAATTATTTATGATTATGATGGATGTAATGGATTTTTAATGATTAATGAAGTGGATTAATGCAATAAATAATGACATGTGGAATATATGTGTATATGAATGTAACCTAATAATAACTAATGATAGTGGATGTAGTAATGATAAAATGGATATAATGCACTCAATAAAATGGGTTAATGAAATGGATTAAAGTAATGAACTAAATGCAATAAACCTGATCAAAAGAAATATTTGAAATACGATGGGAAAAAATGCAATCCTAAAGTAAATGGGAAAAAGTAACTATGAAATGTAACTAAGTGAAATAAATTTTGAGATGTAAACTAACACAAGTTAATGTGATATGCAAATTAATGCAAGTTAAGGTGATTAAGACCTCTAAAATGAGACATGTTTTTCTGTGCATCAACATCACTAGGAGGGATATTTAGCTAGATAGGATGGGGGGATAGTGAATAAATAGGATCCTTGTGACAAAATAAATGCAAAATGCAAATGACTCTAACAATGTAGCTAACTAAAATGCAAAGAGTATTTTGGGGATTTATATCATGTTAATATTGGAGAGCACACCCTAGTTTGATTTTACAAAAGGAGGTATACATCACATGCTAGAAAGTGTGGATGGCATGGTTCCTTTGCGTGGACTTGACTATCAGACAGACATGGTAGACTTAGGAACATAGATGTAGATTGACAATCATGGTGGAACTAATTCAATGACACTCACAAGGAGGCCAAGTACACCCAAGTATTTTTTAGGGACTTGGTAAAAGTGTACGATACCCTACCCCCAGTGAGGCATGCATAACCACAACTTCATGACCAATAAAAATTCACTAAAGTACCCAAAAAAATATCATTTTTAAAATGACACATATTTCAATATACACCATTCAAGATACACTAAGATATTAAAGATAGAGGCAATTGTGAGTAGGCTCTATTGAAATACAAAGATAAAATCAACAAAAAGGCCTCATGACCAAGTATTTATTTTGTCTATAGTTCTTACAATGAACAAGATTGTGTGATGTAGGATTGATAAGCCGAGGTAGGAAGGATGGATCCTAACAGGCTATAAGATTGATTGATGTCAAAATGGGTATTCACAAGAAATAGATATGAAATGAATAAGTGACTAGGAGATTAAATCTTCGAATTGATTTGTTAAAAAAACTTGTATTCAAAGTGTCTATGATAAGATCAGTAGAGTGAGGTAAATCTCAGTTTGATGGGGTTAAGCTTAGTGTGATGGGACAATGTGAAACTAGTTGTGGATCCATATTATGATCAAGAAAAATGATCTGTGTTGAAAGGGTGAGAGGGTTGGTGGGGTGAATGAGGTGAACTAACATGAAGTAGGAGTGGAAGTGGAAGAAAACTAGTAGGATAGTGAAAATGCAATGGAACTCGGTAGGATTCCCGCACAGATACAGGGTGGGGATGATCAGTGGTCTTCAAATGAGTGGAATGGTGGAAAGTGAACTTGATAGATGGTTTATCCAAATTTTCTATGCATGGTGTCTAAGGATTTTTTTCACCATGTTACTTGTCCAAGGTGCTTTATTACCAAATTTACATTATTGGATGCTTATTTCTCTTAACTTTTTTTATTTTTTGATTTTTTGGTGTTTTTTGACTTAACAAGAGGGACTCCCTGAGATGTTAAACGTAAAAGAATTTTAGATGTAGGATGTTGCTAGCATTAGGGATAGGATCTCCCTATGGTGTGGCAATATGATAGGATCCAAATCCAAACTTATTTGTAACCACAAATTGTTCCAACCAATTAGTCTCAAACTTTCCTTTCTTCTCACAGTTCTAGAATTTCTTCATGTTGTGTTGTAGGAAAAGATCATCGAATCCAAACTCATAGGGTTTAATCTTCTTATTGAATTGTAAGTGTAGGCAATTTTGATACACACAGAGGTGGTTTAGGGCATTAAGGAACATCTCATCAAGGATTTCAAGCTCTTGCAAGTGAAAAAATTGGTATTCTTCTACGGACATCAGATTCTTCAGGTAGATTCTGAGGGAAGGGAACTCAATTTCAATGGGAAGAACAACCTCAATACTATAGATAAGGGAAAAAGTAGTGGCTCTAGTTAGGATGCAGATCAAAGTGTGGCAGGCCTAGAAGGCGGGGTTGAACTGGACATGTCAATCATGACCAACATCATCAAGTATTTTCTTGAGGATTTTTAGGATGTTTTATTGGTAGCCTCTTCTTGACCATTACCTTGTGTGAAATCTTGGAGGAAAAGTGTTGGGTAATGCCAAAATTCTTACATAACTCTGTGACATCCTTATTTTGGAAAGGGGTCCCATTATTAGTGATAATGTCCTAAGGAATACCATAGTGATAGATGATGTAGTTAAAAAAAAAATTTGAAATATTTTTCCCAGTGGTGTAAGGGGAGTGGCCTCAACCCATTTATTGAAGTACACAGTGGCAACAATGATGTATTTATCACCATTGGAGGAATTGGGAAATATCTGGCCAAAAAGGTCAAGTCCCCAGTAGGAGAATGGCCAAGGTGTGATAATGGGCTAAAGGGGTTGGGATGGTTCATGTATCAAATTGTCATGCTGCTAAAAAGATGCACATTTCTTCACATAGTGATAGGAATCCTACTCCATGATCAGCCAATAGTAACCTATTTGCAAAAAATTATTTTCAAGAGTGATTCCACTGGAGTGAGTCCCATAGATTCCTTGATGAACCTCTTCAAATGTCATTTTAGATTCTTCTAGATCAAGACACCTGAGGAGGGTTTTCTCATACTATTTTTGTAAGAGGGTATCACCGAGGATAGTGTATAGAGAAGTGTGGTGAATGAAGGTCTTGTGTTGGTTATGTGTGAGGTGAAGCGGAACAATCTCATCATGGAGGTAAGAGTAAATATGTTAGTACCAGGGAGAGTCAGGGCCAACAATATCATACACCATTTTGGATTATGAAATGTCATAGGCATAGGCCATAAGGTTCTACATAAGAAACTCACACCTATGACTATTTTATAGCATATATATAGATGACCCAATGGCAGTCAGGGCATTGAAAAGTTTGTTGTTAGTTCTAGAGATCTACTAGAATATAATCTTTGTGAAGTGTTGTCTTATATCCTCAGCCAATCTATGATAGGGGAGCCATTTATCATCATTTTTCTGATATTCATCATTAAATTGTCTAATAACCAACTAATATTCACCAAAGACATGTGGTCTAGTGATTTTCCATTGCATAGCTAAACGAAGTCCTATCACCAAGGCCTTTTACTCTACAATTTTGCTCATGCATGTGAATGTCAACTTTTAAGATTTATGGATAAGCTCCCCATGTGGTTTTACAAGCAACTACCCTGGATCCTTTCTGTGTAAAGGATCCATTGAAATAGAGTTTCCATTGTATACTTTGGGTGATAGTCATGATGGATTTATCTAGAAAATCTTGCACTATAGGATGATCTCCCTTAATAGGAGATTCGGCTATCTAATTTGTGATCACTTGTCCTTTGATAGATTTTTTGTCTACATACATGATGTCAAATTCACTTAGGATAATAAACCACTTAGCCACATGACCAGTAAGAGTGGATTTAGATAATGGGTACTTCAATGGATCAATATTTGTAATGAGTTGTGTTTTATGATTAAGCCTATAATGTCAAAGTTTCTCTATACAGAAGACAATGACAAAAAATGCTCACTCAATGGCTATGTAATTCAACTCATATCTGACTAGCATTCTTCTCAAGTAGTAGATTTCTTATTCTTTTGCATTATCATCTAGCTATACTAGGAGAGTACAAAATGCTATGGTAGTGGAAGAGATGTATATAATCAAAGGTCACCCTCAAACAAGCATGACATACACTGGTGGATTAGCTAGGTATTGATTGAGATATTCAAAGGCTTTCTAACATAAAAATTCCACAGGAACTTGGTATCCTTTCTCAATAGGTGAGAAAAGGGATGAACCTTATCTGTTAGTTGCGACACAAATCTATGGATGGACTAAATTCTTCCTTGTAGTTTGTGAAGTTGTCTTAGTGTCGTGGTAGGTGGAATCTCTAGGATGTCTTTTAATTTCTTTGGGTCCACCTCAATTCCTTTGTAAGATATAATGTAGCCTAAGAATTTCCCTAACCGTACTTAGAAGAAGCATTTCTTAAGATTCAGCTGAACCTTGTATTTCTCTAACCTATCAAAGATTGTTGTGAGGACGACAATGTGTGATTCTCTTGTCTTCTATTTTTATAAGATTTCATTCATGTAATCTTCTGTTATATCATGTAGGAGGTCATGAAAGATAGTTGTTATAGTGTGCTGATAAGTAGATCTAGCATTCTTGACTCCAAAGGGCATGACTTGGTAATAGAAAGTACCCCAAGGTATGGTGAATGTAGTCTTATGCTAGTCTTTTGTTACAATTTTGATATGATTGTAACCTAAGAATCCATCCATAAATGATAACATTCCATGTCGTGTCATCAAATCCAATATAATGTCTATGTTGGGTATTGGAAGATCATCCTTTGGACATGCTAAGTTTAGGTCTCTACAATCAGAAAATGTGGATGCCCCAAAGAGCTTTACCTATTGGTAAAATATTGGAGACCCATTCAGGATAGTCTATGGGCCTAATGAATTTAGCATCCACCATTCTCTATAACTCGGGTTTAACTAATAGGGACACCCACAGATGGATCTTGCATATTTTTTGTTTGACAAGTTTTTCATGAGACAAAAAATTGTCTATTTTATGTTAATCTTTATACTCTGTTTAAAACATTACCAGAACATTTGTGAACCTTTAAGTATTTGAACTTGTGATAAGTATAGTTAGAACCACCAAGCCTAAGGGTATTTAGTTATGGAATTTGTTGCTAAACATTATATATATTGTAGTACTTCATATAAATATTTGAATGTGTTCTAATATTTGGATTGAGTTGACTAGTTTACTTGTATATATATCTGCATGCTACTAACCTACCAAGAACAATGAGCAGCTTGAGAGTGGGTCGACAACATTAAAGAAGAAATGTTAAAGTCCTAGTTGTGATGGGGAGAATCATTATGGAACTGAGAGACATTCCTACTACATTGGAGGAGCCACCATCTTAGGGAATATAGGAATATAGCTCCACTATATTTTGTCAGCACTCAATATCCTGTTGAATCGGTCATCCAGACTTTATTACATTTTGTCGTGGGCTACTACATTTTCTTTTTCTTCTATGGTGAGATTTAGTTAGAACTTATATTTATTCTTTGAATAAGTGTCAATACTCTATATAAAGGGATTTTATTGTTAGTGTATAGTTAGTTGGAAAATATATTATTGTTGTAATTGCACAACAAAGTTACTCTTTCTAGTTTTTGTGCCTTGTTCCATTATGATGTAATCAATTTCTAAGAATATAATGAAGGAGTAATTTTGTGTTATATTATGTGTTAGTAGTTAGCAGAAGCAAACCAAGGGGCCCACTTGGAAGGTGGATTAGATTAGACTAGGTTAGAGTTGCTTTCAGTACTTACAAAATTTTAAGCAAAGTTTACTATTTTTTCCTCATGCAACATTGTAACTCAGGTATGTTCCTGTAGCACCTACAAGGATAATTATAGTGAATGCTTTGGGTTGATAGAATAGTTTTAACTTGAGTTTATATTTTTCAGCATTAATTTCATAAGTAGTTAAGTGTGTTTACTTTCCTGAAGCAATAGTGTAGGTCTCTTTCATGCATTTTTCCTTCCTGCAGCATAAGTGATATGATTCTTTGAGAGACTTAGTGCACAAATCCTGTTGTCCCATTTCAAGTATACATCTCTGGGTTGACAATTTAAATGCACTTCATGATAGGAAAAGTAATCCTTAGTTTGATCACACTATTCCTAGGAGAGGCTTTGGCATGATTATTGTTACCTATTGCGAGGTTGTTCATTTCTGGATCTAAGAACCTTATTGAGTCATTTTTCATTTTTAGATAGTTTCATGCTTTCTAGATAGTAGCTTGCAGTCCTAAACTTTCTTCACAAGTTTGTATTATTACTTGCATGCATCGAAGAGGAAGAAGATGAGATGTACATGGCATATTTCTTCCAAGAGAGTATGCAAATATGAATGAAGAAGTTTAAAAAGTTGAATTACCTTTTGTTGATGCAAGTCCTTAATTTCCTGTAGTATCTTCCTCTGAAGCAGAGCCTTTTGATCTAGTTGGCCTTCAAACTTTTGCTAAAATTTTGGCCGGATTTCTTGATAATTTTGCTCCAAGTGCACATGTTGTCCATAATCCTATAGCTAATGTTCCTTTCCAACAACAAATCCATTTCCAAATACCTCCAGTAATGGCACAACCTACATTTTCATTCCCTCTTCCAAGCCTTATCAACAATGCTAACCTCAAAAACATACCCACTACTGCACTTCCAAAGTTCTATTGCCTAATAGTTGAATACCCTAAGACCTTTCTGTTTGAGTTTGACATTCTTTGTCGAATCTTTTACTACAACACTAATGGTCACAAGATCAAGTTTTTTCTAGCAACATTGAAGGAGTCCACCCTACGATGGTTTATGGGCTTAGGAGATAATGCAGCAACTAGCTTGGATGAGATGCAAACTCTGTTTCTGAAGAAATACAAAGATTATTGCAAGGGGTGAGCCAAGAGGAGATGACATTTTTTTAATGTCACAGAAGGAAGATGAAACTCTGGAAGATTATGTTTCACGCTTCTTGTACAACATGCAGAAGAATCCACAACATGTGCTAGAGGAGGATTCATAGAAACTCATTTTCTTGAGGGGAGTAAATGATAGCTGCCTAGAAGCACTGGTGATCTAAATTATAAATCAGATTACAATACCTGGTGTGATACCTACGATATTGTTAAGTTCAATAAAAAAAAATAGAATACTAACAACAGAATTCAAAGCCAAAAAGTAATCCATTCTATTCGAAATTGGAGTTTATACAAATATGATGGATCCCAAGGGTCACTAGAATACCTTGTAAATACACTAATTTTGTACAATGCCCTATAATCAATACAAACTCTCCATGTCCCATCTTTCTTTTTAGAAAGGATAATTGGACTGCCACGTGGTGAAGCACTTGGACAAATATGTCCTTTCTGAATAAACTCTTGAATTTGTCTCTTGATTTCATCATTTTCCAAACCTAGCCTTTTATAAATTGGCTCATGTGGTAGTGGTGTGCCTAGGATTAAATCAATAGAGAGCTTGACTTGACAGTTTGTTGGAACTCCCACCAGTGATTTAAACACACAATGATATTATTTCAAAATTTTATCCATCTGATTTTGTTCATTTGTTGTTATGGCTACCTTAGCATGTATGTTAAGGACAACCAACTTTGTTTGTTTAGGGAAAACCACGAGAAGAACAAAAGCTCTAGTTTGATAAATCAACCTTTTACATTGTTCAACACTAATCAAAGTGTTAGGGATTTTTCTTGCATGAATCACAATGCTTGAAATATCTTTTGAATCTTGTTATCTTCTAATCCTGATTCAGA
Source organism: Thuja plicata (assembly GCA_018584345.1). Taxonomy (NCBI): domain Eukaryota; kingdom Viridiplantae; phylum Streptophyta; class Pinopsida; order Cupressales; family Cupressaceae; genus Thuja; species Thuja plicata. Next base: position 578,045 of record MU225116.1, on the reverse strand, counting down.
GACAAGAAAAGCCTAATTGCTAAGGATTGGATAACATCCTTCTTCGTTTTTGAGCTCCACATATACTTAGGCAGGTTTTACCTTTCAAGATGGTTGTTAACACAATATTTGTTAATGTGGACACTGATTATCTATGTACCTTTATTGGACCATCTTATGAATTATCCTGCTAATGATCAAGCATAACCATAAACAAGATATTACCATGCAAATCATAGTTATTAACATAACAATAACCAGTGATACAAGGATTCTTTTCATCCTTCTTCCTTTTCTTAATAGGAGGGTTAACCTAATAGATTCTCTCTTCAAGGAATCAATATCATGGACAGTATCCTGCTGACAGAGGTCCTTTATAATTTCAGCTTATATGTTCTTGGTAACAGAGTATTTAAAATTGATTTGGTATTTGAAAACTTAGAACACATGTGACAAAGATAGGTATTCAAATAGATTCCTGA
>MU225116.1:511323-533848 GCA_018584345.1 Thuja plicata | reverse complement strand
AATTTTTGATCTATTTAATTGAAATGTAATTTGAAAGAACATGCAAGATCTAACATACACAATGCAAATCTAACACCAAAAAGAAAGAGTTGTCTATCGCGGGTTCACCAAAATGTAACATAAAAAAATTTTAATTTATGATTTGTTTTGTTTTAGATTGTTTGATTGTTGATTGAATGTTGTTATGTTACCAAAATGAAAAGGAGAGAATTGTGATTTAGGATGGTTTGAATTGTTAATTGTTATTTGTGTTGATTGTATATTGCAATTGTGATTGTGATTAAGGGAAGATAAGATGCTCCTTTCTTTCACCCTCCAATACAAAAATAGGAGATCCAATTTTGATCAACCCCAAAGGGTTAATACACAAATGAATCCAATATTTGGAAAGAGACCAAGAAATGGGATCTTAAATTCTATAAATTGATTGATTAATATGATTAAGGGCAGTAATTGAAAAGAATAGGAGAAAGTACGAACCTTCCAAAGTAGCAGATCAAAGATTACTATTTTCTGAGATCTGTAGACTGTTTCTGGAGATGCTAATAGTTGATACTAAACTGGAATAGAGAGACGGACAAAACCCAGAAATCTTTTTTTGTTTCGATGTCATCTTATGAAAAAGGTTGACCCTGTACCACTTTTGCCAACTCGATCTGCTCAACTCTTAAAGTGTCCCTATTCGCACAGTCTAAAAGAAATCTGAAAAGGGTATCCAGATCTAGCCTCAGATTTATAATCCCAAACCTATACTTGCAAGAAAAATGTTTGTTTGTTTAGGGAAAGGGGTTTTCCTTGGTCAAACCCAGTTTTGGAATTAACCTTATAATATAATTGAAAGTGCAGAGATAAACAAAGTAAAAACATAAATTCACCTTGCTTGTAATATCCTTGTGGCGGATCCACAAGTATGCTTCAAAACATGGAATGTAGAATGGAAGAATGTCTTCAATCTCTTGCTTGTAGATCTCCAACACCGAGTCTTGAATGGATTCTTGAGCTTGACAAGGGCTTTGGAAGAAGATGGATGGAGAGACCACCAAAAGGGAACTTTTTGGCTTGAATCCTTCAATGGCCTCCAATGGATCTCCTTCATGAAAATGGATGCTTGAATGCTTGAGAATGGATGGATTCTTGCTTGAAATATTTCTCCTTAGCTTGCTTCAATTGCACTTGAAAATCCTTCTCAATTGCCTAATGGTGCTTGATTATGGTTATTCATGCTTAGAGAAAATGAGAGGAGAAGGCTCCCCTTTACATGAAATTAGGGCACAATCTTCTAAGGAGGCCTACATAGGATAATTAAATCATCTTTTAATCCTTTACCCCAAGTAGAGGACCTATATTAAAGATAACTTAGGAATCAACCAATTCGGAACCCAAAACAGCCGACCCGGAAGCAGGAGAAAACCTTTTGTGAAGACCGACATCCCAGAAACCAAAAGTTCCCAGGATTTGGACCCTGGGATTGGGTCGAGGTCGGCCCTATCCTAGGATAGGGTTGAGTTCAACCCTATCCTAGGGCAGGGTCAAGGTTAACCCTGTCCTAGGAGGTCGACCCTATCCTCAGATCCCAAGATCACAGGTCAGAGCCCTAGAATGCAGAATTCAAGTCATCAAATGGAGGTTAGAAAGGGAGGTCAGGGGGGAAGCCATGTCAAGATCAAGAACCTATTTAGAGGTTCTTATCATGACCCCAAACCACTCACTCAGAAGGATAAACCAGTCTCCTATGGAAGTGCTTCCATTTTCTGACTATACATACATACATACATACATACATACATACATACATACATATATATATATATTGCAGTACTTAATATAACTATTTGAATGTGTGTTCTAATATTTGGATTGAGTTGACTAGTTGACTTGTATATATATCTACATGCTACAAACCTACTAGGAAAAAGGAGCAGCTTGAGAGTGGGTTGACAACATTAAAGAAGAAATGTTGAAGTCCTATTTACGATGGGGAAAATCATTATGGCACCGAGAGATATGTCTGCTACATTGGAGGAGCCACCATCTCAGGGAATATAGGAATATAGCTCTACTGTATTTCTTCAGCACTCAATATCATGTTGAATCGGTCATCCATACTTTATTACATTCTGTCATGGGTTCTTACATTTCCTTTTACTTCTATGGAGAGATTTAGTCAGAAATTATCTCTATTCTTTGAATAAGTGTCAATCCTCTATATAAAGGGATTTTATTTTTAGTCTCTAGTTAGTTGGAAAATATATTATTGTTATATATGCATAGCAAAATTACTCTTTCTGGTTTTCGTGCATTGTTCCATTATGATGTAATCAGTTTCTAAGAATATATTGGAGTAATTTTGTGTTATATTTTTTGTTAGTAGTTAGCAGAAGCCAAACAAGGGGGCCCACTTGGAAGGTAGATTAGATTAGACTAGGTTAGATTTACTTTCAGTATTTACAACATTTTAAGTAGAGTTTATTGTTTTTTCCTCCTGTTGAATTGTAACTCATGTATGTTCCTGTAACACCTACAAGGATAATTATAGTAAATGCTTTGGGTTGATAGAATAGGTTTAAGTTGAGTTTACAGTTTTCAGCATTAATTTCATTAAGTAGTTAAGTATGTTTACTTTCCTGCAACAATAGTGTAGGTCTCTTTCATGCATTTTTCCTTCTTGCAACATAAGTGATATGACTATTTGAGAGACTTAGTGCACAAATCATGTTGTCCTATTTCAAGTATATGTCCTTGGGTTGACAATTTAAATGCACTTCATGACAGGAAAAGTAATACTTAGTTTGAATACACTATTCCCAGGAGAGGCTTTGGTATGATTATTATTACCTATTGTGGGGTTGTTCAATTTTACTTTAGGATCTACTGCAAGGTGGTCTATGACTAGATCACGATCTTTCCTAGGCGTATCTTTTTAAGACCAAGAAAAGTTCTTTTGTGCTTTACAGATAAATTTGATCATTTCTTCCTTCTCTTTCTTACTGAGAGATGCTTTTATGAATTTGATCTTGGGATCATTAGTTGTTCCAAGGTTGACTTTAACTATAGCTTCAATAAGGATAGATGATTTCTCTAGCTATAAGGACATGAAGGGAAAGTTAACTTCTTCCTCTTCTAGTGCCTCAAACAGTTTTTCATTAGGAGACACATCCTTTATTTTATCTTTTTCTTCATTCAAAGGTTCTTTAGAAAGGTTATATCTAGGGGATGTTTTATTGTCTTTTTTAATTTTAATTTATTTCTCACTTTTGCGATTAAGAGAGTTGACTTGGATACCAAAGTAGGCTTGATCATTGTAATGGATTTAATGCTTGTTGTCTTGGAGATATCTTAGGCCAAAGAGGACTAATACTGCTTCATCCAAATCACATATATACAAAGTCGGTGGTGAGTCACGTTGGTCCCAATCAATGAATTCAAGGTGTTTAAGTGGAAGGCTAGGAGACAAAATGTCAAATTTAGTGATACCAAGGACACGATTGGTATTGATGATCTCATTTTCAATACATTCAAAGGGAACTTTATAGAATTGCTACTTAGGTTCTGAATTAGAAGAAACCTCACAGGAATCAATTAAGGGCACCTTAGTTTCTAGGGAGCCCAATCCTCTACCATAGGTGTAGTCGGTTTCTTTTATTGGCTCTTTCATACCATTTTCTTTTGCACTAAGGCCCGCTCCATGATACCCCATACTCTCAACAATGGAGTGACCTTTACATATTTTCCCTTTGATATTCTTATAGGTTTGTCTCTCCATATTTAAAGATCCAAGATAGCACATCTAATTCTATGTGTTCATCACCAAGGGATCCCCAATGTTGAAAAGTGATTTGCATAGATTCCACAATACCTTTGTTCTTCTTAGGAAAGAGTTGTGAAGGTATACCATGGGAATTTGGGGATAAAGGGAGTTGGCCAAAGCAAAAGGCATTCTTGAACTTGTATTCTCCCATTCCGTAGTCAGTTAATTTAAATTTCTTCTTAGATTTAGGGATATTTTCCTCAATGACTTTCTCTTTTCCTTTAGGAGCTTCAAATGTAGAGGCATCATTAGTTGATATTTTTTTAGTTTCTTTACTGGAAGGTTTCTTGGTAGAGGGTTTGATGAGCTCCTCTTTAGCAACGGGTTTGACAAACTCATTCAGTGGACAAAAGTAGGTTTGTTTTCCTTCCAATGTTTGCAATATTGGAAAGGCTCAGGATCTATGGGGATGGTAATTTATTGACCTTGATGTGAGATCTTCAAAAATTTATGGAACATGGAAGGCACACCTAAAATAGAATATATCCATGGCCTACCAAGGAGTATATTGTAGGTAAATCAAGATCCAAAAATTTGACAAGTAGTTTCAATAAATGTAGGACCCACTTGGAGAGGGAGTGTGATCAAACCCTTGGACTCTTCCTCTATCACAATAGGCCTTGATTTTTATCCTTTTTGATACATCTAGAATGTAATCAAGTATTCACAAATGATTTATCATTTTTAAGGTACAAAGATTCAAACTGGATCCAACATCTATAAGCAACCTTTTTATTTTATGGGGATGAATGAAGGCCTCAATGTGTAGGGGTTTGTTATGATGTGGACCAAGACCATGGAAGTCTTTATCTATAAATACAAGGTGATCCTATACGGATAAGTTCCAAATAATGGTCTGGAATCATGATGCATTGATATTTTTAGGGACACGTGACTCAGGAAGAGCTTTCTCAAGGATATCTTGTGGACAAGTGAAGTGTGAAGCAAATCAAGGATGGATATCTATGCAGGAGTCTTCCCAAGTTGTGACAAAAGGTCATGTTGTGAAGCTATCCTAGTGGAAGAAGATGGAGAAGATGATGGAGTAGCAGCTTGAACAATAAATCTAGCTTTGCAAGTGGTAGCATTACAATCTACACCCTTAACCTTGAGGGTGTATACATGGTTGTCAAATTCTTCAATGCAGCCACATAGGTAATCAAAGCCAAAGATTTTATTTTCCTCAAAATTATCACACAATGAGTCAAAACCCATGATCTGGTTAGTGGAGCAGTCATATGGCATGACCTTCGAGGATGAGGCATTGTTGTTATCATTCTTAGGAAAATTATTGATATAGATCTTGAGTTGAGCTTTTGATGAGGACAAGGTTTGTCCTTAAAATTCAATCTTTCCATTGTTAATAAGGTCTTGGACAAATTTTTCAACTTCATTCATTTATTGGTGTCATGACCTTTGATGCGATGATAGTCATAGTACTCATTGTCTTTGTACCAAGCAGGCTTAGGTTGATTTTTGTTATATAGTCTAGTGTTTGGAAACACCATCAGGTTTTGATTAATAATATTTTGAAAGATGGCATCAAGAGGTTCTGCAAGAGAAGTGTATGTTTGACACTATCGTTTGTTAGAATTTTTGTTATTTTTATTGTTGTTGTTATTGTTTTTATTGGTTTTTGAATTGCATGGAAACAAGTATGACTGATTGTAATTCGGTTGTTGTTGTGATTGATGATGTTGTGATGAATTTATTTTATTATTGTTGTTGTGATTATTGCAAGTATTTCCTTGGCTGGATGCTTAGACATTTTGAACATGTCTGGCATCAGTCACTCCATCATTGACAACTCTCTTGTTCTTGGCTCAAAACTTAGGTTTTTTATTGTTAGAAGGGGGTATTTTTTTTAGTGGTACCCTTTTGTAAGAGTCCATCCTCAATGTTCTTCCCTTTCTTAACAATGGACTCAAAAGTGCTAGGTAAAGCCATTTCTATTTGGAATGACATATTAGATACTAAGTTCCTATGAAATATGTCAATTAAGTGTTTCTTAGGTATTTTCCAAGGCATCCAATTTGCAAAGAGTATCCACCTTTGTAGGAAACTAGTAAACATTTCCCCATTCCTTTGCTTGGTGTTTCACAAGTCACTTAATAATGCTTGATGTTGGATGTTTTAGGAGTATTGTGTAACAAAATTATTTGCAAGGTTAGAGAAGGTAGATATAGACCCATGAGGGAGGGCTATTAAAATTCAAGATCAGGGCCTCCAAGACTCCTAGTGAAGAGTCTTAAGATAATTCTCATTATTGGCAACATCTTGGCATACAACATAGAATTCCTTAAGGTGTTGGATGAGACACATTTCCCCTTTGTATTTTTTCAAATTTAGGAATCTCAAAGTTAGGGGGAAATGGTTGTATGGTGATTGATTTTTAAAATGGGTAGGATATATTTCATCAAAATATAATTTATTCTTCCCCCCATTTTGCATGCCATGCATGAGGCTCTTGAGCTCGTTGACTTGTTGAGCTAGATTAGGAGCATTGTGATGTGTGAATTTCAGTCCAAAATATTGTCCTCCTCTGAATTGTAATGCTCAAAATCTTGCTGAAGTGTGTCCAAGCGTAGATGGAGGTATGTAGTGATAAGATTGAGATTTTTTTGAGTGCATGTCTTCATATCATATGATGGGAATGTGAAATCTGATGATGAAACCTGTTGATGAATGGATTGAGGGAATGATCATTGACCTTTGTTAAAAACACTAGGGCCCACAACATTTGATGTGCTCATTGGGGTGTGGGTGTTATTATGTGAGGTCATGTTGGGTATAACACTAAGTATTTTTTGGATCCTCTCATTTATCAATTGAAATGTTTGTTGTGAGGTTGATGCTAGAATTGATGTAGAAGGCCCACTAGAAGTTGCCTTGCCTTTGTCTTGTGATGGTTTTGCGTTGATTGTTGAAGTTGTAGCCATGTTGACACAGACTGTAACCTTGTTGACATTATTATAGAGTAAGCCCTCATCAAAATTTGTAGGTACTATGACACCATTTTTAACAAGGTTCATGAAGATTTCAACCCTTTTTTGACTAATAGTGTTTTCAACCATTTCTAAATTGTATTGGTCCCTAAGAAATTCTTCCACCTAAGAAGGCCTATCAATTTTATCCAAAAATTCATGCTCATTGAGATCATTAGTGATATCCAAGGCTTTCACTTTGGTGCTCTAAAAGAACATGTATGCCATGGGATTATTGTTGTCATTGTTTGTGTTTTCTTGAGTATGCCTCATATTTTTGGCTTGTGATCACGTTAAAACAACCATGCAATGGTGACCTTTGTAATGATGAAGGCTGAAAGATGAAGTCTAGAAATGAGTTGAATGAAATATTCGATGATGGATGAAGGATTAAATTAGAACTACAAGATTTTTTTTGACTTGTTTGATTTTGAGGGAAGGGCCTCAGAGATGTTGTATTTGATGATTGGATTATGAGGGCAGGGCTTCAGAGATGTTAGATTTGATGATTGGAATGCAAAGGCAGGGCCTCAATTTTATTTTATTTGGATGATGAAGGTTTTGGATAACCTTAGTGAAAATTAGATCCTATTAAGCACAATTATTTGGATGATTTGATGATATATTTTATCTACTTGGAGATAGACTAATGATCTCAAGTAAAATAGGATATTGATTAGATTAAATCAATCACTCAAGATGGAAAATGTTCTCAAGTAATACAATTTAACTAGGATTTCTAGGGATAAGGATCTCAATGACACTTTGCTAAAATATTCAAACTTAAAGATTGATGGGATCTTGATGAAGGTGTGAAAAATTGCATTTGATTGATTGGATTGTTCAAGGTTTAATTCCAAATGGATAGGTCATTTGAGTTGTATGAAAGACTAGAATGATACAAAATTGATGAAGTGATGGAAAGGTCTACTTTTTCTCATCATAGCTCTTGTAGGTGCAATGAAATTTTAGTTCACTTGGAATTTGGCAATGAGGTTGGAAAATTTGTTTTTGAATATCATCATGTGATATCTCTCAACTTGTTGGGTGAAAATTTGAGTTGCTCACATGACATGTTATTTTTGCCTAATGCTTCAATCAGTTGCCTTGTTCTATTTGTAGGCAAGGGGTAATTAGACTTTGACCTTCTTGTGTTTTCCAGAATCTTACATAGCCTAGAGAAATTGGATTTTGGATGATCAAACTGACTGATTTCACAATATGGCTTTTAAGTCCCTTACAATAATAAATATGGAAAATTTTGATGGGACCTGGGAGCTCATTATTTTAAAGCGGAGAAGTCAATTCTCAAACGCATATGTGGACCTGTGGATATGTTGATCTTAGGTCACAGACGTAGCTATAGAACTTTATTCAAATGTTCATCAGAATTATAGAGAGGCAGAGATCTTAGTCTATTAGCAGAGATGTTGATCTACATAGGCGTGCATCTCCATAGATGCCAATCTAGAAGAAGGTAAAAAAATCACAAGTTTGACTGATTTGTTTGACTTTATTCAATGGAAAGAACTTATTTCAACATATATCAAAGGAATTGACTACACTAAGTATACCTTGACTCAAATTTGGAACATTCACTTTGCAAACAAATGTCTAAAAATAGTCCTACAAGGGACAAAGCAATCTTGCAAGAGACAAACAATTTGTGATTATGAAAAGATGCCATAACTTTGAAACTCCGCTTATGTATGTTAAAATGACCTTTTTCAAGATATTTATTTTTTTACTTGGTCAAAACAATGAAGACAGTTCAAGCAGTTTCTATCCTAAGGAATCAACTTCAAATAAAATATTTTATGCTCATTTCTTGGTAGTCTATCGGCTCACACAATAATGTCACCCTTGAGAGGGCATCCATGATTGACTTTTTCCAGGTATTTTTGTCATGCTACGAATATCTCTTTCACAACACAATACCCTGAGACATGTATGATGGGAATCTTGGGGGTGAATATTCCCTCCCCTTTCACTATAATAAGTCATTGCTCAGAGGTTAACGTAGGATACTAATTAATAGCTTCTAGTAAGATCTGTGGCATCCCCCCAATCAATTTGTACATGTGTGACACACTTAAGTCTCTATTAGACCATGTCATCTCCTTAGGCACTATTTGCCTGATCTGAACCATCATCCACACACAACACTTGAGCTTGGTAGGATAAGACAATTTTTTGTTCAATGTCTTATTTATATACCAACTCAGGTGTTATCAGTTTGAGGTCGTCCTCTAAAGGGGAAAATCTCCCTCTAGACAGGTCTCTCTAGAAGAAAGAATAAGATAAGATTTCTCTTCACCCAAGGTCCACGAAGGCGAGGGGACAAGATATGCTTATATTTTATTCCTTGCATTACATAATTTAATAGAATTCCATACTCTAAACATTGAATTAAATTTTTGAGAAAAACTTTTGAAAGCGCACCAAAAATGGGATTATTTTCAAATTGAAACCTAATTAGAGAAACTAGATTCAACTATTTTAACCATAAAACACTCCCATAAATCATATAAATGTGGTTAATGGCATTCAAGAGTTCATTCACAAAAAAATATACAAAAACCCAAAGTAACCTGCAAGATTTAGTAATTTGAGTAATTTTTGGTCTTGGATGGTTGGATACAACTGCAAAAGTGATTAGTTATTAGGAAAATCAACAAAAATATAAGAAATTTTGCAACAAGGTGGAGACAAAGATGTACAAATGCAGTCACCAATATGTGGAGATGTTGATTGGTGCAGACGTTAGTCTAATGAAAAGTGCAAAAAACTTGAATTTAAACATGTGTTGAATTATACATGTACCTACCAATACATAGGTGTTAGCCTAGAATTGCAAGTTTGGATCTACATAGGTGACAATCTGCCAAAAACAAAGTCTTATATTTTTGGTGAGTACAAATCAAAATTTTGATGGCATTTAGTTTTGTAAAATCCAATGATTGTAAACAATCGAAAGTAAAATCTCTAATAACTCATTTAAAAGCCCTTTAATTTTGTCAGGTGGAGACAACGATTGTAGGTTGCAAGCATCAATCTCCGTGGGTGTGGATCTACACATGCGTCAATTTGCAAAGGTGTGGATCTGCACAGATGACAATTTGTAGGAGGAGACGCCTCTGCATAAGAAAAAGATGTTAATACGCATTCTAGGCCTGCACAACATGAAAATTAGGAAAAATGATGGACTTTTTAGGGATGTGAGTCATATTGGGTGTGCCAAATGTATGTGATGAAATCTAACCTGTGTAGAACAAACATAAACAAGAAAATCTTAGCTTAAAACATGCATACACAAAGAAAGATTAATCTATCACAACCTTCAATGAGCTAAAACAAGTTCACCCAATGAACTCGTTTGATTTTCTCTTTTGAGGAGATGTGGGTGTGGTCTCCCAACACAATATATTGAATCCACAATATGCAAGCTTAAATTATGGATGAAGCTACAATGCACTAATAGGGACCAAGAACTTGCAAACTAGTCTGAGGAAATAGTTTCAAACCAAGATCAAGATGAATGAAATCATGAGCTAAATGATATTAAGATGATTCTATATGTAAATGCAAGATATAAAATAGCAATATTCAAATCTGAAATGATCTAACATGTTCTTCTATGAAAATATTAAGCTATGAAAATGAAACTAACATAAAATCACTAAAATGCTCTAGAACTATTTTAGCATGATAACAATGCAACCAAAATGGATTGGATTGTTTCTTAGAGAGGCTCCTATTCATAGATTTTTGGAGCAAGGATGAGAGCTTTGGTGAGGTGACACCTATGTGGCATTCACATAGGATCCACATAAGAGACACATAGGCTAAAGGAGGTGGCCATGCAAAAATTCAACCTTTAGACAAGATGGGTATTTAACATTGAAAGACTTACTGTTGTTCACACATGTGTCAACAACATGGGAAAAAAGAGTGGGGGACAAGAGTGTAAGATAATTTAAGGAATTTGGGTGGCTTCCTTGGTGATGACATTAATTTTTCCATTAGTACACTTAGTGAAAAACACTAACAGAGCTCATTGATACAAGCATTACTAGTGGACTACAAGTATTACCGGTGGATAGCGAGCATACCCGAAAAAATAAAAAGGTCACAAGAAAATGCTAAGTATGAAATTGACTGAAGAACACTAACAAGTGTTGCACTGACAAAGTGAACAGGACATCACCGACGAGTCAATAACATAACATGAAGATCATCACCGATGATACAATTTTTGGAACAAAACTAATGGAGCAGAAAAATCATACCCGATGAACAGTTCAAGAAAGGAACACCGATGGCAAAGAAAACCGACCATTAGAACCGACAGTCAGTTAGAGAACCCGCAAAAAGTGGATCTAAGTTTTACACGTCAGATAAAGCATTGTAATTCTATTTTTAGAGTTTTAATTTGTTTTAAATCATAATTTGAGGGTCAAGCAAGCTTTATGTAAATGTTTTAAAGCATCCTAACATATCTAAAACATATCTAACTAAAGATCAATGTCAAGTTGTAAACCTTGGATCTAGAGTTAACTTGTGAAGCATGAATCAAGAATAGAGCTAAAATATAGTATAAATAGATGTTCAATCAATTGTGAGTTATGAATTCATTATTGTTGATAGCCACGAAGAGCATCTAAGGAGTAGAAGGCAGAATTAATGAAAAGTTCAGAAACATATCACATCAGTTATCAAGAACACACAGAGGATACCGACGAGCAGACAAAGAAGGTGGACTTAACCATTCTTTACAAATCTCTTAACAGAGTGCACACTTAATAGTGTTGCTAAAGCTTCAAATGAAGTAGATCTTAATAGGTCTCCACTGTAATACTCCTAACAGGTTAGGTCATTAGAAGTGACCAATTGTAAGTCTTAACCGTCCCCTTCTTATCTACAGATAGTGAATTCTTGTGGGTAACAATCCCCACCACAGTTTTTACTTCCTAACAGGAGTTTTCTGTGATATCATATCTTGTGTCATGTGTTATCTATTTTCATGAATGTTTCTTGAATGGTTACATATTAAAGAACTTATGTTATGATTGCATATACACAAAGAAAGATGAACAGTTAGATAAGATAATTTACAAACTAATGATTAAGGGTTAATGGGATAACCAAGAAAATTTTTAGAGGTACTGATTCACCCCTCCCCTCTTAGTACATTATTCCAATATAATTCCAAAAATTGGTATCAGAGTTAAGTCTCTTTCTTGAAAAGCTTAAAGACTTAAGAGAAAAGATCTTGAAAAGCTTAAAGACTTAAGAGAAAGGATCAGAGTAATGGAAAAGTACAGACTAGACATGACTATTGAGAATGAGCAGCTATAGATGCAGATAAACTATGAGCAGTATAAAGAGGCGAGAATCAACTTAAGAAAACTTCTTGATGAAAGAAATATTATGGAAACTAGGCTAAATGAGAAGGACTACAAAGAATCAGAAATACAAGATTACTTTGATACATCAGAATCATCAACAAGAAAAGCTTCAAATGCATTAGTAGAAGAAATCACAAGTCTACAAGAGGTCAATCTACATCTGACAGAACAAATCAAGATGCTGCAAATTGGTCAAGAAACTCAAATAGTGAAAATGATTGATGTCATGAATGATGCAAGAAAAGCTGAAAATGAAAGAACACTAGCCATTGATGATAGGAGGAAAATAACAGAGAAGCTACAAGAGAAAGAATCAGAGATTCAAAGACTTACTAAGCATCACCATGAGGTTACCAACCAGATTATTCTTATGCGTCAAGAAGTAAACAGACTAAATACATAACTCATTGAAAGAATACAGATTATCGGTGAGCTAAGAGAAGAGAATGAAAAATTGAAGCATGAAATCAAAGTCCAGAATCAACATAATGAATTGATCAAGAGAGTTGAAGATAGAAACAAAAGGATGGATGATTTTGTTGATGGATAGAGAAGAGTCAACAACTACACAGGATTAGGGTACAACAAGAATGGTGAATCTTTTAATCAACTAGATCAAAGGAATGATTTCACAACCCCAAGATCTAAGAAGCTGTCATACAATCACTATGGAAAACCCAGCCACACCTCAAACATCTGCAGAAGAAAAATGAAAGGTATTTCTCAAGCACAAACTACTTTCATTGGTAATTATTATAAATGTCAAAAGAAAGGACACAAGGCACATGAGTGTAGATCCAAAGTGACAAATCTAAAGAGGAAAACCTACAAGGACAAGTATTGTCCTACCTGCAAGATGAATGGGCATACACATGAAGAGTGCTGGAAAAGGAACAACAAGGCCTGGACACCAAAAGAAACTGATAATAGCCACAAACCAAAAAAATTAGGTAACTCATATGTTTGGGACTATAACACATGGGTAAACTGCACAACATGTGGAAGGTATGGTCATATTGTTGCCAACTGTATGAGGAAGTGGACCAAAAGGTCAAGAGGTTGGACCAATCCAGGTATGGCATGTTTGCATTGTCATAAGGTTGGACATATGACAAAATATTATAAAGACTGACTAACAGACACAAGTACACATCCCAATGGAAATACCATTGATGATATCAAGAGAATGAGAAACAAGATGTGGGTAAAATCCATAAACACTGAAGGTGGAGGAACAAGCAATGCAAATGGTGACACCCCATCCAATGGATCTAGCGACATCACTACATCAAACTAGATTGCACAAGTAGTATGGAACTGCATTATGACAAGTTATATTATGCATCGGTTCCATTACACATAGTTCATATCGTAATATTAGCATGAATAAAGATGCAATATATTGTTGTTTGTTAAAATATTGAAAAGAAACCATCGGTTATTGGGCACAATTTGTATCAGTGAACACACACAGAAAATTTATCACTACTTACTAGAATGTATCGGTCATTACACAAGTTAAGTGTAAACCGATGGACATCGATGAACCTTGAGTCAACAAAAGGTGTCTTCACAACTTTACTGACAATCATCGATGAAGTCACCAAAACTACTAGCTACCCTAATGCTTTGCACAGACACCGAAGATGTTATGAATGCCTCTATTGATGAACTCAGTCTTTATATATCAACAAGTTGGTGAGCATTAATAACAACTTAGGGCACAAAAAGTTATAAAATCCTGATGGGTAAACTCATTTTCGCACCCACAATTTTTGAGCGGAGAGATTTCAGAGAAATTTGGAATGCAATCCAGCAAGAATCAATTTGACACAAAGCATTCACATTCACAGGAAATCACAGAGAATCTGTAAGTAATCACAATCACTGACCGCACTATTTTATTTGTGAAAAGCCCTAAATTTTTGCAACACGATGGCATCGACTTCTAGAGTTGAGAAGATTAAGGAAGATAAGAAGAAGTCTTTCAAACTTGTTAGTAGAGGCTCTTGTGTTGAACCCAAATACAAGCTACACCCTGAAATAGCTTCACAACCTGACGATTCCAGAGCATTCTCCAGAATCCCACCTAGGGTTTTACTGGTAGAGGACATAAGGTCCTATATTCACTGCAAGATCTTAGAAATAGGAGATCTAGACCTAGATAATGCCTATAGGGCACTATGTGATGAAGCTAGAAAGCTCAAAGAAGAGCATAGACATCTAGAAGTAAAGGGACTCACGAATGTACTACATTTTCCCAAAGTTTTCAAAACAGAGTGGATAAAGATTGTTCTTAGCAGATTACACAACAAGACTCTATGGCTCAATAAACCAAATCCAATAACAAAGGATGTTATTCATGTCATTACTTGTTATCCTACAACTGATAAACCACAAGCTCACAAGCACCCATCCCTAGCAGAAGTGGAAAAATTGACTGGTGCTAAATCAGATAAAAGAGCACTAAAGGTCAACACCATTACTGACGTAGAGTTGAAGTTTGGAGCATGTTTTGTTGGATATAAAATCTTCCAAGCAAGCAGAATGAACAGCATATCAAGCACTGCTATGAGCACAACATACAAGATCATCAAACAAGGAAAGAAGATGGATCTTGCAGAGATCCTGTTACATCAACTAGAGGAGAACATGTGCACAATAAGATCTTCAAGGAACACCACTTGTAAGTTTGGTTCCCTCATAATGTGTATATTCTTTTACTTTCAAGAATACATTCCTTCCATAGGAAAAGTTGTATGGGACACAAGCAGACCCATAACCATTCAGATAGGTGAATTCATAGAATCACTAGGAACAAATTTTGATAATGTTATGCATGAGTATTTCAAAACCATTAAGGAAATGTTGCAAGCCAGAACAAGGATTCCTGAAAATCTGATAGAGGAACACAAAGAGAATATATGTTTCATGGTAGATACTGATTTCACGTACATCCAAGAAGTAGTACCTATGAAATCATGGCTCTCAAAGTTAGAATATGAAATCAAGATAGGACAAGCCAATGAGTGCATTGAGGCACTACTAAATGAACCAGTGGAAAACAAACAACTAAGATTTGGCACCTATGAAGAGGCCAAACAAAAGATTAAAAAAAGTCTTGTTGTCAAGAAGGCTGTAAAACAGTCAAACAGAATGGTGAAGAAACTAAAAGAGAAATTGAATATATCTTCTGAAGATGAAGAAGACAAGGAAGGTGAAGAGGAACAAGAAGGTAAGGAGGAAATCACTGAGGAATAGCTACCCATCAATGATATAGTAGAGAAAAATGAATCAGAGGAAGAGGCGTCTGATTCACCACCTCCTCCTCCACCTAAGAAATCAAGAACAAGGAGTCAGACAGCAAAGGATGCAACTCCTTCTCCCATCGTAAAAGGAATGGTGTATAAAAGGAAACCTGACACATCAAAGGCAAAACAACCAGTTAGGAAACCTATCAAAATGAGGAAATTTGTTCAGACAAATGAGGATTTAGAGGACTTAGTTGTGGATGAGCCTGACACTGCAATCAAACAAACAAAGGAAATAGTAAAGGTAACATCAACTACTGAAAACCTTGATGAAATATGTAAGTGCATTTTAGAAGCATCATCTATTGCACATCCTAAGATTAGGAAATGGTTGAAATGGGACTCTATAGAATAGAATAAAATTGAAGATGCAATTATAGCTAAAATGTGCAAACACTATTATGTCCCACTTCAATTCACTACACGTGATGTACCACAAGAACTGTTGATAAGATTATCTTCTAGGTTCACATTTACACTCCATGAGGAGAAGAGGATAAGAGAAAGAGTACTTGTTTCTCTTATGCCTCCTAAATCAAAAAGGGAAGAAATCAATGAAATCATGGAGAAATATGAGAAAAACTTCTCACCCAAAATGAGAGCCTACAAATTTCTTGAAGAGAAGCTTATAGAGCTCGAACAAGAAACTCATGATAAATGGAGCAAGAAACTCAATCCTGCTGAGGAGAGCAGTTATGAGAAGGAAACTGTCACTCAAAGAGATAACTCAACAGCTGAGTTAGATAGTGAAGAAGCTCAAATAATCGGCCAGAAATAGGTTGATATTATAGATGAAGAATGGCCTAAAAATAGTGAGGAAAATCAAGAAGCAAGTCCAATTCACATCAGTTTAGAGGATGAAGAAGTTACCAAAGAAGAGTTAACAATAAAAGGTAACTTAGATGATGATATAAATGATGAATCATGGTTAGACAACATTGTCAATACCACTACAGGAAAATACCCAGCAATAGAAGTACAAAAAGATAAAGACATAAATATTATACAGGGCAATACCGATGGACAGGATTCAAATATTGACACTGCAACAGTCAATACACCGACAAACATGAATATATTAATAGATGATATTGATATTCAATCAATTAAAGATAAATCATCTAAGAAAGATGATGATATACCCAAGGATATGTATACTGATGAAAACAAAGATGCATCCAACACTCAAAAGGATACAGATACAAAAATGAAGGATGCAATCGATAATCAGCAAGAAGTGTCAAATGATCAAAACAAAGAAGAAGATGACAAAACTAAGGATACATTGAGAAAGGTTGAAGAAAAAGATAAAAGTGAAGGAGTCAAGTAGGATGAAGGCACAAAACTCAAAGAAGATATATATGTTGATACACCTAAGCCAAATGAGGAGACATCTTCACCAAACTAGTCGATGGACTCAGAATAGATACAAAAGGATGCCTCATCTTCTCAACCCTCACCTACCAAATCCACCCAATCTCAAGCCTTACAAATGGTAGTACATCAATCTACCACCAAACCAAAGAAGAAGAAGAAGAAAGCATTGAAGAAAGACATTTTGGTTGTTACACTGGATGAAGTAATAGAAGTCCCAAACTGGGATGTTACTATTTTGGATAGTGATAAACTTCAAGAGTTTGGAGTGCTATGTCAAAGGAAAGACATTTAAAATAAAATGATACAGGAACATAGGGAAACAATGGCACTTGACAAGGCAAGAAACATTCTACAACAACTGGTTCCTGAGGTGAAACTTGAGAAAAATGCTATAGTTAAGAAGCAAATAGTTGTTCTTACCGACACAATCATAGAGCAGAATATAGATGCAGAACAAGCTATGGAAGAACAAGAAAAGAGGAAGTATCAATATAAGTTAATTGATAAAATCATCCAAGAAATGGCACTGAACAAGGTAAAGCTCTCTAAACTAACTGATCAATTAGAGCCAATGATTGCTGAGGCAATTACCTTAGTTCAAAAGATGTGCACGCTTGAAAAGTTTACAAAAGAAAATAGTGACAAGTTAGCAGAGATAGATTCTAATGTCACAGTGAGTGCACAAAGCCTAACCTCAAATACATACAGTATCAAGGTGCATCATGACAAGGTCATTAAGGCTAACAGGCTAAGGCAAGAAATATGGGATGCTGAAACACAATTAAGAGGTGAGATTATAGAACTACATGCACACATCTTGCCTAATCTAACTATTCTACAACAGTATATTTCTGAAGCAAGAAACTTTATTGCAACTCCAGAGATGTCTATAGTAGACAACATCTATGATATACATGTAAGGATATCACTTGAGCACATGGCTCTAGAAATGCTGAAAGAAAAATGGGAAAAGATGATGGAGGAGCTAAAGTCCTCACATTCCCACCTTTTTGACAAGATGTAAATACCTTTGCCTTTATTATCAAAAAAGGAGAAATAGAAAGGAAATGTATATTGTATGTACAGAAGGAATAGATATGTAAAGATAGTTATGTACAATATATTAAAAAAAAAAAGGAAAAAGAAAAGTACACAAGAAAATGTATATATACTTACACTTACCGGCATATACATAGGGGGAGTCATTCAAATGACTAAGGAAAAAGTATACACAAGTGTACATACTAATACATTCAGTATGTTGCACATATCATGTTTTTAATACTAATGTCAAAGGGGGAGATTGATGACATTAATTTTTCCATTAGTACACTTAGTGAAAAACATTGACAGAGATCATCGGTACAAGCATTACTGGTGAACTACAAGCATTATCGGCAGACAATGAGCATACCTGATAGAAAAAAAAGGTCATGAGAAAATGCTAAGTATGAAATTGACCAAAGAACACTGACAAGTGTTGCACCGATGAAGTGAACAGGACATCATCGAGTGGTCAATAACATAACATGAAGATCATCACCGACGATATAGTTTTTAGAAAAAAATAGACAGAGTAGAAAAAGCATACCCGACGAACAGTTCAAGAAAGGAACACCGATGGCAAAGAAAACTGATCATCAGAATTGACAATCAGTTAGAGAACCCGCAAAAATTGGATCTGAGTTTTACACATCAGATAAAGCATTGTAATTCTATTTTTAGAGTTTTAATTTGTTTTAAATCATAACTTGAGGGTCAAGCAAGCTTTATGTAAATGTTTTAAAGCATCCTAATAGATCTAAAACATATCTAACTAAAGATCAAGGTCAACTTGTAAACCTTGGATCTAGAGTTAACTTGTGAAGCGTGAATCAAGAATAGAGCTAAAATCTAGTATAAATAGATGTTCAATCAATTGTGAGTTATGAATTCATTATTGTTGATAGCCATGAAGAGCATTTAAGAAGTAGAAGGCAAAATTCTTGCAAAGTTTGAAAATAGATCACATCAGTTATCAAGAACACACAGAGTCTATCGACGAGAAGACAAAGGTGGACTTAACCATTATTTACAAATCTCTTAACAGAGTGCACACTTAACAGTGTTGCTAAAGCTTCAAATGAAGTAGATCTTAATAGGTCTCCACTATAATACTCCTAATAGGGTATGTCATCATAAGTGACCAATTGTAAGCCTTAACCGGCCCCTTCTTATCTGCAGATAGTGAAGTCTTGTGGGTAACAATCTCCACCGTAGTTTTTACTTCCTAATAGGAGTTTTATGCGATATCATATCTTGTGTCATGTGTTATCTATTTTCATGAATGTTTCTTGAATGGTTACATGTTAACGAACTTATGTTATGATTGCATATACACAAAGAAAGATGAACAATTAGATAAGATAATTTACAAACTGATGATTAAGGGTTAATGGGCTAACCAAGAAAAGCTTTAGAGGTACTGATTCACCCCTCCCCTCTTAGTACATCATTCCAATAGAATTCCAACACTTGGGAGGTCTAATGAAGTTAGTAATCCCCTTTTTAGGCTAATTAATCTATGATTAACTAGTGAATAGGCTTAGTGGGATGAAAGGGATAAGTGTAGACTAGGTTTCTAGGTTGGTTTAAGATTAGCTCAGATTAAATTCAAAATTTTCAAGTTTAGAAGAAATAAGAAAAGTGGGGGGAATAAATAAATTAGAAATTTATTTAAAAGGGATTATGGAGAATCATATATTAAATAAGATTTAATATATTGAGGGAAATTATATAAATTTAATTTAAATAGTTTAGGAATATGAATCTAATTAATTAAACATATACTTGAATATAACAAGTATAATTAATTAATTAATTAAAATTAACTATAGTGTTATAGAGGACATTAATCAAATTTAATTTGAGTAACGTTAAATTGACAAAGAATGTTTTTATATGTCTACAGTTAGCTTTGAATTGCTACTCAATGTGCATATTTTTGCTATGGTTAGAACAATATTTATGTCTCAAGACATTGTAGAGGATTTGGAATTATAAAGGATCCCATAATTTTTTAGTAACTTGGATTAGTATTCAAAGTTAGCTCAGGAATAAATGTGTTAATAATAATTGAATGTTTGATGGTTGAATACAAGTCCTACACCCTCTATTGGCACACCAATAGCATCAATGACACCCATGACACTGATGATAGGATTTGTAATGCCCACCATAGTAGCAACTCATAAGTACTTGTTTTTTACAAAATCAGATGTAGAACTACATTTTATCTTCAAAATAGGTTTCAATCTCAGAACTGAGAGGCTCAAGTGCTAGCATTAAAAATGGCATGTGCTTGTAGCTTCAATTCCAGAATCATATTTTACAAACTTCTTCATATTTTTAGGTCACTTTTTACTACGAGGATTTTACGTCGTGTGAATATGTACTTGCATATCAGATGGACTTGATCTTTCTTCACCATTCAAGCATTAGTTTGCAAACAATATTCTATTTTAAATCCCCCTTTTTGTATGCTCCAATACTTTCTCTTCCACTTACATCTATTATTGGTTGAGATAAGATCAGTTCATCTGTAATTAGGCAAATATATATTGAAGTGATGTTTTAAAGGTACTAGTTTGGTGCATCTTCTATTTGCAAGGAAACTTATCCTATACAACTATTTCTTTGAGGATACAAAGTTCTTATTAAGTATAATGTGATGGGTCTCAAAACTATAACTTGAAAGAGAACCCTAAAACACACATATCCTTCATACTTTTAAGCTACGGTTTCAGTCAATGAATAGGAAAAATCAGAAAATTCAAATTCCCCTACTCTTTTGGTCCAATTATAACCAAGGTGAGTGTATCCAAATATTGTAATTAACTCAAAACTCTTGAAATAACAAAATATTTTGCTATCAAAAAATCAAAGATGAAAACTTGCATGCTCTTAAATTTAATGTTAACCATCTTCTTCCAAATTTATAACAATAAAATAAAATAAACTTGTATGTAAACTAAGGGTGATTCATTCATGGCCAATCCCCATTTTCACCATATCATCCCTTTAAAACATTTATGTACAACTCTGTGAGATGACATGTGAATAATTCATCACTTGTTTAATTCTACCAATGTTGATTAACCACTTTTGTTTCATGTTTTCAGTCTAATTGAATTTAATTCCTTCCTAGGAAATCAATCAGACAAGAAAATGTATGAGAACACTTCAATACAATTCCCTATTGAACATGAAAAACAAATAAAGAAATGACCATCAATACAAGTCTTGAAAATAGTAATTGAAAATACTCTCAATTATCAGAGAGGACTTGTTCTAAATGTGAATCCAGGACACAATGATTGAACATAAATTTGGGTTATATATTATTTTTTATGATATCATTACACACTTTCTACTAAGAGAAAAAAATGAACTCCCCCTCTATTTATAATGCCTTTGTGATTTCCCCTTTATGGGAAGGGGAAGTGACAAGCTTCAAATTATTTTATATTTACATCACATCAAAACCATAAACATAATTTAAAAGATGATTACAAAGAAACCCTAAAAATTTTGAGTTGTTACATGCTTTCAAAAATAGAAGAAGACAATTTCATAATGACCTTCAAAAGGGTGGTAATCAGTTGATATGAATTCTGACAAACAATCAGTCGATTTCATCCTAGAACTACTCAGGGTCAAAACTAGGCTCCTCAAAGATAGCACACATCTCCACCTTGTCCTACTCCACTTCCAATTTGAAAATTTCACTCTGATACCTGGCATAACAAGTGGAAAGGTCCCAAGAAGCAAACACTACACTATTCAAGATGTCAATTTGATCTTCCTCATCAAAATCCAAGTTCGACTGAAGGACAGGGTATAGATTCTCATTTGATAACCCTTCAACTCACTAGTACATTTGAGGCCTCATTCTGAAGGCTATCTATTGGATATTCAATGTCTACACATCAAATATTTGACACAAGGCACCGTTAGAGTTATTTCGCCAAAAATTGCAATGGAGATGGTAACCCTCATCATTCTGACAACCAGAATTGTCAAAATTAACCACACAAGGACATTATAGTAGTATCATATTTTTTATGGTTACCTTGTCAAAAGTGTAGCATCCCCATCACAAATGGGAATTGAAATTATAGAATCCATGTCACAATACTGACAGTTATCTAGTATCATTTCTGACAAAAATCTTGTCATTAGTATAGCATCCCCGTTGCAAATGAGTATCAGACTTATAGCATGCATGTTGCAATGCCAATGGTTATCCAATATCATTCCCGACGGTAATCACATTGGTAGTATAGCATCCCCGTCACAAATGGGCATCAAAATTATAGAATCCATGTCACAATATCAACGTATTATCCAGTATCATTCAAGACACAAAAATATATAAATACGAGACTTTACAGTATATTACATAACAAGAAAAAAAAATTGCAAATATAATAAATATATACAACAAATTGATAGAAATCACTGCTTACCTCTGTATGAGTTAATTTTGGCCTTCTAAATCAACCACACACTTCAACATAGTCATTCTTCACCGGGTACAGCCAAAACTGAATATGAGTTATTCATTCTGACTGTCTGCGTGATTCGACCTGTTGCCTT
>MU225116.1:485745-497242 GCA_018584345.1 Thuja plicata | reverse complement strand
TGCTAGGACTTTATTAATTAAATTAATTCGATCATAAGGTTTGTTTAGCCAAATAGATATTTAGGAATTAAATGTGATGTATGATTAATACAGATTTAGGATTTTCTGTATTTGACACTCAGGTCGACTAGAGTTAGTGAAAAACTCAGAATTGCCTAGTACAATAGGACTTTGATGATTTAGAAGAATGACAAATGCAACAAAATTGGTTAGGGTTGCAAGATGCCAATTTTGGGGTGTTACAACCTCATGTATTTTCCAAGATCATATATCACTTGTTTGATGTTATTGTCAAAGTTCTCTAGGAGAGATAGGGGTAGCATGTACTGCAACAATTATAAACTAATCATGTCATTATTTTATCACATAATATAATGAAAAGTACATGCAATTTAAAAATATATTGTAAATATAGAAGAACATGACTTACTTTGATGAAGGTATGCCAATCATGCATTTTAAACCCTGGCCCAAATTCATTTTTCTTTGAAATGAGATTGCTTATGTTCGCAAAAAATCCTATGGGAAATCAAATTTTTTGTATGACTTCTTTTATGGCATCACTTTGTTGCTCCATTAATAACCAAGGAAGGGAACTTGTATTAATCCGGTCTCCATTTCTATGTGATTCGATGAAATTTTTCATTGCATGATTGGATTCATGAATGCTACTAAAAATATTGACAATTTTTCTTTGTCATGCCTTCCATCCAACATTTTCCACAATGTCTCCATTATGTTCTTTCCAATATGCATAGTATCAAATAAATGCACAATTTGTATCTTCTTATAGTAGGAAAACCTACTAAATTGTTTGGGATAACTTTTTGTTCCCTTTGGAAGGTGCTCAGTAATGCCTTGATGACCTTCATGATCTTCATTTACATAACCAACAAACAAAACACAATAGAAACATATAAATTCCAAACATAAAGCATTAGGTGGAACGATAGTACCTTGATGATTAATTCTATTATATTCCAAATTCCATAGGTGAGTTTTCATTCTTTGTGGCTTTGATTTAGTCTCTTCTTTCCCATTGAAAAGATGTTTTTCGGTAGTTCAATACTTATGATTTCTATGGAGGAAGTTCCTATACTCATCAAACACCTTCTTTCCTAAAAATTTTGAATGATGAGATTTCATCTTTGGACCACAAACTGGACATGAAAATTTTCCCTTTGTTTGAATACCTACAAGATAATGATACAATTGGACTAAATATGTTAAATTTTATAATTACAATTAGTATGTGCAACTTGAATTCACCATAACATATCAGAAAAATGTGTTAGCCCTGGGGCATCATGTATTGTCCATACAAGCATTGCATGGAATTGAAATTTTCTTTTTTCTATTGGTCTATAGATTTCATACATAGTGAACCATTCCATAAATCCAGCAACTCATCGATAAGAAGCTCAATATATGCATTCATATCTTTAACTTGGTACTTACCTAGTTGAATGAACAATAAGATTACATAATTATTGTGACCATTTTACTGTAAGATTTATAATTACATGCAGATAAATTTTAAATTATTAAATACATGGAATAATCATTTCCAACATAATGTGCTCCCTCTTTATTGACATACATGGAGGAATGTTATTGTTGATGACAAAAATAGCCCACACAAAGTAAACAGATCTAAGCTAGCCAAATGGATTGACACTGTCCGCTGCCAATGAAAGCTTGAGATTTCAAGGTTCTTTGTTAAAGTGCGGCCACTTTTCCTCTATGTCCATAAATTTTGAACCATACGCAGGCATTCAAATGATGCCATATTGACTCCTTTTGCATGCATGGTAATCCATGAATTGTGCCAAGCTACTACACCTGAATAATCTTTGCAAATGTGGAATAATGGGGATGTAACAAAGAACCTTGCGAGGCACTTTTTTGTTATTTGATATGGTTGATATCTACTCGTATGACATTCAAGGAATTTTGTTGCAAATTCATGTTCATTATGATAAATAATATGATCATTGGGACAAGCATCTATTACTTGATACTCCATTCCAATATCTTTCATAGTGCCACATAATTCTCAGTATGAGCGAGGGAGAATATTCAATGGTGGTAACAAAACCTCACCTATCAATCTAAAAAAATATTTATAAGTTGTTAACATTAACAATATTTATGGTACATGTTTCACCCTTTCTTGACTATAATGACATATATGACATATCTTATCATACGTGAAATTGTTATGTTGGATAAACCATTCATAACCTTCAAGTTCAAGAACAACAATATAGCAGAGAGAAGATTTTTTAAGGAGCCTTCGTAAAGGGTCATGTCTATCTTCTCAAGTAGTGGTATATTATGGATGACATCAATGTTATCCAGATCATCATCAACAGCTACATCACTACCAAATGTTTCATGGATCAATGTATTAGTACCATCATCTTCAAATGTTTTATCTAGCGCGTGATCATCATCTTCCATGGGATCATAATCTTTAGCTTCAATATTCGTACCTACATGATCCTCCACTTCCAAAACCATATTCGCACCTCCATGGTCTATATCATGTACTGCCCTGGGGATGTGGACCTATATAAAAATGATGACCACAAATAAACCATGATAATGATCTCAACATCAAGTGTATTTCATTTGTATATTAATTGTTAAAATATATAATGAAAAACTTACCAATGGATGAAAATAAAACCCCCCTTCAATGTGATCATTCTCCCTACAATGTCTCTAAGTTGTTTTGATTAGCAGACTTCTAGTGTTTAAGCCCTTACAAATTTTGCAGGGACAATAACATTTTCCATCGCTTTTTATTTTGAAGTTAGACCAAAATCTAGTGATTGTCTCCCCATTTTGTTCTTCACTTAGATTATTTGACATGATCCTCCTTTAGAGGAAAAAAAAATGGCTCATGGAAACTTTGGTCTATAACCTTCAAAAACTAAGCAAAATGATGTTGAAAGTACACAAATCTTCTTACACCTAATTATATATAGAAATTGAAAATTTATTTATGAAATGATGTTTTAGTATAGTATTGCAAATTGAAATACTTCTGCTATTGTAGTCTTCCACCTCAAACTCAGCCCTATTGTAGAAATAAAAAAAGATATTCAGATAATATACTAGTTTTTAAATCAAAATAAAATATCATATATATTATACACACAATATATCAGAAGTGCATCAGGGGTTAACAAAACTATTGGTTTTTTTCCCAATGCCTTCCAACCCAATTTCCTTCATAGAAGAAAATATTCACCAAATTCCTTAACTTGATATCCTAACTTGAGTTTAATCTTAGAAGTATTATACATTGTGGAGCTGACCCAAGAGGTCATTGATGTGCTGAGGGGGGTACCTGTATTTCTTATTTCACCATGATCTAGTTGAGTGTGTGATATTCAATTCAAAGGCACCATATTCCATCTTTCTCTAGCACAAGGACTACTCAGTTGCAACATGAAGAAGGGTTGGGTGGTCACAATCAACTTTTTGTAGTCAACTTGGGAAATTCAACCCAAAAGAACCTTTAGAGGAGGCTATTTTTATATTTTAAAAAGTCTAGCAACTTAGAGGTGACTTGGGAAATTCAACCCAAAAGAAGACTTTAAAAGACTTAATGTTTGAGACAAGAAAATCTTGTGTCCACAGTTTGAAAACAAGTAATAACGAATTGACAAGTCAATGGTAGTTGTGATTAAGGGAGATGTATATCTAGCATGAGGAAGCAGTACCTCAACATGGAAAACTTTAGCATGCTATCAGAAGGAAACCTCCTTGCAAAATATCCTACCAAAATATAAGGTTGTAGCCAACAATAAGCATTATCCAACTCTAGAACATGCAGTGCAACATCAAACGATGCAACAAAAGACATACCTTGTGGAATATTTTGGGAACAAGCTTCCAAGGATGGTTGGATGGGGGCGCAATTGTTTGTCACTATCAAATCTTCAAGCACCAGAAACTTTGAAGGGAAGGAAGATAGAGGTCATTTAAAAAGAAGTATAAAATTTTTGCATACTTGAAAACAAATAATACTTCAATAAATACAAACAAAAATGCATAAGTCATATTTTTGTTGAATTTTTCACCACTAGTAGGAATTCCCAAGTAAAAATGGTGGTGGAGGTTGTTACTACACCCCCGAACAAGGATAAATTAGAGGTCACCCCCAAATATTAATGCATTAAGTATTTGAAAGAGCCTCTTATCCAACATGTATGCTAAAAGAAGCATCTTATCAAACATGTATGCTAAATGAAGCCTCTAATTACACAACCAATGAATAAATAGAGGAATGTAACGAAAAATAGAAATTTCATAAAATTTAAAATGCCAATTTCTTTAACAATTCAAATGTCTCAAGTAGACAAGATTCTCAATGGAACTTTGATAACATATAGATACAAATAGGAGATTGGAGTTGATCAGCCTTCACCTGTACATATACAACCTTCACATGTGCATATAAGAGTTTATAAGAGAAGGTATATGCACAGGTGACAAACATGCAGATTTGACCAAGCACTACTAGGAGCTAGACCTTGAAACAAATGGACCTGTGATTATTTTCACAATAGTACATTTATTGCAGGGTAATCTCCTAGTAGTTCTTAGGCAAATTTGCATGTTCATCATCTGTGCATATACCTTTTCTAATAAACACTTATATACAGGTGAAGGTTGTATAAGTTTTATATGTTGTGTGTGTGTGTGTGCACGTGCGTGTGTGTGTGTGTGTGTGTGTGTGTGTGTGTGTGGCTTAGCATTGTACCCTAGGTCCTCCAAAGTTTCTTACAAGCATTATATGGACCTTTGTTTATAGTTTAGGAAATTAAAATATTGATAAGATGTAAAAAATAAAAAAAGGGGGCCTTTATCATTGATCTTAAAATGATAAATATGCCAATATAATTGTTTTATTCCTTGTAAATGATTGTTTGAAAGCAAAATAGTGAAAAAAACCAGCCCAAATTTTATGCTCATAGACTCATGGCTGCCAAAGGAGATTCAAGATTTCCAGTTTAAGAGCACTTTGATTAATAGAAAATAAGATACAATGGAAACTCAAAACTATCACAAAGGAGACTCAAAAAATAATGTTTATGCTACCAAAGACCTTAAATAATGTCCTCCAAATTTTTGGAATATTGAAAATGATCAATCGCTACTTCCATCAACTGATGACTTTCTAGAGAAGGTTAAATTAGAGCCTTTATTGAACCCAACCCCTATTCTTAAAAGGCATCTTATCAGGATACTTGATAGAATATTTATTGTGCTAATATGGGAAAAGGTCCACCCACCCAATGTACCAAAGATTCCAAGGAGTTCCCCAAATCCATCAAAATTATCCCCCTCTAATTCAAAAATAATAATAAGGTATGATATATCCCAAGGTGTGTAACACCCTTGCATGATGTGTCACCTCTCCCTTCACCAAATCCTCAATTATCTATGATGAGGAATATACAATGGAAATGTGAGACATAATAATAATTACAAATTCTCTTCTCAAGGTTGAGATAGAAGACCCTAGAATATATAAATTATAATTATGAGTTTTGAAACATCTAACCAACATTTGGATGATGTAAGGTTATTGACCAATTACAGATTCATGAAAGATGATAAATTTATAACTTCAAGAGAGTCTAGAGACTTTATTTTCAAACTCAAAGGAGAATAAATTATAAATAAAGTTGTAAAGATAACTCTTAAAAATAAATACCGGGTCATATATGACTTTTGAGCCTTTATCCAATGATTTGTGCAACTTGAACATTCTTTTTTAGTCAAAATTTTTCTTTTTTGTTCAAAAATGCCTTTTATATATTCTTCTATTTTTCAAATAAATATGACACATGTGCTTGGTCTAAAGCTTATTTGGTGTAGAACACCAAGGACATGAAGGTACACTAGGTTCACTGATGGATCCTAGGGGAGATAGAGGCATGAACATAATGGTTCATTTGAAATGTAATGAGACCAAGATTGGTAATTTGATAATGTTTTGATAGTGTGGTGATCATTTTGTAATATGATCATCAATAAAGTTTTGTAAGCCATTGTTGGCACCTTGAGGCTAGGAGAGCACTCCTTGGGGTCACATAATGATCCAAGGATAAATAAAGTTGTTTAAGACCTATAAGGTCAATCTTGATTATAAGTTGGCCATCAGAGCCATTAAGAGTTGTGTAATGCACTAAAAGTGCTAACAGGTGTAATGTTGCATTTATATGCTAAATAGGCCTAATAAAGGCTCATGTAAGGGTTTAAAGACGGTTTAGGGTCTAGATATTAGGAATTGGTCCTAAGAGGCCTTATAAGTTAATATAAATGCAAATAAGATTGGTATTTGTCGAGTTGAAAACTATGTTGGCAACTAGACAACATTAAACAAATGTAACAATCAAAATATAACTGATTACACTCAGTTTGGATGGCAGTTGCTTGGTTATTGTCACTTTTTGGAGTGTAGAGTATCTATTCAATAAAGATCCATATGAGTTTAAGGGGGTACAGGTGTGTGAAGGCAGAGAACCATTGTAATGTGTTCTTGAAGTAATAAACAAACATTCTTGCACAAACAATTATTCTCATCTATGGGTACGATCCCTAAACAAGGGCATTATAATGCTTGAATCCATGTGGTATTGATTTGAGAATGGAGTAAAATGATTGCATTTTTTTTTTATTGTATCAATGTCATTATTGTATCGTATCATTGACATTTAAGGTAGAGGAAGTCATTTTAGTCTTGACTGTTCCTAGACTGTGCAAGCAATCAATATTTTGTTATTTTATAGTCTTCATGGATTCTTAGACTTGTTAGAATAACTGAGAGTGGGGGTGAATCAGTGGCCTCAAAAATATCCAATAAATCAAACCAAAAACTTATTACCACAATATTAAGCCTCTAGTTATCTTCAGTCCTACAAGATGAATGCCTTCAAATTAACTTATCAAATAACTACTGCTCGTAGTTCACTGTTTAAACCTTATTCTTTTTGTTTACCAATTAGCAATATTTCATTTACTAAAAAATAGTAAATTGCTTAGTGTATACCGATCAATCCATATTAGTTATGTGTAATGCAAAACACTAAAGTAATGACGCATAAACATATTGACATATGGATTTTTAATGTGGAAACCCTATTAAGGGAAAAACCACTTGGGACCGGTAACCCAAAATTTTCACTCTTTTGAAGTGAGCTCGGTGAAGAGCCAACCCTGTTAAAGGTTACAAGCACACTGTTAGGTGTGACCTTGTTAGAGGATTTAAATAGAATAGTTTGTCACTTGATATCGTGCATCTCTATGCTATCAGCTATGACCAAACCCAGTGTAGTTTGTCAAATGGTATCTTGCATCTCATGCTATCTTCATGATCAAAATCTTTGATACTCCTTGGGATGTATCTCAATATAGAAAGGATTGTTAAGTCCTTAGTTAAGAGGCTACTTAATAAATGGTTAAACTAAAACAATAAATGGTTTGTTCACACATACAACTTTGACTTGCAGATTTTCAGATCTATTGTAAGCTCATTATACCTTTCTGATCAATGTGTCTTTTCAATACTTTTGCTCCACTTATTTTTTCTTAGTGATGATGTGCTTCTCTATTTCTCAGTGTCTGCAGAAATATTTAGCTCTTTCCTTAGCTTGATTGATTAGGACTATATAAAGTTGTTCTTCATCAGTTTCTCTCCAGCATGCTCTTTCTCTATTCACTCCTCTTATTCATAATGAATTAGATTGTCTCTTTATATATATGATATCACCATTTCTCACTTCTTGATTTTATTTTTCTTGGCGTGATCCACAATATTAGCCAATCTTTCTTTAAAGATTTACTTCAGTTTTATCCCACAGATTTCTCCTTGACAACTGGATAAAAAAATTTTAAATATTTTACTTATCTCTGGCTTTAACGTGTCGATGAAAACAATGTTAACAATCAGTTAAGTCTATCTTTAGCTCTAACAGCTAAGTATTTTTTTATTTCTAAACTTCATTTCCTTTCTATTTTTTAACTCTTTGATAGCTTTGGTCAACACTTCAGTTCTCCTCGGGCTTCTTCTTTGGTGTTGTCTGTCCATCAGGGTAACATTGTAAATCAAGCCGTCGCTAATGCTTTTGATTCTTCTCGTCAGTAATGCTTGTCAATTTTCTTTCTCGAGAATCACTGTGACTTTGCTCTCGGGTTTCTCTGTCTGTCGAGTTCCACTAACCATTGGTTTTTGTAGTCACTTAGTGAATGTTGGTCTTTTATACATTACTAAAATAATAATCTTTATCTCTCTGATTCTCTAAATTCTTTGACACTTTGTATATAATCGATCAGATTATATCAAGTTGACATCAATGACAATACAATCCATTAACTGATTTAATGTCTTTCATTATCTTTTTGCATTTCAGTGATCAACTTAACATCTTCAAGCATTCAATCAGTTATATGTCATCAATCTCTCCCTTTGGCATTGATGGCAACACACTACATTATCACACTGTATTATTACTAATACAATATGAAATATATCAAGTGTATTTCATCCATCTCTCCCAAATCTTTTGTTCTAAAAATAATACAAATTTATGGCTCTTGGTAATCTCAAATAGCTTAGATTTGTTTCATGCAAAGTGTGTTCTTTAGTCTTTAATCCCTTTTCTGGATAATGTATTAGCTTCTGATTGTGTTTCTGATATTTTCTCTGCCTTGACTGTTCCTCTCCTTGATCATCTCTTTTTCTTTTGACAATAATCTCTCCCTTAGTATGTATTCTCTATGTCATGTTACTTCTCTTCCTTTGATGGATATTTCATATGTAATCTCTCCCTTTGGATAATGATTAACTCTCACTTTGAATTCTTAGGAACTTATCTCCATGGATAATGATATAATCTCTCCCTGATAATGAGATAATCTCTCCCTTTGAAAACAGTGCCAAAAAATTATTCCATGTCATCTTCCATCCCTTTTTATAATATACTCCTTTAATTTCCCTATCCATCAACAATACATTGACTCTGGTGTTCGGTGTAGATATGTACCTTGTTGTGTACATATGTATCTTTTACAATCCATCTCTATGCTTTCATCAACATGAATGATCTTTTGATTTTTGTAGGCTGATGCAATCTCCTAGTCAGCTTACTGATCGATAGACAAGGGTTGGATCCCTAGTCTGTGTCTCAGGTACTCAAATGTATCTTTTGGCAATGACTTGGTAAATATGTCAGCTAAATGTTCCTTTGATTGAACATATTCCAGTATCACCTCTTTTGCTTGCACTTGTTCTCTTAAATAGTGATACTTGATAGCAATATTCTTAGTCTCAGCATGCATGACTAGATTCTTTGATATGTTTATTGCACTAGTATTATCACAATATATAATCACTAGTTCAAGAATCTTCATAATCATACCATCCAGTAATTGTTTGATCCATGCAATATTAGAGTAGTTTGCAGCAGCAGTCACATATTTTGCTTCTACAGTAGATTGTGAGATGCATCCTTGCTTCTTTCTAATCCATGTGACAAGTTTGTCACCCATGAAGAATGCTCCTCCAGTTGTGCTCTTTCGGTCATCTATGTTTCCATCCCAATCAACATTTGTATAGACTTGTAGCTCAAATTTTACTTATATAGATATATCAGAATTCTCTTGAAAATAGTCCTTGGTGTTCTTTAGATATCTCAGAATTCTCTTGACAATAGTCATGTGTGATTCTTTGGGATTAGTAGAGAATCTTGCAAGTATTCCAACTACATGTGCTATATCTAGTCTAGTATGAAAAACATACATTAGTTTGTCAATCATTGATCTATACAAGGTCTGATTTACCTCATTTTATTTGTCTTCTTTTCTTATCTTACATCTGGTTGCCATAGGTGTTCCAACTGGGTTTGACTCTTCCATCTTGAATATCTTCAACACTTCATTGATGTATTTGGACTGAGTGATATATATGCTTGCATCTTGTTGAAGAATATGTGGACCAAGAAAGAATTTGATCTCCCCAAACATAGACATTTCAAACTCTTTTCTCATTTCATTAGAAAAGGATTTACATAAAATTTCATTTCCCCTAGAAATGATATCATGAACAAATATTTCAACAATCGGAATATTGCCATCGATATCTTCTTTTAAGTACAAATTTCTATTTTCACTTGTTCTTACAAATTTAATGCTTATGAGATAGGATTGAAGTCTTTCATACCATGCTCTAGGTGCTTGTTTCAATCCATACAAGGCTTTATGTAGTCTACATACAATGTTTCTCTTGTCTGGATCAACAAACCCTTCTAGTTGTTCAATGTATACTTCTTCTTCTAGTATTCCATTTAGGAATGCATATTTGACATCCATCTTGTATACCTTGAATCCTATGTATGTAGCATAAGCAATAAGAATTATCACTCCTATTCTAGAAATGGATGCAAAGGTTTCATCATAATCAATACCTTCTTCTTGTGCATACCCCTTGCATACTAATTGTTGCCCAAATTTCCCATTCTGTGCATTTTGGTCTGGTTTGCCCTGTCTGGTTTCATCT
Source organism: Thuja plicata (assembly GCA_018584345.1). NCBI lineage: Eukaryota > Viridiplantae > Streptophyta > Pinopsida > Cupressales > Cupressaceae > Thuja > Thuja plicata. The sequence continues at coordinate 486,666 of MU225116.1, read as the reverse complement.
GTCTTATTTCTCCTGGGTTTCAGATCCTCACTAAAACTCTTAAGACCCTAAGAACCCTAAGTCTCTTATGTTTAAGCGAGGTAATAAACCCTAGGCCATGGCTCTTATATTTCATCGTTACTTTTTAAGCCACTAAGAGCATGTGCTTTATTTCTCAGTCGCTTGATCACTTTGCCTTGGGCGAATATTCCTTTTCTTCTCCTGACTCTGCACTTCTCCTTTGTCGCGTAGTCTTGTAACCCTTTGGAATATTCCCTAAATGTCTCCTGACTTAGCATTTGTTCTTTGGTCGCATGATCGCCAGATCCATGTCATAAGCCCTGTGACAAGTGGGACCCTCTCAGTTAGTCGGGTGATCGCATGACCCTCAGCGAATATTCCCTTTTATCTCCCGACTTTGCTGTTTGCTTTGTCGCGTAGTCTCTTTACAAAATGAAATATTCCTTCAGCTTCTCAAGACTTAGTGATTTCGCTTTAGTCAGGTTGTCGCTTGAACCTTGTCATAAGGCTTTAAAGGAATGGGGCCCGCCCTCAGTCGCTTAGTCGCGTGGAGATTTCAACAGTTGATGAAACATCTTCTGACTTTGAGATTTACCTTGGGTCGCCTTGTCGCCAGAACAGCACGATGACTCAGCGTTCCAATGTACAAACAGATGAACCAGTGGCCATATGATAGGTGGCATAAGACGTGTGGATGTGGGCCCTCAGTCGAGTAATCGCCAGATAGGGGAAATGGATCACGCGATCAGGCGACAAGCCATGGCGGTTTGAGGTAGCAGTTAGGCGCATGGTCACGGGACAGATGGTGAGTTAAGTAAAATACCTCGCGACTTTGATTTCACACGGTTGCCTTGTCGCTGGATTTAAGCTCAGGTTAAACAGAGGTAAAAAGACCATTGTCACCTAGTCTGGAGATTAAAC
>MU225116.1:446499-480386 GCA_018584345.1 Thuja plicata | reverse complement strand
AGCCGGCCTTCTCTGGAGATTCAATCTCGTAGTTCAAGTCCCACAGCTTGGAGGTTGATTCCATGTTTCACTAGGTTGCTGTTAGAGAAGCTTTCAGCAAGGGTGCAAACCTCAGTGACAACACTAATCTTTCTTTATTTCTTGTGACTTCTCAATTCTCATTCAGCTTGTTTCTGAATATCCATTTGGTACCAATGAAATTCTTGTCATCTGGTCTCAGTATTAGTGTCCATGTATTTTTATTCACAATCTGTTCTATCTCTTCATTCATAGCACTGACCCATTCCTCATTTTCAAGTGCAGTATTAACATATTTAGGCTCAAAATCACAAAATAAACATCTAGTGTATAGTGACTTACTTTTTGTTCTCATTCTAGCCTTCTTCTCTCCTATGATTTGATTCTGTGGATGATGTCTTATGACATACTTGGAAATTTTTGGTTCAACTCTTTTTCCATCATTCTGATTATCATCTTGACCTTCATTCTGATCTTCATTGCTAGGTACATCATCTTGAGTATTTTCCTGATTTTTGGTAATCGCAGCCTAATGCTCAGGTGCAATTTTCTATTTTTCAGGATTGATACATTGTTGCTTGGGTAGAGTGTCAGGTTCTTCATTGTAAACAAACCTATTATAGTCTTCTGGTTCTTTTCTTCTTTCCTTATCATTCTTTTTTGCAAATTCGCGTATTCTTACATTTTCACTTTCAATGATTTTGTTAAAGGACTTGTTAAGACATTTATAAGCTTTTATTTTGGTGGAATACCCTAGAAAGATACCTTCATCACTTTTGGATTCAATCTTTCCATTTCTTTCATCTTTCAAAATATAACATTGACTACCAAAGATTCTAAAGTAACTTACATTGGGTGTGTAACCATACCAAAGCTCATAGGGTTTCTTCTTTGTGTCCTTCTTCAATTGTACTATGCTCAATGTAAAGAAAGTAGTAGTAACAGCTTCCCTCTAGAAAGTTTGAGTGATTCTTTTCTCAATCATCAATGTTCTTGCATGATCAACAATTGATATGTTTCTTCTTTCAGCAATCCCATTTTGTTGTGGTGTTCTTGGTGCAGAAACGTGTCTTTTAATCCCTTGCTCATTTCAATAGTTAGTGAATTCATCTAAAATAAATTCCCCTCCTCTATATGATCTTAATAATTTCAATTCCTTACCAATTTGTTTTTATACCATAGCCTTATACCATTTAAACATCTTGAATGCTTTTGATTTATCTTTTAAGAACATAACTGTCATCATTCTAGAATAATCATCTACAAAGAGAATGAAATACCTATCACTATATTAACTCTTTGTCCTCATGGGTCTACATAGATCAGTATGGACTAATTCTAGAATGAAATTATATGTATGGGCTTTACTCTTGAAACTAGACTTTGTCATCTTACCTTTTTGACAATTCTTGCACATGATATGCTCAGGCTTTGACATGCTTAGTAAGCCTCTGACTTTTCTTTTATTGATTATATTTATCATGTTGTCAAAATTCAGATGACACAATCTCTTATGCCACAACCATATGTCTTCGTTTCTAGCCATTAAACAAGAGGTGTTAATTTCATCAAGATAGAAAAGGTTACCTTTTGTCTGTTCACTAGTTCCAATCAACCTTCCTGATTTATTGAAGATCTTTTCCTTCTTATTCTCAAATGCTACACAGTGACCTATGTTATTTAGTTGTGAAACACTCAATAGATTATAATTTAGTCATTTTACCTAGTAAGCATTTTCACATTTGATCAGGTTATTCAACATTATGGTTCCTTTACCTTCAATTGGATAAGGTGTGTCATTACCCATTCTTACTGATCCACCATTATAGTATTCAAAAGTTTCAAACTTTTGTTTATCACCGGTCATGTGGTGAGTGTAGCCACTATCTATAATCTAGACATCATTCTTACTAACCTTAGATATGAGTGTGGTTTCTACATACCTTTCTTCTTCTTTGTCGGAATCATCCTTCATGGCTACAAATACCATCTCAATGTCTTCTTCAGATTTGATGTCAGTATCATCAGCTCTTTTCTCAGCTAGGTAACAAGATTTCTTTCCTTTGTCCTTATAGTCTCGGGTATCTCTTCTGTCAGATTGTTGACTGCTTCAGTAATCTCTTTCATCACCTTAGTCAAACTTATTTTCATATGTTCTTTCATTACTTCTATCATCTTTTCTTCTGTTAGGACATCTTGCAGCAAAGTTTCCAACCTCTTTATAATTAAAACATACAAGTGGTAATTTACCTTTGTAGCTACCTTTTCCTCTCTGCAATATTCTTTCCATTAGTGCTTCAATCTCATCAATTCATTGATCCTCATTATCACTTTCACTGTCATTCCTCATAGTGTGTCTATGACTTGACTTACTTATTTTCAAGGAAGATTTGAATGCAGATTATATAGATGGTAAGACACTATTATCAAAGTTATTCATCTCAAATAAAATTAGTCTACCAATCAGACTATCTAGAGTAACATTATTGTTTGCAACTGCTTTCATTTCTTGCATAGTAGATACTCTAATAGCATATACAAGTAGTAAGGTTCTTAGGATTTTACTTACCATTGTCTCTTCTTCAAGTACACCTCCAACAACTCGGATAACAATGACTACCTCTTTGATTATGTAGCTATATTGAGTGATATTTTCTCCTTCTTTCATCCTTAGGTCATCAAACCTCCCTCTTAGGCTTTCTTCCTTGGCTCTTAGTACATTTGTATCTCCTCCATGTACCAACTTCAATTTATCCCACATTTTCTTTGCAGTGGTGCAGGTTTTGACATCTTCAAACTCAACACCAGAGAGTGGGGAAGCAAGTTCTATCATCACGCAATTATGCTCATGCTTTTCTCTCAATTTCTCAAGTGTGTGAGGTCTTGTAGGCAACACATATTCAGTATCAAGGTGTTGAGTAACATCATTACCAATACCTGATAGGTTGAGTCTTATTCTTCTTTTCCATGATGCAAAGTTGTCTTTATTCAACTTGGGCACATCTCGCTTGTTCATGTTGTGATCTTTTGCTTGAGTTGTTAAACTCCCTTTCTAAGAACACGAGATATGATACCAATTGTTAGAATAACTGGGAGTGGGGGGGGTGAATCAGTGGCCTCAAAAATATTCCAATAAATCAACCCAAAAATTTAGTACCACAATATTAATCCTCTAGTTATCTTTAGTCCTACAAGATGAATGTCATCAAATAAACTTATCAAATAACTACTGCTCGGAGTTCACTGTTTAAACCTAATTCTTACTGTTTACCGATTAGCAGTCTTTCATTTACCAAAAAATAGTAAATTGCTTAGTGTATACCGATCAATCTAGATTAGTTATGTGTAATGAAAAATACTAAAGTAATGACTCATAAACACATTGACACGTGGATTTTTAACATGGAAACCTTGTTAAGGGAAAACCCACTTGGGACTAGTAACCCAAAATTTTCACTCTTCTAAAGTGAGCTCGGTGAAGATCCAACCCTGTTAAAGGTTACAAACACACTGTTAGGTGTGACCTTTTAAGAGAATTTAAATAGAATAGTTTGTCACTTGATATCGGGCATCTCTATGCTACCTTCTATGACCAAACCCAATGGAGTTTGTCAAATGGTATCTGGCATCTCATACCATCTTCATGATCAAACTTTTTGATACTCCTTGGGATGTATCTCAATATAGAAAGGATTGTTAAGTCCTACTCTGTTAAGAGACTTTCTAATTCAATGGTTAAACTAAAACAATAAATGATTTGTTCACACATACAACTTAGACTTGCATATTTTCAAATCTATTGTAAGCTCATTATACTTTTCTAATCAATGTATATTTCCAATACCTTTTCTCCACTTCTTTCTACTTGGTGATGTTGTGCTTCTCTATTTCTCGGTGTCTACAGAAACCTTTAGCTCTTTCCTCAACTTGATTGATCAGGACTGTATGAAGTTGTTCTTCATTAGTTTCTCTCCAACATCCTCTTTCTCTATTCACTCCCCTTATTCATAATGAATTAGATTATCTCTTTATAGACATGATATCACCATTTCTCACTTCTTTATTTTCTTGTTCTTGGTGTGATCTGCAATCTTAGCCAATCTTGCTTTAAATCTTTACTTCAGTTTTATCCCATAGATTTATCCTTAACAACTGGATAAAACAACTTTAAATATTTTACTTATCTCTGGCTTTAACTTGTTGATGAAAACAATGTTAACAATCAGTTAAGTCTATCTTTAGCTCGCCAGCTAAGCATTTTTTCATTTTTGAACTTCAGTTCCTTTTGGTTTTTTAACTCTTTGATAGCTTCGGTCAACACTTATGTTCTCCTCGGGCTTCTCGATCAGGGTTGTCTATCTATCGGGGTAACACTGTAATTATGGTCGTCGGTAATGCTTGTGATTTTGCTTGTCGGTTTTCTTGCTTGGGCGTCACTATGACTTTTCTCTCGGGTTTTTCTATCCGTCAGATTCCACTAACCGTCGGTATTTATAGTCACTTAGTGAATGTTGGTCTTTTATGCATTATTGAAATCATAATCTTTATCTCACTGATTCTCTAAATTCTTTGACACTTTGTATATAGCCGATTATATTATGTCAAGTTGACATCAATGACAATACAATCCATTAACTGATTTAATGTCGTGCATTATCTTTCTGTATTTCGGTGATCAAATTAACATCTTCAAGAATTCAATCAGTTATATGTCATCAAGACTCTCCCACCTTCTGTGGTTAATGTGTCTAGTGGGAGGAGTTTAATTTTGTATAGTATGTCACTGTATAGAGTTTAATGCAGGGATATGCAAGGATGTGGTGGAAGAGACCACAAATGGAGGCAAGTTGATGATTCAAGGTGCAGGGAACAACACCAGTCATTAATGTGGGCATATACTCTAAAGGAAGGGTATATTTTATGATGGATATTTCTTATTAGGATCCATGTGAAGGTGTAGGATCCCTTGGGAGGATCTGTAAGTGTGTGGAAGAGTCCTTGTGACAAAGCGCTATCCTTTTAGTGATTATTTTTTATTTAAATTCTTGTGACACCCCCAGACAAAGATAAATTAGAGGTCACCCCCAAATATTAAAATCACACCCAAATTAATTTAGAAAATTAGACTACATGGGGAGAACTTGATAACCTTGATGCTACCAATATAAAAGTGTGAGAGAGGTTCAAGAAATATTCTAAGGTCTTCATGAAGATAAAAGAGCACGTATGGTGCAGGGCACTCTAAGGAAGATAGGAGAGTCACTTGGGTGAATAAAAAAGTTGAAGAAGATACAAAACCTATGAGGTCTTTGCAATGTTGTAACATGGCTATTAATCCATTTGATGTAATAATTTGATCCATGGAGGATGTAAAACTTGTAATAATGTAGTTTGTGCAAACAATGATGTAATTACTCCAAATACAGTGGGTTGAAAGCCTAATTGAAGAGTCTGTAGATGCATATATATGGAACATAAAAAAATACAAATTAGTTTCTCAGGGGTGATTGATCCCCGCATTCTTTATTTTTTTATTATTTATTATGAGTCCAAAGGGGACTCCAAGACTCTATAACCCTATATTCACTCCAAATTTTGGCATTTTTTCATTCTTTCAAAAGTCACATATGAGTGGACATACCACAACAAAGTGAGTTTTTGGTGAATTTTTATTAGATTTATATTAATAATGGTTTCTTACGTCATTTTAGACCATTTTTGGTGATTGGTTCAAATTGCTAATACAACGTTTTTGGTCAAATTTGTCAAAAAGGGAAAAATATTCTAGAAGCAAGTTGAAAAGTATTTCAAAGGTGTGGGGATGTTACTTTGAGTGATTTATGACATTAATAATCCATTTTGTCTCCCTTTGTACAAATTGGTTAAGTTTGAAGGTGATTTTTGCAAACAAATTTCATCGTAGTATATTTTTTTTTGTGCATTCTTTCTTATCCTGACTTTGCAGGGCACCACAAGAGGGTTTCACATGATTTTGACTTCATGAAAGTCTGATATCAACATGTATTAGACAGAGAACTAGATATTTTGATGTTTGCATGAAGTGATGGAAGGAAGGTTGGAGGAATGTGAGATTTGTGGGATTTTAGGAATAGTGTTGGGACTCTAACCACACAAATATATCTCTTTAAAATCCCATTACCACAAGGACAAGTCCTCACTTCTTGATCATCCACTAATGAAACCTAGTTGCAGTCATTGTGATACTCCAAACCAAGTTTTTAAAACACCTAAAATACATTGAATCAAGGTTGCATACATATGTCATGTGTCCATAGGAGGGTTAGGGTCCTTAAAACTTAAGTACAACAAAATAATATCATTATTTTCATTTGATACATACTAATAGTTGTGACTATCTTATTCACTGGTAAAATTACAGTCACAATCATGTTCCTTACTCCTAAAAAATTTTATGTCATGAGTGTATGTGTCTTGTGAAGAATGAGGAATGTGTTTAGGATAGCTATATTTGTGATCTTCATGGTTTTGTATCTTCTTTGAACCCTGGCTAGATGTATTAGATAACTCTCCTAACTATGTTTTATGTCATAGTCCTAGGTTTAGTTACATGTATGAAGGAGTGGGGTATGTGTACAATTGGAATTGGAGTAAAAATTTTCATTTTAATAAGTAAAACAATGTAAATCCTCAATGCACAAGAATTTGAATCTTTTGAACCAAGTCAATAGTTTGGGCTATAGAGTTATTTGACTATCCTAGAAGGTCTTAGTTTACATTGAGTAACAGTCCCTAGACTAATGGAAAATATTATCTCTTGTTCTTACAAGTTATGGCTACTAGGGGTTTCTTTATGGCTCCTACTAATGATCAATGCAAGAAGAATGATCATAGAGTTAGGACCCTCAATCTGAGATAAGAGGAAAAATAGGAAAGGAGGAGCTTCTACCCTATTGGTGCATGCACACAATAGAAGAAAAATGAACAAAAAATTTGCATGAGCTGTCTATGATTGAGATGTGAGCATAGAAAAGGGAAAGATTCATAGTGGAGGTTGGATTATCATGTTTGGGCTCATCTCCCTAGCCCCTACAAGCATGTGAGTGAGTAGAAGAGATGGTTGAATTGAGAGCTCTTAGAATTTTAAGGATGGGTGGCGATAAGACTATTTGCTTTGTCGGGATAAGGTCTTTAGTTAGACACTCGACTAGCACATAAGTATATGATGTGTCAGTGGAGAATCCCCTACTATCTAAAGGGTAGTTGGAGGGCATTTCATGTACTATGTAGAGGAATTTCACCCTACAATAGTTATCTACTCACCATCTTGAAAAGATATGACATGATTTTTGTTATATTTTGGAAATAAAAAACAATTGGTAATGTTGATGCATACCTACTATGGATCACGACAATCACAACATTCATGACATTCATTGCATTCAGTGGTAGAAGCTTCATGACATTCATGGCTTCACAGTTTCATGACATTCGGCTTCCCAAGAATGGGGTGGGCTTCTACAAAGCTACCTTTGGGCCACTACTTCTTTCACACGATAAAATAAAAAATAATTTTATTTGTCTTGTTTTTTAAGGTGTGCCCACAATCGTCACAATTGCGACGTTGTAAAGAGCATTGGCATTGCGATGGTATCGGGCACAATTGCAAAAAAAAACACCAATTTCACAAAATGTGCCCCTCCATTTGAAATGACCGTTGGAAAAGAGGCCCAAATGTATTAGTGACTACAAGAATACCCATAATGTTACTCAAAATATAAATCAGGAATTCTTCTATTTTACACGACAGTCACCACCGAAATCATTTTATAATGAAAATAGTTACCAACTTGGCAGACCATATATATAAATTCTTAAAATCATGTTTCACATAAGGTGGACTGCCTCAGAAATGCAAGGATAATAAATTTTAATGAATTAAAACTCACCTTTTGTAGTGTTTCCCCTCTTGATGTCTTCTCATAAAATCTTCACTTAGATTATGCACTGATGAGTTACTTGTAGCCATCAATAAACCCCATTAATACTTCCTAATTTGATCTTAAATCCAACATTCTTGTGATATCCTGATGGTGATTTTCCTATCAAATCATTACTGACATCATATCGTCATTTTGCACCACCTTTGTACTGCATGGTGTGAAATAGTGGCAAGTGTTTTTGGAACATTGTAATTCTCTAAAACACCCTTCTACAAAATAGTGAAATGTTGCTATTTTGCAAACCCTAATTTTAGTCTTTTGCAAAATAGCGAGTGAAGTTGATTCTGACTTTGTTTTCTTTGCTTCACTTATTTGACCCATCTTCCATATTTTTAGGAATTATTCCCAATAGTGGCTCCATCTGGCGGATGCATATTCCCTGTGAATATGACAAGAATCCAACTATCTTTGGAGGAAGAAAACCATCTACCTAGTTCATTGGGTAACAGAGTCTTACTGACCCCTAACTGTGGACACTGGCCTACGGCCACTGAAACATGAATTCATGACTTTCCACTATCAAAGACCTTATTCTAAAATCATTTCCAAAACATGGTAATACATATTTTAAGACCTTCTGACATAAAATATCAATCCTCACGCATGCATAATTATTTGTTTTAAAGAAATCCTCTAACTGAAAAATAACATTCTCAAACATCTAAATTTTCTTTGCTAAAATATCATTATTTCCCTATGTATTTCCAATATCAAACTCTACTTAATATCCTCTAGAATCTTTAAATATGTACATCTCTCCCCAAACATAGTTGTTGTACTTAGAATTTCCATGCTTCCTAATGTATTGATTCTGATCAAAACCATCCGCCTTTTTATCAAATTTCTTCACAATGATTGGCATACCAATACTTAAAACATCAAATGAAACCCTCTTCTCAAAAAAAAAAAAAAAGATTATCTTCTATTTTCTCACCTCCTTCCATACTTGCAACATCACAATTCCTTTCCTCATATAGCAGATTTGAGTAGACCTAGATATCCCTCCATTGTATTCCCATGCAAGTCCTTATTTCAGTACTTTCTTCCTCTTGATCAAATAAGGGATTAGTTACTACATGCAAATGATCATTTTCTATTTCTCCGTGATCATAATCCATCTCATCAATGTATGAAAAATCTACCTCTTGGTTTTTTCCTTCTTCACTATACTCATAAAAGGATGAATGATTTCCTACTTCATGTTTGATATTCTGGCATGTAGGAAAATGATCAAACTGACTCAATTTACTAGTATCCATACTTGGAAAGTCTTGATAATCCTGCACATTCCTGTATCCTTCACATATTTAACGAGTACAAAAACATATATCATTTGTGACATTATGTTGCTGATAGGACACCTTTGGTTATGGCTTAAATTTTCTCACCATGCCATATTTATCAACCTTTTCAATATTACTTGAAATCTGGAAGGCTTCATACAAATATTTAGGGTTTTCCATCCTTATCTTAAAACTCATATCCTCATCAAAAGCATTTAGATACACAAACAATGCCCATGCATTATTAGGTTTTATATTATCAGGTAATCTTTTAATCACTTTAGAAAACCTAATATTGAACAAGGGAACAATTTTATTCTTTTGAATATGAGCATGTGTGAATTCTTAAAAAAATTGATTCACTTACCTTCCCCCGAATTGTTCCATAAAAATTAATTTCAAATCCCTCCATGAGATTATAGAACATGGGGCCAAACATGATAGCCATTCCCTTGCATCTCCTCTCAGGGACTGAAAAATAATCTCATCACAAAATATTCATGGTCTATCCCTTAATCCTCCATCAAATATTAAAAACCTTATATATGTCTCTCTGTTTATTATTCTTTCATTCCATTGAACCCCAGGAGTCTGTCTCTGACATCAAGAGAAATAATGTTTGGGAATCCAAAAATACCATCGAAATTCAATGTCTCATATCTTTCTATCCTAAAAACTCTTTGTTGAAATGAAACATTGTCAAAGGACATGATCATCTACCTATGTACATCACCATAATGATACATTTTGAAAATTTAAACTATGGAGTCGCCACCTCTCTTGTGAGAGGAAAATAGAAACAATTTGTACAATGTTTCCCCAGCGGAATGCTTGCCTTTTCTGACTCTTTTCCCCAAGATAACAATATCTCCGCAATGGAGTTTCCAATCTGTTGGGTCTCAAAACTGTAACTTGAAAGAGAACCCTAAAAAAAACATATCCTTCATACTTTCAAGCTAGGGTTTTGGCCAATGAACAAGAATGACCAAAAAGTCAAATTCCTCTACTCTTTTGGTCCAATTATAACCAAGCCAGGTGTACCCAAATATTGTAATTAACTCAAAACTCTTAAAATAATAAAATATTTCGCTATCAAAAAAATCAAAGATGAAAACTTTCATGCTCTTAAATTTAATGTTAACCATCTTCTCCCAAATTTATAATAGTAAAATAAAATAAACCCGTATTTAAATTGAGGGTGAGTCGTTCATGACCAATCCATATTTTCACCATATCATATAAAACACCCTTTAAAACATTTATGTACAAATCTATGTGACAATGTGTTAATAACTCCACCTATTTAATTCTATCAATGTTGATTAACCACTTTTTTTCATGTTTTAAGTCTAATTGAATTTAATTCCTGCCTAGGAAACAAACCAGACAAGAAAATATATGACAACACTTCAATACAACTCCCTATTGAACATGAAAAATAGATAGAGAAATGATCATCAACACAAGTCTTGAAAATAGTAATTGAAAATACTACCAATTATCACAGAGGACTTGTTCTTTAATTTATAGTGGGTTGGAACACAAAAGTTTACCCATTTTTTTCAAATATAATTTCCCTAATTAAATTTGTATTTAAGTCACTTTATGCTAAATTGTCTCTTCAAATGAGGAACCTTACCTTTCCATCGCAAGACATCATCAAGTAGCATTCACTTTTAGTATAAATACACAATATTGGAATAACTTGGTTGAAATTTTTTGTAGAGAACTACATCGAAATGATACTCAATTAGGTGTTTCTCTAATCCATAACCCAGTGATATTTTTTATGACAAGTAAATATTCATTTTATTTTGAAAACTACATTTTTTCAAATATTATTTCCTTAACAAAATTTGTATATAAGTCACTTTATGCTAAATTGTCTCGTCAAATTAGGAATCTCACTTTTCCATCACAAGACATCATCAAGTAGCATTCACTTTTAGTATAATGGGTGAAGCAAATCCAAGGCCAACTAAAAGTGTTCAATAATAATTAGGATAATCCTTACAAGAAGATTTTCAATATCACCAAGGGTGTCAAGGATCTCTCAACTTTTCTTGCATAATGCACGTACTTAGTTAAATTTGTCTATTTCTTTTATATTATGAAAATACATAAAATTGTCAATCAAAGAGTTGGAAATATTACAATTGGGTGTACATATTAGATAGTTGTTAATAAAACATGAATGATGGTTGTTAGCTATAATGTTCTCTTGCTTCTAGCTACTATATATTGTAATGTGGTGTTTAATCAAGACTCAATTGTGTATATTTTTTGACCAAATTCATTAATCTAAAAGTGACCCAAAAATACACAATTGAATCTTAAAATGAAATTGATTAAAAAATTATATAATTGAATCTTGATAAAACATCATGTAATAGTGTACATTGTAGAAATATGTCACCTTCTTTGTACTTGTTAATTGCAATAGGAATTTAATTTGTACATCTTTAATTACTTGCCTATAATCAAATCAAGCTTTATTTTATTAAAAACTATTTATAAATAATCTTGTGTTTGATGGTAAATTTGAATGATTAACAAATAGCTCATTAAGGATTAAATCATGCTAACTACACTCGCCAACACCATAAAAACATGTTGAAATGAGATGAATGAGTATTTATTTTTGTGTATTAATATCCATGAATATTTACCTCTTACTTAAAGCAATTATTCATACACTTAATACTTACAAACTATTGAACATTATTATAATTATACTGCCAATAAAAACCACCTATAATAATTCATTCTTAAATTTGTTGATATGATTACAAGATATAAACATAAATAATTACATTTAAACAAAAATTAAAAAATAAAAACAAGTGCTTGATATTAAATAGGTTGCATATATAAATTTTAAGTCAAATTTATTGATCCATGTTTAATGACTAATGACTCACTATGTTTCACACTAGCATGAATGGTCTCCATAATACTCATTGCATAAACTCATATAATACTTCTCTATATTGTCAAATTTTAAAAAAATTACAATTAAACAAATGTAAAAGACTAAAACATAACATTTAAAAAATAAAAAAATTACACTAAATACACTCTGTTAGAATCTAAATTTGATGGATGTATGACCCTATTTAATCATTTTAACTATAAAATATAACTACAATTTTAAAATGATTGTATCACTTAAAAGGGGAGATTTCAAGTAGATGATAATCAAAGATATATTCAATCTATATATAATTTTTTAAAATTAAAATAAAGTATAATAAATTATTTTATGAAAGATTTTTTATCATTCACAATATCGTATTTGGTATTCATTACAAGAGCACGGGCCTTTAAGGTTGAAACTCCATTAGTAGATAACCAAGGATTGAGAGGCATAGAACATCAACTAGCAACCATGTTCCAATTACCTTCACTCCCTTGCTCACCCAACATTCCAATTACTAACATTAAAGAAACCCAAAAACTCATTACTAAAAACTCATTAATAAATATATCATGTTCCAATAGCCGCATAGTTGTAAAACCACTAGTGAGCATTTTTGAATGACTATTAGGACATTTGTGCAAAAGTATTAGCAATTTTTGAACAACTACTAGGACATTTGTGCGTAAGTATTGGCGATTTTTGAGGTGGTTGTAGAGCACGGTTATTGAGGCATCTTTAAGTAGGTGCCCGGGGACACTTTCAAATGACCACCTTTTGACCCTTGTGCACATAACAATCTGTCGCTACTACCTAGAAGTCATATTAATAGTTATAAGCAGTCAAGTTTGCATATAGGGACTACGGTAAAAAAAAATCCAATGTACCATTTAGGATCTGTGGGTACACAAAATTACCTATAACGACTAATAGTATGCTTCCTAGTCCCTCGTGAATTAATTCAAAACCATTTAAATGTATGAAATTGGTCCCTCTTGAACTAATTCAAAATCATTTAAATATATAAAATTTCCACAATCCATAATAAATTTACTTGTCCTTTCTAAATTTTCCTATATAATCCATTTTTTTATTAATTCCATAAACATTTTATTAAAAAATTAATGGATCAAAACTGAAAGAATTACAATAAGAATTTCATGAATATCTGTTTGGAATCATTCCCCATAAGAAGCTATTCCTAAAATTTATCGCCTTGCCCAGAAAGAAGGGTCACCCAAAATTTTGAACAGTATTCTGCGTTGAAGTGGTTAAATTAAAGTATTTATCGTAATCAAATTTGCATCGATCAGAACCCAGCATTTGTCTTTGGTTGGTCACCAAATCTGAATATTGATTTTTGGCGTTCCAACCGATATGAAGATTTCATAATTACAGTTTTGGTAAACTCGTCGTCCAATCTCCATGAAATTTGTGTGGCGTGCAGGGAGAATAAAGTAAGCAAAACGCACCAAAAGACGATATATTAGCGTGGGGTGATGTATGCAGGTAAGATATAACATATCAATCACCAAATTTCCATATCCAAATCGGAAAATACATCTGCATGAAAAGATGTGTATAAGCGTGATTATTTCTGCTTTTGTCATTTTCCCTAGAATGGAATGTGCTGAATACCTTATTTGTAAGTGAACACTGATTTGGTGTTTTGTTTTTTCAGTGAGCATTCCCTTATTAGTATTTTAATATGGGAAATAGTCATATTCGGATCTTTGATAGGTTGGTCAAGGAGGAAATGGCTAAACAGCCAACTAAATCGTAGATTTATAAAGAGAAGAATTGAAAAAAAAAAAGACTGAAGTGTCTCCTTGGTAAGAAATATGTTTTAGTTTGCTGTTTAGATGTTTCGTGGTTGAGGAGGGGTTAATAGTTTGGTAGAGCATTTAAGAAGCAAATGAAAGAGCATGGATTCAAGCCCTTCAAAATATGGTATCAAAGTCACGCTAAGTCGTGGTTATTAATATTGGATATAAGTCATAGTCAAATTAATGGTGAGTTGGTTAAAGAGGGGTTAGTAGTTTGGTAGAACATTCAAGTTACATGAAAGATCATGTGTTCAAGTCCTAGTGGAACTATATGAGTTACATTTCTACATGTGGTATCAGAGAGTCATAGTCATTAATATTGAAAATAAATCATAATTGGATTAATGATGGGTTGGTCAAAGATGGGTTAATAGTTTGGTAGAGCATTCAAGTAGCAGATGAAAGATCATGGGTTATTTGTTCTTCATGTTCTAATGTTCAGGGTTTTCCGAGCATGGATTTGGATTTCTATTTATCAGGCATGTATGCTTAGGAAAGTAAGTTGGCATGTTGTTGGGCATGTATGATGTAAATCTGGATTACCTGATAATAAGAAGGCCTACGAGGCATGTTTAGTGTTCATTGTTGAGTTCTTTATACACTTGAATGAATTGTTTCTCATTGTGTTGACTCTTGTTGCATGGTTGGACCATCTCCATTGGGGACATTTTGATTGTGATTGCATCGGATGGTATCAAAGAAACCTTCATTCTGATAGATCCGAGTTCGTGGACTTGTGAAGCCTTAAACCTGTTGATTGTGAGGTGGCAGAGTGAATATCTGACTCGCAATTACAAAGGACTTGCGCAAGGTGGCTAGGAAAGGATTTGATGATGATTGTTGAGTGTTCAATCATCCCACTAGTGAAAAAATCACCAAGGTAGAGGTAGGCTACAAGGGTTGTTCAATAGACTGTCGTGTAAGAGGACATTGGCACCTTGTAATCATATCGTTGAAGCTGAGGTAGTTGCACCTGAGGATTGGGAAGATGCCACCTAGAAGGATGAACCCTAGAAGGATAGAAATAATGGAGGACTTCTGAAATGAGATTGAGGATTGAGATCAGAAATATATTAACTGGATTGCGAAAGAATCCTGAGACTGAAGAGGAATATGAGAAAGTTGTTGAAGATCTTGAGACTATAGACACCGAGATCCCAAAAGAAGAGGACAGATTATTGAGAGCTATGACACAATTAGGTAAGAGTCATAGAATGGATGTTCCTAGTTTTTATGTTTCTTTGCATCCTGAAGATTTGATAGATTGGATTGGAGAATTGGAAGATTACTTTGAACTTGAAGACATCAGAGATCCACAGAAGGTTAGGTTAGCAAAGACTAAGTTGAAGGGTCATGCTGCCTTATGGTGGATAGAATTGCAAAAAGATAGAGAGGAACATGGTGAAATGAAAATCACTAGATGGAGGATGATGGTTTTTAGGTTAAAGGCTAAATTCATTCCTGAGGATT
The DNA here is from genome assembly GCA_018584345.1 of Thuja plicata. Taxonomy (NCBI): domain Eukaryota; kingdom Viridiplantae; phylum Streptophyta; class Pinopsida; order Cupressales; family Cupressaceae; genus Thuja; species Thuja plicata. The sequence continues at coordinate 464,890 of MU225116.1, read as the reverse complement.
ATGAATTGGAATTGTTCAAGAAGTTGCATAACTTGAAGTAGGACATGAGTGTGAATCAATACACCAAAGAGTTTACAAGATGACAATCAGATCTAGGTACTGCAAGATAACTAGGGAGAAGGTGGATAGGTATATTAATGGTCTGAGGTTTAATATAATCAAGATGAGTTAGGTATGTTGAGGATTTCTACATATGAGGATGCTTATAAGTATGCATTGAGGGTAGAAGATAAGTTGAAGAGGAGATCGAGTAACTCTAGAGAAAAGGAGAAGCAAGCAAGTACCAATGGCAAAGAGAAGCAAACCATTGTGGTAGAACCTAATCAGAAGACAATTAGGAAAGTGAACGATAGCAAGGAATTAAAAGGTACTTGTTTCAAATATGGTGGCATAGGACATAGAGCTTATCAATGTTCTGAAGGATCTAGTAAGAATTCGGGTACACAGAATCTTGTGGCACATGAGGAGTAGACTACTAAAGAACTTGAGGAAGGTATGGGAGCACCTGAGATAGGAGAGTCTCTTATGCTTAGGAGAATCATGTTGAGTGAGAAAGAAGTTGAACCTTTACAAAGGAGGAATTTGTTTAGGATTGTTTGCAAATTAGGAGGTAAATGTTGTAAGGTTGTTATGGATAGTGGTAGTACTAAAAATATGATATAAGAGGAGATGGTGCAGAAGCTTGGATTTAAGAGGTTTAAACATCCTTGTCCATATAAGATAAGTTGGTTTTCATATGAACACATGGTGGAGGTGAAGGAGCAGTGCTTGGTCAACTTTAGCATTGGACCCTATAGGGATGAGGTATTATGTGATGTGGTAACCATGAGTTCTTGTCATGTTCTATTGGGTAGACCTTGGCAATTTGATAGGAGATCTATCCATGTTTGTAGAAGAAATTTGGTCACAATAGTGAAGGATGGGTAGAATTTTACTTTGGTTCCTTTAAAGGAAAAAGAAGGACGAAATGGATGGAATCTGAGCATGGTGAGGAGTTATTGTTCAGAGAATCTGAATACATAGGTTAGTAAGGATCAGAAGAAGGGTCTTGAAGACAAATATGAGGGGCAGTAGATATCAGACTGTAAGAAGGGTGGAGTGGAGCAACAAAAAACCTTGGTTGTTGATCATATGAATATTTGTAACACAAGTAAATCAGTTATGCAAATGAAAGGAGTGAATGGTCGAAGTCTTGATACTTATGTAAGATATGATAGAGTAAATATGGAGTAGAGTAAGTTGATTGATCTGAAAAAGGATAGAGAAGAGGTACAAAGATAGAGAGTTGCAGATAAAGAGGATATTTGGAGCAAGAATGAACATGGGATTTATGTCCCACATCCTGTCAAATGTTCATAAGTTTCTCTTATGGAACATTTTATTCTCACTCGGGCTGTCTGATGTAGGAGTATCCTTGGGTCGTTGGCAATCTTGCATCACCCAAACATATTTTCCTTTCAGTTTTCTTTTCTTGTTAGTTAGTTTATGTGTTTCGTACAACAATCCTTCGTGTTGGCTCTTGTTGGAAACACTGAGAGGGGGGGGGTGAATCAGTGTTTAGCTACTTATTCAAATTCATAAACTTAAACATAAATCAAATATACATCCAATGAAGCTTAACACAAGAATACATAACACTTGATATGATTACAGGGAAACCTTGATTAGACGAAAACCCTGGTGGGAATTAGTACCCACAAATATTGTACTAGTATAATGAACCTGTTAAAGTTCCTTTGCCCTGTTAGAAGCAGTCTTTACAATGTGAGTACAATGACCTGGTTAATGGTCTGACCTTGTCAGGAGTCTTTTACAATTAACCCCATTAGGGGTGAGGACTCACTGTCCAAGAGCTCACTGCTCAAAGAGAAAGAAGGCTGCAACCTCCTGAGAATAGATATGCACTATATCCAAAAGTGAACTGATGTATGTGACACAGATGTCTAATCAGTTCCAATTACGTGCTTATGCTCTTAACTTCTTTAAGGGCTCTATCTCATACTGATATCTTCATACTACTCTGCTATACATCTTCTCTGACTATTTTCGATGACACTTCAAATGTATCTTTGCATTACATATATATATTTATGCCTGAATAAACGCGACTACAAACAAGACCTTAGTTGGCCCAAAAACATAATACACAATGCTTCCAAACAAATTGGCTTAAGCATGTTTACAACAATGTTTAATATATGATTATAAACTTAATACAATAGGTGCTTAGCCTTTACATAACCAAAGATTACACGCTAATCAAAATCATCAAGTTAGCTTCATACACTGAATTCTGGACTATTGATGTACTTGTTCTTTCTATAACTTTTTCGTACTACCATTCCATACCATGCATGTATAGGGTAAGCATAATAACATGCCATAGAGCTTAAGTCTGAACGCGCATATCCTGATGTGGTCATACGCACGTGTGTTGATGCCCTGATCGACTCTAAGTCACTGTTTTGTTTTGTCTTCTACACTTAGCCAATTTTCACTTCATAGTTTATTGTCAAAACTTCATATGCCTTTGTTGCCATAATGAAAACACAAAATAAGCCACATAATCCCTGGGAGTCAACTTGCCAACAATCTCCCCCTTTTTCATTAATGGAAAAAAAGGAATGTGGCCAAGTTACTCAAAATTGACTAACAAAAATTCTATATCATTATACTTTATAATATATACTACTCCCCATATATACACATTTTCCTTGTATATTACTCCCCCTTTGACATTAATGACAAAGGTGTCAAAATTGTAAGTCTCTAGATACTTACTCCATATATACATCTGGGTATACAACCTGAAGATTCTTTATCTCTTGCTGCCAGAATGCCTTCATTGCATCAACTATCTGGAGATGGGCGCATAGAGCTTAAGTGAGCTTCTCCATTTTTATCAGGTCCATGCAGGGACTTTGATCATATGTGACAATAGTGGCATCAATCTGTTTGATGTTCTCATCCAGAACTGCTAAGGAAGGCGCTAGTGTATTTCTCAGTTGGGTCTGTCTGATTCTTATATTATTGATCTCAAATTTTGCCTTTTCAATCTTGTCAAGCTGACCTTGATAGATACTATTGCAGATGTTCATGTCTTGTGTGGATGTCTCAACTAATTTCCTAACACTTTCAACCAAGATATCTGCCTCCTCTATCTTCTTGATATGTTCAGAGGTGAATTTCACCCTGTCCATGCAGTTGGCTATTACATTTCTGCCTTTAGCTGCCAACACTTTCAACATAGACTGACCAATCTTCAATGACTTTAAGTCTAAGGAAAAATTACTTACTATTTCATTCAACCTTTCCTTTTTGTACTCATCTTATGCAATTCTAGTAGTTGAGTCTACTAAGCTTGTAAAATGTGCTTTGAAGCTTGTTAGTATACTGTCTACATCATCCATAGACTGAATTTTTGCTACTTTCTTATCCGTAGGTACTAGATCATTCATAATGTTTACTGATTCTAAGAAGAGAGGATTCCTCACAACCCATTTCTCTTTGGCCTTTTCCATGGCTAGGACACTGATCTTGATCAGGTATTCTTCTCCCCAAGCATCCAGACTTGCTGAGTCAGGAGTTATACTTGACAACAATGAAGTAGGTGGTTGAATGGATGGTGTGAATATGGTATTCTGACTAGTATCCATGCATTCACTTTTAACTGGGATCTCCATGACTAGTGTCTCATTATTTTGATTATCTTCCTCTTTGTTCAAGTCTTTTGAATCTATAGAGGGAACTTTATCTTGTTGCAAAGATGTATCATCAGTGCATGCCTTCTCTATCTCTTCCGAGTTTACAAATGCCTTTTCAACTTTATCCATATCATTATCAGAAGTGGTCATAGATATCTTGATATCATCAATCACTATAGTATCCCCTAAATCTTTTGTTGTATCAGAGATTATTGAGACTTAGGGCGATGAAACCTATGGACATGTCTTAGGTGCATTCTGAGTTACTGGTTCTGCAACCTGTTTAGGAGGAACTGGAGTTGCCTTAGCTGTAGGCGTCGTTGATGGATACATGTCTATCCAAAAATACTTGCTCAAATGCTTTATGAGTCTCTTCACCAACTAGATCATACTCCTTGTTCATGATATGAAGAATTCTTGTTTTGGTTCTTAGGTGCGGCTTTACTAAATCCAACAAAATGACTTTCTCATCATGCGAGCACACTGGGAGAAGACTATCCAATGTTTCTTCTCTTATCCTCATATCCTCTTCAATTGCTTGCCTCTTTAACATATCAAGTATGTTCCATACTTTGTTTGGTATGACAGTCTTGAGTTCCAATACAGTCCTTTTGAACTTAATCATATCAGAGATGACCATAGAATGAATCTCTGATTTGTCTATCTCTTGATATTTGTCATATACATTCTTGAGAGACTGTAGTCGTCCTTCATTGACAATTTTTTTCCTTAATACATTAAGACTAGGTCTGAAACCTACCTGAGGAGGAGCTTGTGTTTTTTTTACCTTGCTCCTTGTAGTTCTTAAGGATCCATGACTAGTGGGCGCTTGCATCCTTCCTCTAGACTTCTTGCTAGGTACTGATGGTGGAGATGCATCTAGATCAATGGTGGTTGATGGCGCAAATGTATCTTCATTTGATTTCTTCTTCTTCTTCTTGGGAATATCATCAGTCTTTTCTATTTTTACTTTTGTGGGAGTCTTCTCAAGTTCTTTGGCTATCTTAGCTTCTCTAGCTCTGTCAAGATCTTCTTGAGTAACACCATGAACTTTTAGGATATTTGAGGTAATCCTAGATGCCTTCTTTTTGTTCTCAGCACTGTATAGGACAGAATCAACTTGATTTGTCTTTTCTCTATAAGTGCCCCATCGAGGTTCATTGGGATCCTTGGGCGCAAATAAGAGGACTTGTGCATAGCCTTCCAGAACATGTTCTTCGACTTCATAACCAAGAGGGTGAATCCATTTTGTCCTAGGCTCAACTGCCTCCATGCAAGTACAGTCAGTCTCCACCATGAAGCATATGGTGTCTTTGTACTTCTCAACTATTTTCTTAGGTATCCTGAACCTCTTCTGCATCTTGATCCTGAATGTCTTGATGTCTATGTCCATAGAGTCCTTCACACTACTTTCTAATGTGGCTTTTAGTGAAATCTGTGACATAGTGGGTTTGTTTCTGTCTAGGTAGAGATTTGCAACCTTTCCTACTATGTGGAAGTAGAGATATATGATCAGTGAACCAAACCTGAATATCTTGCTCTTGTCATGCTTGATAGCTCGGATGTTGTCAATCAATTAAGCGCGTAATATCTCACATAGGTTGTACTGAGTATTCTCTTTCACCATTTTTATTGCTGCTAAGACAGTGGCTGCAGATACACTATTTAGTCTGCTTGCATGCTGAAATTTATAACCTAGTATCATGGTAACTAGCTTTATATCATCTTCCTTGATGGGATCAATTGTCATACCGCACCTATCACTTCTGGACAAGCATGCTTGCTCAACTTGTTTCTTAACATCTTTACCAGTTGGAAGAACTGGTCCAGTCTTGGGAAGTCCAGTCATCTCATGAATTAGGTCAGCAGTGATGCAGACAAGAACCTCACCTATCTAGTATATATCATCATGTATCCTACTCAGTAATATCTTCACCCATTCTGGCTCATAGAACTCGTGCGCATTGGAATAATCAAAGATAGGATTATCAGTGAGATGCGCGTACTCATCCTTGAATGTATAATCTTGTTTTATCATAGAACCCATGAGAGATGCAATGATGTTGTCTCCAACTGTTTCGTTCTTGCAATAAACATATGCGCGAATGTCTTCTACATGTACAACTCTAAGCGGAGTCCTAGAGAATGCTCCTTCGACATCATCCAATATGGACTTGAATGGATGCTTCTTAAAAACAAATCTCTTCCCCTCAGCAATGTCGAATACAACAGGGGTTTCCATACTTACTTGCAAGTAGGTTAAGTAGGGTTTCACGATGATTCTGAAACAACGTGACTACTAAGGTTCCATTCCAAATGTAACCCATTCACAAACCAACTAATCCTCCAAGCTATAGTGCTTTCATGATCGATTCCTATCTGCTTTCTGAATGCTTCAATCTCAAATGTAAAGTGAGGTCTTTAAGATCTTTTGCCAGTTTATATAAAGATCAATTGCATTTAATGCTCGTTGTCGTAAAGCGGTTTACAGAGAGAATTTTAAACTTTGTTCTGAATGAAGTAAAGGAAATGTGTGAATGCATACAACCTTAATTTGTGATCACATGCATGAATCCATAGGCGCATACTCAGAGGTGAGTATACCAGCCACGCAGGGGTTCAAAGCTAGAATAGCTCCCCCTAAGACCATGAGGGTCAACTATTCAGAAGTAGAAGGTGCATCCACTGAGGATGCATCTACTACCTTGTTCTCTTCATTATCCTTATTTACCTCAACCCATATTTTATCTGAGTTAGCTTTGGCTTCCACAAACTTGAATTCTCCTGATTCTTCAAACAAAGACTTCGTAGGGTTCTCTTGTCCTTTTGTTCTTGATCTAAAAAACCTTGAGATATGTCCAGCTTTTCCACATGAGTGACAGATGATAGGAGGTCTGGTGTTGTTATTCATCATGTTGCATTGCTTAGTTGTGTGTTCATTGTAGTTACATATCTGACATGTAATGTTCTACAAGTTTTTTTGAGGTTGATTTTTCTGATTGAATTGAGTTTGATTCCTTTGGTTCAATTGTGGTTGATTTATTTGATTTGTTCTGCAATGAATAACCCTATGACCAAACTTATTACAGGAGTAACAGTAACCATTGAAGGGTCTTACAATCTCTTGCCAAGTGTCCATTTTTGTTATAGGCATAGAAAGTACGGTTGACTGCCTTGTGCTTATCTTGTGGTGATTTTGCTTTAGTCTCTTCAAGATTTTTAGTTTTCTTCTGAATATTTTGTTAGAGCTTTCTTTCTTTCTTGTAATGAGTTGATCTCAATTTGAGCTAAACTGTATCCCATACCAATGGTGTCACCTTTTAGCTTTTTTTCATAGAACTGTGATTGAATCAGATCAGAGCTTGTGTGTATTTTATCAATCTTATCTTTTGCTCCTAATAATTCAGATTCAATTTTGTTCTTGATATTTTCCAATTCCAAGATTTTCATATTGGCTTGCATGAGTTCTTCATCCAACTGTTTGTTTTCTTTGTTCTTCTCTTCAATAGCTATTAAGATATCAGTTAACTAGTCATTTAATTCTTCTAACTTATCTTTCAGAGACTTGTTCTCTTCATTTAGTTTCAAATCATTGGTGGAGCAATCTTTTAGTTCTTTCCTTAGTTTCTTGATAAGCATTTGTGAGCCATCAAATTTTAGTTTAAGTTCTTCATTTTCTTTCTCAGATCTATCTAGATCTTCAAGGGCTGCTTCAAGATTCTTTTTCAGATGTTTGACTTCTTCTGAATCCATGGTCTCCTCAAGTGGTTAAACTTATCTTTCTAAGGACCAGAGATCTGATACCAATTGTTGGAAACACTGAAAGGGGGGGGTGAATCAGTGTTTAGCTACTTATTCAAATTCAGCAACTTAAACATAAATCAAATATACATCCAATGAAGCTTAACACAATAATACATAACACTTGATATGATTATGGGGAAACCTTGATTAGAGGAAAACCCCGATGGGAATTAGTAGCCACAAATATTGTACTAGTATAATGAACCTGTTAAAGTTCCTTTGCCCTGTTAGAAGAAGTATTTACAATGTGAGTACAATGACCTGGTTAATGGTCTGACCCTATTAGGAGTCTTTTCCAATAAACCCTGTTAGGGGTGAGGACTCAATGTCCAAGAGCTCACTGCTCAAAGAGAAAGAAGGCTACAACCTCTTGAGAATAGATATGCACTATATCCAAAAGTGAACTGTTGTATGTGACACAAATGTCTGATCAATTCCAGTTACGCACTTATGCTCTTAACTTCTTTAAGGGATCTATCTCATACCAATATCTTCATACTGCTCTACTATACATCTTCTATGACTATTTTCAATGACACTTCAAATGTATCTTTGCATTACATATATATATCTTTATGCCTGAATAGATGCGACTACAAACAAGATCTTAGTCAACCCAAAAACATAATACACAACGCTTCCAAAAAAAATTTATTAAGTGTGTTTACAAAAATGTTTAATGTATGATTATAAACTTAATACAATAGGTGCTTAGCCTTTACATAACAAAATATTACATGCTAATCAAAATCATCAATTCGGCTTCATACATTGAATTATGAACTACTGATGTACTTGTTCTTTATGTAACTTGTCCACACTTCCATTCCGTACCATGCGTGTATAGGGTAAGAATAATAACATGCCATAGAGCTTAATTATGAATGCGCATATCCTGATGTGGTCATACGCATGTGCGTTGATGCCCTGATCGACTGTAAGTCACTGTTATGTTATGTCTTCTACACTTAGTCAATTTTCACTTCATAGTTTACTATCAAAACTTCATATGACTTTGTTGCCATAATGACAACACAAAATAAGCCATATAATCCCTAGGAGTCAACTTGCCAACAGTTCCTTAATTCACGCGATCCTGATGTTGTGTTCTTAACATCATGGTGAATCTATTCCTGGGTTTGAATCCTGATATGTTCCTTCCAGATGGAAATTTCTTCAGTTTGGGTATGGTCCTATTTGGTCTTCCTATTCTAATGGTCATATTGGGTTTTCCGATCTTGTGAATCTATTTCACAATCGACGAAGCTTAATGGCACATTGTTCATTCATCATCAACCTCCTTGTGCGATCGTATGGCATTTAATTCATATATTGAGGATTTCTTATGGATTTAGGTCATGACCTATATGTTTTAACACATTATCTTCATCCTTGGAGAATGTGATCTCCTTCACCGACTTGTGGCTTGTGATCTTGTATATATTTTTAGGCTTGGTTGCTTAGTCTAGCAGCTTGGTTGCTTAGTCTAGCAGCTTGGTAGCAGCTCTTAGTTGTTAGGTTAGCATCCAACATGGATCTAGATTTTTGTTTATCATGCATGTATGCTTAGGAAAGTAAGCTAGCATGTTTTAGGGCACGTGTGATGTAATTCTGGATTACCTAAAAATAAGAAGGCATGTGAGCCATGTTTATTGTTCATTGTTGAGTTCTTTATACACTTCAATGAATTATTTCTCGATGTGTTGACTCTTGTTGTATGGTTGGACCATCTCCATTAGGGACACTCTGACTATGAATGCATCAAATTTTGACACATTTACTTGTAGGAATATAAATTTAGTTGGAAGAATTAATTCCAAACAAAAACAGTGCCTTTGACACATTTTGGGATCTTTCATAAATTAAGTCCCTATGTTGATTAAAAAATAGTATTTGAAAAATGTGTATGTGTGTGAGATCTTAAGTATAATGTGTGCTATTACATTAATGGTCATATATAAATAGAGCTTATGCTGTAAGAGTTTTTTAGCATGGTTGAGTTGATGCTCTTTTGGATGCCTTATATGTTAGCTCTCTCTCTCTCTCTCTCTCTCTCTCTCTATATATATATATATATATATATATATATATATATCTGTGTGTGTGTGTGTGTGTGTGTGTGGGCGCACACACGCATGCACGTGCAATTCAAATTTACAATTTCAAAAAGTGAGATTTCTAACTTTTTAATTCAAATTTATATTTATTAATTTCTTATAAAGTTAAATATTTAAGTTAAAGATTATATGAGATAGATTTAATTCTCTTTGTTAAACATAATTGGTAAGGGTGATGGTATGTTTCTTGATTATACCCTCCACCACAATTCAAACTCTTTGAGGCATGTATGATATAAAAAATGTCACCAACACTATAAATGTGATTTAAGGGATGAGGTCAAGATTCGTACCTTGACCCACTTTGACAAAAGGGATACCAAATGGTAGAATGGATACCTCCTAGCTAGAAATATATTAGAAAACCTTCATACTCCAATAAAGCCAAGATTCTGCCCTAGCCCATTTTGATAGAATGGATACCTAGTGGCAGAATGGATACCCCAATCCTTAATTCTAAACCAGAAAGATATCAATAAATCTCATTACTCCACTATTAGGGATGAGAGCAAAAATTTATTGTAGGCCATTCAACAAAATGGATACTCATTAGTAAAATGGGTACTCTAAATCCTTAAATTTTAGCAAAAAAGAATTTAGTAAATCTCCATAGGCCAATTATTAAATAGACATAAAACTCGTGAATAATATGAAATCGTGAAAGTAGACTTTCTTATTACCATACTTTTGATAGTAAAATTGTTGATATACCATTGGACCACCAACTATTTAATGAATGGTTCAAAAGGCACGTCAATCCTACTTTTCAATTGATGAGCTTAAGGGGATTTCTAATGAATGGTTCATAAGGCACAATACTTGCTAAAGGTTTTTCAAATGGTGTTGCAAGAAAAGTGGCTTTAACCATGGAGAAAACCCCGTAGTGAAGTGCGCTCAAGCTAGACTAGTACTAGGATGGGTGACCTCCCAGAAATTCACAATGCTCCATCTCTGTGAGCATCACCTAGATGCAATGAGTTCTAAGTGTTCCATTAATTCTCATAAGAGATGAGTTCTTGTGAACCACTACACATGAAACATGGGTCAATGAGTTTGACTCAAAAAACTAAACAATTGAATCCTGATAGCAATATCACAATTTGACTTTCTGTGGAAAATATCATTTACTTATCAATTGATGAGCTTAAGGGGCTTTCTAAAGAATGGTTTATAATGCACAAAACTTACTGAAGGTTTTGCAATGGGGTTGCAAGAAAAGTGGGTTTAACCATGAAAAAAACTTTTTAGTTAAGAACGCTCAAGTTGGAGTAGTACTGGGATGGGTGTGTTGGCATAACTGATGATGTGATGATACATATTTGGTGTTGAGATGATCATTTATTGTGTTCTCATTGGTGTCAATTATTGACCTAGTGTTCTTAGTGTTTTTCAAGTGGTTTCAGTGGTCACGATCCTTAAGGAGACTTGGGAATGTCCTTAGATGATAACTGTATGATCACAATTGTTGACTGCATGATTTGTGTACATTATGCTTGATTAAAGTATGATAGGGAAATTGCTAGAACAATCTCTGAATGGAAATGAGTTATTTGATTAGTTTATCAAATCTATGTTGATTTAGGTGGCGCGATCATAGGATTGTATTTTTGATACTATGTTGTGCTTGTGGTTATGACCGCAACTGATTTTGATGATCGGTGAGCATGCTTTGTGGTTACATAATTTGTTTCAGGGAAAGATGATAGTATTCTTATGCTACCAATGGTAGTTCTTCTTTTGGTGATCTGTGATCGAGTTGCAATGAATCATTTTTGTTCCAAATATCATGCTGACATGTCTCAATTCATTTATGGTGATGTGTGTGCATTACATTGATCAAGGTAGACATTTTATCAAGATGAATACTAAGTTGGTCAAAACGTGTTTGATTGTTCTTGATAAAATAAATTGTAAGGGTCTATCCTATGGCCGACTGGTTAGGTAAAGATGTTTTTTATATTGAGATGTGTGTTTTGGTGTGATCTCTTTGAGTGTGAAGATTGAAAAGTGATTTGAAATGTGTTAGGCAAGGATTAAGGCGGTGGTCGCCTTAGGGATTGAATGGTGATATTTATATCATGAAAATGAGAATTTTTGTGTGTAGATTGTAGATGTGAAGGTGTGATCAAGCTAGGGTATAGCAGAGTAACTTGAGAAGAGAATGTATGTGTTTCAGAGGATCTAATCAAGCAAAGGAGTTTATATTTCCAAATCAAGTGACCCTAACAGGTTTCCTATTGTAAATCCCTTAACCGGGTAGACCCTAATAAGTCTTATTTGTAAATATCTTAACAAAGTATCTCATTAATTTGAGTTTGAAATCTCCTAACGGAGTTACTCCTAACAAGGTATACCTCCTAATAGGGATATAGGTAAATCCCATAACTGGGTGGCACCTAACAATGTCTTTGTAAACTTGTAACAAGGTTAATCCCCTAATAGGGTGTACATTAGAAGAGTGTATTATTTGTGGGTCTTCATTCCCACTGTGGTTTTCACCCATTTGCATTTCCACGTGAAAATATTTGTGTTATGTGTTGCATTCATTATGGTAGTTGTGTTTATTTGATTAAGTTACATTTTCTTATCAATCGGTAAACTTGTGAATGTTGGTTTTGAGTTAAAGAAGTGAAAATTTGAAGATATCTTAGGTTACTAATTCANCACCCCCCCCCCCCCCCATAATTTTGGACCCTTAGGAATAAAAATTGGTATCAGATCCCTGGTCCTCTTTGTTGGGTAGCTTAACATCTTGAGGTCAAGATCCGAGAATTATAAGGAAGGTCCTAAATTCACAAGAGAGAACTACTCAGTGTTGAGTGGTAGAATAAAGCTTTATCCAAAAGGTATGGGAAATCAGTATTGGTATCATGTTGTTAATGGATATGTTATAACTATCAGTACTCTCAATGCAGATTAGCTAAGGGAACAAAAAGAGAATACTACAGCTATGGAAGCCATTGCAAGTACAGTATATGATGTAGATTTTGTTGATGTCCAAGATCTTGAAACTGCCTATGATGTGTGGGAAAAATTGAAGCTAGTGTATGGTGGTGACAAACATGTGTAGAAACCTAAGGTTGATACCTTGAAAGGAAAATTTGATGACATGAGGCTGGTTGAAGGTGAAAACATTGAGAAGTATGGTCATAGAATCAAAGAAGTGGTTGCTTTTATCAAAAGTCTTGGTGGAACTATGGAAGATGATGATGTGGTAAGTAAAGTATTGAGAACCTTTTAACCTCTTTATTGCATTCAGGTTTCTTCTATTCAAGAGCTAATATCTTTAGGAACTGGTATTTTCACTCTTTATGCATTGATTGGAAAGTTGATTTCATTTGAACTTAGCAATTATGAAAATAGTGTTCAAAGGGTTGAAGCTAATTTTAGGGCATCTATGTCTCTTACACCTGCAAGGAGAGGAAAGGAATTTATTCATGAATCTTTTGCTATGCCTAGTTACTCTTATTATTATGATTCTATCTTATCTGAGAAAAAGGAACAAGAAGAGTTGGAAGCATTTATTGCTAGGAGATTACCTAGAGGAACCAATAAGTACAAGGGCAAGGTACCTCTTAAATGCTTCTCAAGTAACAAGATTAGACACATTTATGTCATCCGTCTTGATGGTGATAAGAAGGAAAAGCATAAGAAATTCAAGGATAAGATCAAGAATACTTTCTTTTTTGTTTCTGATGAAGGGGTTACCGATGAGGAATCTGAGGGTAATGAAGAAGATGAATTTATCTTTGTTTATATTAAGGAGGATCCCCCTATAGATGGAGAGAAATCCTTGATTTCTAGCATGGATCAAAAAGTTGAGTGGGTAATAGACAGTGGATGAACACATCATATGATTGGTGACAAGATTAAGTTCACTAAGTTGGAAGAATGTGATGGTGGAGTGGTAAGGTTTGGTAATAATACTCCTTGCTTAGTAAAAGGAATAAGATCTATTACACTTAATAGAAAAATTTGTGATGATGTTTACTAGGTAGAAGGCCTAGGGTATAATTTTTTGATTGTAGCACAGCTGAATAACAAAGGTTATCTTGTAGAGTTCAAAGGAGGCATTTGCAGGATACTTGGGAAATCTGGTGATCTGATTGCTATCGGTATGCAGACTAAAGGTAACTTATTCTGACTGAATACTATAGTAAAGTGTTGTGATTGAAAAAGTTGATGATAGTTGGTTGTGGAATAGGATATTTTTTCATGTTAACTTTGATAGTATGGTCAAAATGAGTAAGATGAATATTGCTAGAGTTTTTCCACAACTAGTTAAACCAAACAATGTCATGTGCAAGGAATGCCAATTGGGAAAGTTAACTAGCTCTGTTTTTATTAGTAAGTCATTTTTATCTGGAGGTATTTTGAATTTAATACATACTTATTTGTGTGGTCCTCTGAGAACAAGAAGCTATTATGGAGATAAGTACTTAATGGTTTTTGTTGATGATTACTCTAGGATGATGTGGGTTACTTTTCTAAAAGACAAATCAAATTCATTTTATATGTTTAAGGTGTTCAAAGAACAAGTTGAAAAGGAAATAGGTAAGAGTCTGAAGTGCTTGAGATCTGAAAGAGGTGGTGAGTTCACATCTATGGAATTCACTTAGTTTTGTGAAGAACATGGAATTAAGAGGCAAATTACAATACCTAGAACACCTCAACAAAATTGGATTGCAAAGAGAAGGACCAGATCTATTATTGATGCTGCAAGAACCATGATGATTCAAAGAGATGTGTCTCAGATGTTTTGGAGAGAAATTTTCAGCATTGTTTTCTATATATTGAATCGAGTACAGGTGAAGAAGGGCACTAGTAAGACTCCCTATGAGTTATGGTTTGGTCACACACCTAGTGTGAAATAATTTAAATTTTATGGGAGCAGATGCTACAAAAACATAGATGACTATACATGGAAATTTGATCCTAAGAGTGATGAATAAATATTCCTAGGATATTTTTCAAGGAGAAAAGCATACAAGTTTCTGAACAAGAGAACCAAAAAGTTGATCGAAAGTGCAAATGTGAAGATTGATGAATTCTCTAAACAGAAGGATGGTTCCAGCAAAAATAAATCAGTAGATGATCAGGGGATTTTAAATGTTCAATTGAAGGCGAAAGATGTTGAAAGTTAGAACAATGAGGATGTATAAGTTCAATCGATAGATGAGGCTCTTAGACCTGAACCGGTGATACCAAGGTATGTAAAGTTTAATAATTTTACTGATCAAATTATTGGTGATAAGAAGACTGGTGTTCAAACTAGAAGAAATATTAGAGAAGTACCTGTCTGATTTTTTAACATGAACCTAAATCTATAAGAGAGGCATTGAAGAATGAAGACTAAGTTAAGGAAATGGAAGAATAATTGGATCAAATAGAGAAGAACAATACTTGGTTATTGGTTCCTAGACCTGTTAATAAGAATGTGATAGGAACTAAGAAGTTTTTCAAAAAAAACTGAATGAAGTTGGTGAAGTAGTCAAAAATAAGGCAAGACTTGTGGTTAACGGTTATGCATAAGAAGAAGGCTTGGAATATGGAGAGACTTTTGCACCCGTGGTTAGACTTGAAGGAGTGATAATTTTGCTAGACTATGTTTCTTACAAAGGTTTTAACATTTTTCATATGGATGTTAAATCTTCATTCTTGAATGGAATTTTGGAAGAGGAAGTTTACATAGAACAACCTAATGGTTTTGCACTATCACAAGAAAAGGAATTGGTGTGCAAGTTGTAGAAGGAACTTTATGGATTGAACCAGGCACCAAGGGCATGGTATAAGAGACTCCACTCATATCTAATCAAGATCAGTTTCATCAGGACAATTGAGGATAACAATGTTTACTTGAAGATCAAAAATGATGACCGATTGTTGATTACTGACGCCTTTGTGGATGACATCATTTTTTGTGGAAATGATGAGATGAGCATTGTTTTTTCAAATGAAATGAGGACAAAATTTGAGATGTCAATGTTTGGTGAAATTAAATTCTTTGTTGGACTATAGATATCTCATCTCAGTGATGGCCTCTACATCATCCAAACAAAGTATGTAAGGGAAGTGTTAAATACTTTCAGGTTAGAAGATTCTAAATCAGTTAGAGCTCCAATGGTGATCGGTTGTAAGCTATCAAAGGAATATTATTATAAAGAGGTGAATGCAACTTTATACAGATCCATTATCAATAAGTTACAATATGTTGTTCACAGAATATAGCACATGCAGTTGGGAGAGTTGGAAGATTTCATTCTAATCCAAAGGAATCCCATATGGTGGTTATGAAGAGAATCTTTAGATACTTAAAAGGGGCTAAACACTATGGTGTTTGGTATGATCACAAAGGATTTTTTACTTTGTGAGTGTTTATTCATGGAGATTGGAAAAGCAATGTGGATGATAGGAAGAGCACACGTGGAAAAGATTTATTTCTTAGAAAAAGATGTGTGTCATGGACAAGAAAAAAGAAGAACTGCATTTCGCAATCTACTATAGAGGCAGAACATGTTGCTTCTACTATTAATTTCACTCAAGTTGCTTGGATGAAGTAGATATTAGATGGTATTAAGGAGGTGGTAATTGAATTAGTGGTTATCTATTGTGATAATACTAGTGCTATAAACATATCCAAGAACCATGTGATGCAATCTAAGATGAGGAAAATTACAATTAAGTATCATTTTCTCAAAGAGAAGGTTTAGGAGAAAGAAGTGCAGTTGGAGTATGTGCCAACTAAGGAGCGGGTTGCAAACATTTTTACAAAGCCACTACCAAAGGATACATTTGAGTATCTAAGGAGAAAGTTGGGGTTCATTCCCCTAGCTGAGAATAATTAAAGTGATGATGGTGCATCAGTCCAATGTTTTGTGTTGAAAATATTTTGTTGGATTATGTAATAATGGGATACTCCTTAGGGGGAGCATTCGGTGGTGAAGGTATTGATTACTTGATGAAGGAGAAGTAATAAATGGTATGTCATCTTTGGTATTGTTTTCAAAGAGGGAGAGATGTACTGAGAAATGGCAAGCAAACAAATGAGACACATCTGAGAGACTGTGAAAGGGGGAGACACATAATCAGAGATGAAGATTCAATGAAAGAATATGAGAAGAGAAGGTTATCCGATTGAGATATGATGTTTTGATTGTTGTTTTTTCATCATTTCCAAATGGGTAGATTGTTGACATAACTAATGACGTGATGATATAGATTTGGTGTTGAGATGATCATTTATTGTGTCTCCATTGATGTCAAGTATTAACCTAGTTTTCTTCATGTGTTGCAAGTGGTTTCAGTGGTTGTAATCCTTAAGAGATACTTGGGAATGTCCTTAGATGATAATTGTATGATCATCTCTAGAATGTATGATTTGTGTATGTTATGCTTGTTTGAAGTATGACAAGGCAACTGCTAGAATAGTCTATGACTGGAAATGAGTGATTTGATTGGTTTATCAAATATATGTTGACTTAGGTGGTGTGATCAGATGATTGTGTTTTTTATTCTATTTTTTGGTCATGGTTATGACCGCAAATGATTTGGATGATTGGTGAGCATGTTTTGTGGGTACAGAAGTTGTTTTAGGGAAAGATGACAATGTTATTATGCTACCGATGGTAGCTCTTATTTTGGTAATCGGTGATCGAGTTGCGATGAATCATTTGTGTTCCATTTGTCATGCTAACGTGTCTTAATTCATTTATTGTGATGTTTTGGCATTAAATTGATCGAGGTAGATGTTTTATCAAGATGAAGGTTGAGTTGGTCAAAACATGTTTGACTATTCTTGATAAATTAAATTGTAAGGTTTTATCCTATGGCCGACTGGTCAGGTAAAGAGATTTTTTATATTGAAATGTGTGTTTTGGCGCGATCTCTTTGAGTGCAAAGATTGAAAAGTGATTTGAAATGTGTTAGGTAAGTATTAAGGTAGTGGTCACCTTAGGGATTGATTACTGATATTTATATCATGAAAATGAGGATTTGTGTGTAGGTCATAGATGTGAAGGTGCAATCAAGCCAGGGCATACCAACGCAATCTAAGAAGAGAATGTATGTGTTTTAGAGGATCTAATCAAGAAAAGGAGTTCTATTTCTAGATCAAGTGACCCTAACAGGTTTCCTATTGTAAATCCCTTAACCATGCAGAACCTAATAGGTCTTATTTGTAAATATGTTAACAGAGTGGCTCATTAACTTGAGTTTGAAATATCCTAGAAGAGTTACTCCTAACATGGTATAGCTCCTAATAGGGCTAGAGGTAATTCCCATAACTCGGTGGCACCTAATAGTTTCTTTGTAAATTCCTAGCTGGATTAAGCTCCTAACAGGGCATACTTTAGAAGAGTACATTATTTGTGGGTCTTCATTTGCATCATGGTTTTCACCCATTTGGTTTTCCACGTGAATATCTTTGTGTTATGTGTTGCATGCATTATGGTGGTTGTTTTTATTTGATTAAGTTTCATTTTCTTATCAATCTGTAAACTTGTGAATGTTGGTTTTGAGCTAAAGAAGTGAAAAATTGTAGATATCTTAGGTTACTAATTCACCCTATTGGTTATTTTTCTTTCTAACCTTGATTCTAAAAGAGAATAAGGGAATTATAATTAGGGATGCTCACCTAACTCACAAACTCTATATCATCTACAAATTTAGGACAAGAAAAGCCAACATTAACAAGGCAATACAAGCCTTCTTCACTTTGAGTTCCACATACTCAGGAGGGTTTTCCTAATATATATATATATATATATA
>MU225116.1:408661-438209 GCA_018584345.1 Thuja plicata | reverse complement strand
CACACTATAACATACTGTGTAAACAACAATCATAAGAGGTAAAACCTGCCTGAGTATATGTGGAGCTCAAAAATGAAGAAGGACCTTATCCAGTCCTTAGCAATTAGGATTTTCTTGTCTCTGAATCTGTATTAGAAGGCATAGTGTTCAAACAGACATTTCAAGCATTGTGGTTCATACAAGAAAAATCCCTAACACTTATAAGCTCCAAATAGTGCTTCACCTCTATAAAATATACTTGAAAATCTCTTGTCAATGTTTGAACTGCATGCATATAGAAGTAAACAATTAGATCCATATTAGAGTTCACAATAATTCTTACTAAAAACACAATGATCCTCTAAAAATTCATCAAATATTACTTGTTTCTCAAGCATGTCTTATCAAATAAACTTTTCAATAGGGGTTCCTTGACTTTTTTATCCATTTCTAGAAACCTATCTTGCTATCCATTTTTGGCAACCTACCCTGAACAGAAAAAAGTCCATCAGTAAAATAAAAGAGCAAAAAATTACTAATGACCCTAGTCAATACTGCCTTGATTATCATACAACCACCCCAAGTTTGTGAGTCTAGCCGTTCATCATCCTAGCACTATATGTGACTTCTCTCCTTCTCCCTTAAAGACCATGGACACATGGCATGCAATCACGGCATCGCAGCTCCATTTCCAAATTGCTCCATTAGCTTGCGACCCCGCAATTTGGAATTTTCAATTTTCATCACAAAGTTGCAGATCATCCTACTAACCTTCACAAATAGCAGTAACTACGCAAAAAGCATTTCTTCTAACCATTCTTAAGCTTGTAACCACAACCACTAACTATCAATCAACCTCACAACACTATGATCTTTCTTTTGTGGGCCACATGTCACACTCTCACACCATTGCAACTTCAATCTCTTATCTCCCTAATTGTCCCGATCTTGTGACTAACCAATGTTGCAAGCTCATGGCTTGCACATCGTTGGCTGGTCTAATATTTTAACCTCATAAATAACCACACATATCCCACTTGTCACATCTTGGTTTTTCATTTGTCCACCATGTCATCACCACGTGAGCGTGGGCCCACAAAATTTTCCAGGTTGACTGCCAACTGACCATCTGCGCATGAAAGGCCCTTCAAAAGGTGCATGCCTTTTTGGCACTTCCAAAGTGTGTGTTAGTGTATAAAACAAGAAGAAACTTGATGAGACGACCAATGTGGGTTAAGTGCCCTCAAGCATATTAGCAAACAAAATTTAGAACAACTCTTCCATGGTTTACTATTTCTATCAAAGTTGCCCAAACGGTGATGTTGTGCTTATTGTTGATCTTTGCACAAATTCATTCATCCTTCCTCTACAGACTTCTACCCAAAAATGAGAACATGTGATCCCTTGGAATTCTATTTTCTACAGCTATTGGATGTCTATGCTAAAATTTAAAATGGCAACCTAAAATTCTTTTAAAATTTGCAGGTGCCAACAGTGGTTGTTGTTGGGGACGAATGCCCCTTGTGGACATGGTGAGATTTTGGATCTCTGGAGGAACAAACAAAGTGCCTTATTGAAACCCTAACTATACATTCAACAAAAACCTTAATTGCTAGCCATGGGCCACCAAACACATAAAACCAATATTTACCCCTATCAAAAATATGGTTCTCATTATTTAAAATTATGATCAATCTGAAAATATCACATTTATGCATCACACCATACTCACTGTAGTTTACAACCTTCACTATTCTCATACAATGAACATTGTATGATTACTCTACATCACTCTAAAATTTTTCATTAGGGATCAGCCCAAATAATTTATAGTTACATGGAAGACTCAAATGATATTCATTATGCAAAACACATTCATAACAACTGTAACATTCTTCTAAATTTGACTCATTGTCATTCTTTTAAATAACTTCATCATACTGAACTGGAAAAATAAAAATATCCTTTTTTGCCTGACAATTGATATCCTCTTGTTGATTCATTTCAACATGATGTACCAACATTATTTACATCCCATTCTTTGGAAAATGAATATACCTCTGGCACAAACAGATAATATGATGTACAGTTTAAGCTCTCTTTCAGATTTACATGAAATATTTCAAAATATGGCTCAAACAAGTCAGCAAGAATCCCATTACACATCTCTTCATCCTAGCACATGTCTCCCTAATATAAATCACTTCTACAAGAAATGTTATCAACATTACTATTTTCCACTTGACAAGACAACATTCTCATATTAATGCCATTAATATCATAACTCGCATCAAACATGAATACATTCATTTCTATTTCAAGTGCACAATTACATTTAATCACCACATAATAGGAACTATCTTCCCAATAATTTCCATAAGTTGATTCATACAAATCTGACAATGACATTGTTAGGAATAAAAGTTCACAAGACAACTGAGAGGGGGGGTGAATCAGTTATGATATAGATTATTAAACTTTAAACTTTATAAACCAATTCTGCAAATGTAAATGATAACACACTAAATGACAACACCATAACACAATATTTGTTGTCGAGGAAACCCTGTTAAAGGTAAAAACCCCAGTGGGAATTAACACCCACAAATAATGTATTGAGAGTATAGTATCCTTGTTAAAAGATTTTTCCATGTTAAGAGCTTGTTAAAACATTACAGTAATAGTCCTTGTTAGGGGACAGACCCTATTAGTAGTCAAAAGAAATAGTAGGCTCACTGCCAAGGCACACTATCCAAAGAAGGTTAAAGCCACCCTCAAGGATTTACAATCTAAATCAAGTGTATAAAGAAAATACACAATCCAGTAAACTGTCTGATAGCAACTGTCTTTGCTTGGTCAGTTCCAATGAAGTACTCTTCTCATAAACTCTACTCTACATCCAACAGTCAAAACAAGCCTCGCAACTTTCACTTCTTTCTTTTTCAATCTCTGTCACATATTTTCAAAAGAAAAGATCACTCATATATACCCTCTTACAATAATTAATTAGGTCAGCCAATTAAGCTTTCTTAATACACAAATAATTAATTAGGTCTGCCAATTAAGGCTTTCCAATATACAAATAATTGTTTAACCCCTTAATAAGATACATGCGGTACCTATAACAAGTAAACATCATTAACAATCCATCAATTGTGCTTCAAGATCCACAATCCATGCTCACAATTCATTTTACATGCTACATGTTTTAAGTCGACCACCAAATCGGTCTTCTTTAGAATACACGCCATAGCTGACATCATCAGTCATCAAACAACAATCAAACTCAACCCATTATTCCAACATATGTTGGATGTCCACCAGTAAGCTTTCATCACCTAAAATATCTTTGCCAGAAATATATACCCGAAACATAGAGACCTGCTCTGTCCAGAATCACAGTTACAGTCCAGAAACCAGTCTTCACTAAATCTACTGTAACATTAGCAATATGCAACAAAAATCCAAGAGACCTTAGGAATAAGTTCAAAACACATTCATCTACATAAATCCAACTTTGATCATTTTGAATCATCTGTACAGTGTCCGTACACTTCTTCTAGTCAAGTAACCAGTCTATCCTTTCCACAGAAATATATGTTGACATCAGTGACAAAACATGAATATCAACAGCATGATCAGTAACCAAAACTGATATCATCCAACAATCTCCCCCTTTGGCATTGATGGAAACATATGGGAAAATCCATATGCATCAACCCAAAAGTACTCTCTCTCAATAAAATCTTCTCAATATCCTCAACATAAATCTCTCAAAACAGTAGGGATTTTCACATAGATTCCTTCCCCCTTTGGCAGCAATGGAAAAAGGTGCCATAACTCATCTGTAGTCTTCTATAAGGTGTAGCTTTTTCAAACCTTTATGTCCATCAACCAGGTGCAAGATCACCCAAATGTACTCCATAGTATTCTCTTGCGATCACTCCCCCTGAGGAGTAGATCCATACATCAAGTCCAGAGAATGATAAAGCTCTGAGATCCACTGGACTGATGCATATCTGCATCATTTAATTACCATTGGGAGGGACCACCACCCCAAGCATACCTCTAAGATATTCAAAAGCATCTTTTTCCAAAGGTTTAGTAAATATATCTGCTATCTGTTCCTTTGTGCTAATATACTCCAGTTTAATCTCTTTATCTGCTACCTTCTCCCTCAAGAAATGATATGTTTAGTCTTAGAATGCATTACAGGATTCTTTGACATATTCACTGTGCTAGTATTATCACAATAGATAATCACTGGTTCTTTAAAAATTATTCCAATGTCCTTCAGCATGTGTTTCATCCAAACAACGTGTGCACATTTTATTGCAGCAGCAACATACTCTGACTCAGCAGTAGATTGAGCAATACAATTCTATTTCTTGCTCAACCAAGAAACCAATCTTTTTCCAAGGAAAATACACCACCACTTGTACTCTTCCTTTCATCCACATTAGCTTCCCAATCAGTATCAGTATAAGCCCGCAAAGTAAAATATTCTAATTTTTGATACCATAATCCATATTCTATTGTCTCTTTCAAATATCTAAAAATTCTTTTTACAACAGCAAAATGTGTCTCTTTAGGATCTACCTAATATCTAGCCACAATTCCAACTGAATTGGTAATATCTGGTCTAGTTTGAGTTAGATATTGTAGACCTCCAATCATCGATCTGTACTTAGTCTATACAACACTTTGAGTCTCATCACTATTAGTCAGTTTGTTTCTAGTCACCATAGGTGTCCCAACAAGTTTAAAATCTTCCATTCCAAAAAATTTCAACATTTCCTTAAGATACTTGGTCTAAGATATAAAAATGTCATTCTTACTCTAATTAATTTGCAAACCACAAAAAAAATTCATCTCACCAATCATTGACATCTCGAATTCATTTTCCATTTCTTTAGCAAAATTCTTACTCATCTTATCATTGCCTCCAAAAATGATATCATCAACAAAAACTTCTACAATTAAGATTTCATCTTCATCAGTTCTCAAATATAAATTACTGTCTGCATTACCTTTTCTAAAACCAAGACAAACTAGATATTTGTCCAATCTTTCATACCATGCTCTTGGTGCCTGTTTCAGTCCATATATTACCTTCTTCAATCTACAAACCATGTTTTCATCATCTGTCAAAGGAAAACCATCAGGTGTCTCAATGTAAACTTCTTCTTCTAGATCACCATTCAAGAATGTTGACTTCACATCCATCTGATAAACCTTAAAGTATTTATGTGCAGCATAAGAAATAAATAATTTCACACCTTCCAATCTAGTAATAGGAGAAAATGTTTCTTCATAGTCTATGCCTTCTTGTTGTGAATAGCCTTTACATACCAGTCTTGCCTTTTTTCTTACCATTGTTCCTTCCTCATCCATCTTATTTCTAAAAACCCATTTAGTACTAATCAGATTTTTGGTCTTAGGTCTTGGAACCAATTCCCAAGTATTGTTTTTCTTTATTTGTTCAATTTTTTCTTCTATAGCTTTAGTCCAAGATTCATCTCTACATGCCTCATCAGTAGTCTTTGGTTCAACTTGAGAAATCAAACAAATCTCATCTCTAGCTCTATATCTAGTCATCATACCTTTACTTGCATCACCAATAATTTGATCTTTAGGATGGTTCTTCTTAACATACCTTGGTGTCTTCAGCGTCTTAGTAGCTTTAGTTTGTTCATCTTCAATCTCAATTTCAATCATCAAAGATTCTTCAGGCTCAGCAGTAACCTCTTTAATTTCTTTAATTTGACCACAGTCATATATCCTTTCCTGAATCTGAAATTTTTTGTCTATCCTCACATTGGCGATTTCAATTAGCTTTCTCAATCTCAGATTGAAACATTTATATGCTTTAATCTTAGTGGAATAACAAAGAAATATTCCTTCATCACTTCTAGCAACAAACTTTCTATCTTATCATCTCTCTTGATATAAAATTTACTACCAAATATTCTAAAATATTTTATAGTAGGTGTATGATCAGACCATAATTCATAAGGATTCTTACTTGTACCTTCTCTGATCTAAATTATGTTTAGGGTGTACACAGCAGTCCCAACTGCTTTTCTCCAATGAACATGTGACACATTTCCTTCTAGCAACATAGTCCTTGTAGCATCTAATATGGTTTTGTTTCTTTACTCTACTATCTCATTCTGTTGTGGAGTTCTAGGGGCTGATGTTTGTCTGTATATTCCATGCTCCTCATGGTATGCATTAACTATCTCTAATTTAAACTCTCCTCCTCTGTCTGATCTCAAACACTTTATCTTCAAACCAGATTCATTCTCACCTTTTGCTTTGAATAACTTGAATTTGTCAAATGCTTCAGATTTCTCTCTTAAGTATGTAACCCACATTATTCTAGAAAATTCATCAACAAATAGTATAAAGTACCTTTCACCATAGTATGATCTTGTTCGTGTAGGACCACACAAATCTGTATGCACCAGATCCAACTTCCCTTTTTCTGAATAAGCTTTTCTTTTGAAAGTGCTTCTAGTCTATTTCTCCATAACACTCTCTCTACACATAGTGTTAGATGGCCTTACAATTTTAGGTAGATCTCTTACTTGTTTTGTCATACTTGCCTTCACAATGTTATCAAAATTAACATGACAAAATCTTATGTGCCATAACCAACTATCATCAACCTTCACAATAAAACAAGAAGTTTCAGATGTGTTCAATTCAAATACATTACCTTTGTATTTAGTACCAGATGTGATGAAATATCCTGCTTTACTTCTAATAGAGAATTTCCCATCAATGAATTTTAATTGATAACCCTTGTCTACTAACTATCCAACACTCAACTGATTATGCTTAAGTCCATCAACAAGTAATACATTGTCAGTGTTAGTCTTTCCATCCAAAGAAATAGATCCAACTCCAATAATAAGCTTAGGAGTATTGTCACCAAATCTGACAACACCACCATCATGTCTTTTCAAACTCACAAATTTGTTTTTATCTCCAATCATATGATGTGAACAACCACTGTCTATAACCCATTTATATTTATTTTCAACTTGGGACACTAAGGATTTTTCCTCATGCATAGGTTCATCATCCTTAATAGAAATAAATCCAATTTCATCGTAGTCACCATCATCATCATCAAATATACCCTCACTAGCATAATACAAGTCCTTGTCTTTTGAATACTTAGGCTTGAAAAACTTAGGTTGTGCTTTGGAACTCTTGTAGGACATCTAGATGTAAAATTACTAATCTTGTTGCATGAAAAACATTTCAAAGGTAATTTTCCTTCAAGCTTTCCCTTACCTCTCTTTTCTCTTCTAGAAATTTGTGCCACAACTTCATCTAGCTTTCTTTCTTCTTCATGTATCTATTCCCATTCATCAACATAAGCTCCAAGTTCTTCCCTTAGGTCATTACTGTTGGTGCTTGGATTTCCAGATAAGGTCTTTTTGTTCTTGTGCACGGTTGCCTTGAATGCTGACTCAACTTTAGGTAAAGTGTCTCCCAATTCTATGGCCTCAAATGTAGTTAGATTTCCAATCAACATCTCTCTAGTAAAGTTTGGTGTCAAAGGTATAATCTCCTCTATAGCTCATACTTTGGTTCTATATGCAGGTGTCAAAGATGTGAGTATCTTCATAATCACTTCTTCCTCACTATAAGTACCTCCAAAGTTTCTAATACCAGTAACCACTTGAGTAATCCTCTGTCCAAATTCCCTAACGTTCTCATCTTCTCTCATCTTCAATGATTCCATCTTTGTCTTCTAGTTTCATAGCTTTTCCTATTTTGTTAACTTATCTCCAATATATAATGCTTCCAATCTTTTCCAGATCTCATGTGTAGAATCCAAGTCCTTTACTTCAGTGAATTCTCCCTCTAAAAGTGTGTTGATCAAAGATTCTCTTGAAACCATATTACATGAAAATGAATTTTTTTCATCTTCAGTACCCTTCTCTAACTCATCCTCAGTCGCTATCTTTTCATTCTTCTTTGAGACCATCCAGTAATCAATTCCCAGACATAGAAAATGTGTTCTCATCTTCTTCTGCCAACTGTCAAAAGTTTTTCAAGATCAAAGTTCGAACTATCCTTCCTATAGTAAGTCGTCTTTAGGATCACCTCAAGTTGTTAAAATTTCTCTCTAAGGACCACGAGCTCTGATACCAATTATTAGGAATAACAATCCACAAAACAACGAAGAGGGGGGTGAATCACTTGTGATATAGATTATTAAACTTTAAACTTTAGAAACCAATTCTACAAATGTAAATGATAACACAGTAAATTCCAACACCATAACACAATATTTGTTGTCGAGGAAACCCTGTTAAAGGTAAAACCCTAGTGGGAATTAACACTCACAAATAATGTACTGAGAGTATAGTATCACTATTAAAAGATTTAGCCCTGTTAAGAGCTTGTTACAACATTATAGTACATAGTCCCTGTTAGGAGACATACCCTGTTAAGAGTCAAAAGAAATAGTAGGCTCACTGCCAAGGCACACTTCCCAAAGAAGGTTAAAGCCACCCTCAAGGATTTACATTCCAAATCAAGTGTATAAATAAAATACACAATCCAGTGAACTGTCTGATAGCAACTGTCTTTGCTTGGTTAGTTTCAATGAAGTACTCTTCTCATAAACTTTTCTCTACATCTAGCAGTCAAAACAAGCCTTGCAGCTTTCACTTCTTTCCTTTTCAATCTCTGTCACATCTTTTCAAAAGAAAAGATCACTCATATATACCCTCTTACAATAATTCATTAGGTCGGTGAATTAATCTTTCCTAATACACAAATAATTAATTAGGTCTGCCAATTAACGCTTTCCAATATACAAATAATTGTTTAACCCCTTTCTAAGATACACACAATACTTATAACAAGTAATCATCATTTACAATCCATCAATTATTCTTCTAGATCTGCAATCCATGCACATAATTCATTTTATAGGCTACATGTTTGAAGTTGATCACCAAATAGGTCTTCTTCAGAATACACATCACAATTGACGTCACTAGTCATCAAACAAAAATCAAACTCAACCCATTATTCCAACATATGTCAGCTGTCCACCAGTACGCTTCCATCATCTGAAATGTATTCGTTAGAAAGATATACCCAAAATATAGAAACCTGCTCTGTCCAAAATCACAGTTACAATCCAAAAACCAGTCTTCACCAAATCAACTGTAACATCTGCAATATGAAACATAAATCCAAGAGACCTTAGGAATAAGGTAAACACACATCCGTCTACATAAATTCAACTTTGATCATTCTAAATCATCCGTACAGTGTCCGTACACTTCTTCTAGTCAAGTAACCAATCTATCCTTTCCATGGAAATATATGTTGACATCAATGATAAAACATGAATATCAACAACATGATCTGTAACCAAAATTGATATCATCCGATAGACATATCATCAACACCCTCATACAAGTCTTCATTAGGAGAAGACAAACTGAATCTGAATTGGAACAAATTTCAGTACTACATCTTTCATAACATGAATGCTCCATATCATGACCATCATTTTCATCCTTGAAGAAATGATAATCATTTTTCTACCACTGATCCTGTTACTTCTCAACAACACATGCTGATTCATAATCACTTGAAGAACAAAAGGGATAAGAAGAAAACTAATCTGCTATATGAAAAGTTGTAATTAATGGAACAATAGTAGTATGAGTATTTGCAACATCAATCTCATGCCCACATACCTTAAATAATTCCTCATATATATTGTCTTGAACACATTCATGTGGGAAAAGCATAGGTTGAAACATATCATCTTTATTTGCACCAACTATGCATTATTCTTATCTAATGCTATTATCAACAAAATTTGATAGAACTTTACCAAGCCAGTCATTATCATCACACATGGGTGACTCATAAAAATTTAAAAAACATCATCAGAATTTTGCACAGTAATATTACCTTCATCAAATGAACAACTTTTCAACTTACTATAATTTTTGACATAGGACTATGAACAACTTCTTCCTGCAGCCTCATTACTCAAAGAACAAAAAAACATATCAGATGGTGTGCAATATAAAATTAGACCCATTGGTGTATCAACATTATTACAACATTTTTCACTACCACTTCACCATTATCATAAGGAGAGACCATTGTTTTCAATAAGCATTCTTCACTTACATTCTGATCTAAAACACATACTCCAACATGGTTAGTATGGTCAGCAGGGGTGTAAATACATTAATATTGAATATTACTTCTTAATTCACACTCTTTTCCAACATTAAATGTGCTATGGAAGAAAACACCAACAGATAGAAAACCTCTTGTGACCCCATATTTCAAATTATTTTCAATGTCCATTGTTGTTATAAAAGCCAGATGTAGAGTATTAGGCTCTTTATCTCTCAACAAGAAGCTCATATCTTCATCAAAAGCTCTCAGATAAATACCTAAACATACTTTATCATTGGGCTTATAGCTTCTTGGAATGTTATTTAATGTCTTTGCAAACCTAATATTAAATGATGGAACCAATTCATATTCTTCAATCTCAATCTCCATCAATCTTCTCAACACATCACTTGCATTTATGCTCTCATCAAATTGCTCCTTGTAATCTACACTCAATTCTTCCCAAGAAGAAATAGAACCTGCTGGTAAGATAAAAAAACAATCCCTGGCATTCTCTTTCAAAGTTTGAACAAACATCTTCATGATATATCTCACAATCACCCATCAGATCAACAAACTCCTGCAAATGCTTACATGATGAATTTGATTGTTTCCCACTAAACTTACAAAAAAAATTTCCTAACCTCATTAGGAATTTTATTTGGGAAAACATAAATTCCATCAAAACATAATGACACATACCTCTCAGAACTAGAACTTCTCCTATTGCACAACTGTGATAGCTCACTAGGCATATTTATATGGGGAAATATGCAAGGCTAAAAATACTTACTATACATTTGATTTTTCTATTACAAAGACACACTCCACAATCTTATACTTCAAATGAACTACAAACTCAAGAATATGCCAAATATGACTTGGCTATGATTTTGATTGATAAGGTATTTCAATAACTTTGCATGCCACCAAAGGATTCATAGGTTTCAATTTACAACACACGTATGAAAAAAAATTGTAACACCCTCCCTTTCAAAATAGTGCTCATTTCACTGCTCAGGGAGACTAATTTTCTCATAAATTACTTTCAAAATTAATGGAACACATTTGAAACCTCTCAAAATACTTAGAAAATTGCAGTAGTATAGCTTAGTAGATACGGAGATTTTATCATATCTTCAATAGGTTCTTCATTAGACTTGCCACCTCCTTGCATAGGAAAATCTTTAAACAACAAAAGGCTATTTAGCCCTTAAATTCATTTTGGGTTCTTTCACTAGCAAAGTCACACAATTTCCTTCACACTTACTGCAATAAAATCACTTTCAGGCTTACATTACACAGATTTGAAATAAATTTCAGATTCTAAACACATTGACTCTTTCAAATGGATTCAAAACCTTAGTGTCCTCAGTAGACTCGCCATTTATGTTGGTTATTTTTCTTGCTACCCTTGATTCTAAAAGAGAATAAAGGAATTAAAATTAGGGATCATCACATAGGTCACAAACACTACATCATCTACAAATTTAGGACAAGAAAATCCAACATTAACAAGTCAATACAAACCTTCTTCACTTTGAGTTCCACATATTTAGGAGGGTTTTCCTAATAAGATATCTCTACATATATAATAAAACTTTTGTTATACAAATATACAACTATGGATAATTATCAGACCTGTAGGTAATGGGTATTTAAAACACTACCAATATTATGAAAAATCCCACTTGCATTAAGCACGCTGAGAACTAGATCAGACCAATCCTATAATAATCAACATAAAATTAAAATAATCTCATAATTATTTGAGATTGTTTCTGAAAATACTTCAAATCTGCATAAATTAGTGTGTTTGTCATGGGCTATAGAGTCAAACATACAACCATAATAGTATCCATATAAAAAAAAAATCAACCAGTAAGCTTTCAATATGCCAATGCCTTTCATTAACAAATCTACTTATAGCATCATAAAGTTCTACTTATGAATCCAATTCTCGTATTCAAGTTCACAAACACTTGCTCGCAAAATTTAACCCTTCCTTTGGAAGAGACTGATGAATATGTATTACAATACACATGATAGGTGTGAACACAAATTTCTATATCTTTGATCTTTTGAACCAGTATGATTCTGAATACAATCACTTGAGACCATTGATGTTACATGCAAAGAAACTTAGCCCTTCATGAAAGAGATCTATGCTAAAATAACACAACTGTAAAGAGATTGCAGAGATGAATTGAAGATCTTGGATACATTCAATTCAAATTATATAAATGTGCATAATAGGAGACACCTCCATGATGACAAAAACTAACCTACACTAACTGAACTACCACTATTCATAAAAAAACTATTAAAAGAACATCTTACATCTGCAACCTGCAACTAATCACACATTATTTACATGGAATGGAAGAATAATTTTCAGGCCTGGAACCTATCTTGGAACCCCTTTTCATGGCCCTAAAACCCCATTTTATAAGAACAAGGGAGCCAACAAGCCTCAGGCCAAGAAAACCCACCTATCACAAGCTCCACACTACATGAGATAAAACTGCGAGAAAAGACAAAAACTCCACTTCCATCATAACCAACCCTTTTGTTTTCAATCTTTATTATTGAAAGAAAACTTATATACTAATTAGAAAGGTTAATAATATTTCTAGATAGGGTATGTTGCTCCTTTGTCCGAATTTAGTATGCATCAACTAAACCAGGTAGTAACAAAATGTTACTATCAGGAGATAACAAACACCAGCGTCATGCCAATATAGCACAATATGTGGTTGCAATACAAGAGAAATGAAGATGCAAAGTTATCAACAAAGCTCTTCCAAGGACATCGCAATATTCTAAAGATAATCCAGAAAGAAAGACCTAAGGAGCTTTCAATACAGATCACCTTTTAATATCTCTTTAACTTCTCATCTTCATTTTAATATCCCTTTAACAAGTACATATTCTACCACATGCAATCAATCCCAATATTATTTCTGCATTTGTATGCAGAGATACTGCTTATCCTCAACACTATTATTTTTTCTAACAACTAGGCAAAGTATCCATGAAAATAATTCATACTTATAAGCTCCAAATACTCCTTCACCTCTATAAAATAAACTTGACAATTTCTTGTCAATGCCTAAATTGCGTGCGTATAGAAGTAAACAATCAAAGCCATATCAGAGTTCACAATAATTCTTAATGAAAACACAATGATTGTCTAAAAATTCATCAAATATTCCTTGTTTCTCGTGCATGTCTTATCAAATAAAATTTTCAACAGGGTCTCCTTGACTTTTTTATCCATTTCTAGCAACCTGCTCTGAACAGAAAAAGGTCTATCAGTAAAATAAAAGAGAAAAAAATTACTAATGAACATGGTCAATACTGCCTTACCTGTCATACAGCCACCCCTGCCAGGTTCATGAGTCCATCCATTCATTATCCCAGCACTATATAGGACTTCTCTCCTTCTCCCTTAATGACCATGGACATGTGGCATGCAATCGCTGCATCGGGGCTCCAT
Source organism: Thuja plicata (assembly GCA_018584345.1). Lineage (NCBI taxonomy): Eukaryota > Viridiplantae > Streptophyta > Pinopsida > Cupressales > Cupressaceae > Thuja > Thuja plicata. The sequence goes on along the minus strand of MU225116.1, from coordinate 424,552 downwards.
TTCAAAATTGCTCCATTATCTTACGACCCCACAATTTGGTATTTTATATTTTCATTGCACAGTCACAAATCATCCTACTAACTATCACAAACCGTAGCGACTACGTGACAAGCATTTCTTCTAACCATTCGCAAGTTTGCAATCACCACCACTAACTTTTAATTAAACTCACGACATCGTAATCTTTCTTTTTTTGTCCATGCATCACGCTTTGGCACCATCGCAACTTCAATTTATTATCTCCCCTAACCGCGGTGACCTTGCGACTAACCAATGTCACCATCTTGCAAATTTCACATCATCAGTTCATCTAATCCTGCAACCTCACGACTAACTCTGCCTCTACCACGTGTCACATCCTATTTTTTTGTTGCTGTGCCATGTCACCACCACGTGAGCGCACGCCCACAAAATTTTCCAAGTTGGCCACCAACTCACCGCCCACACATGAAAGGCCCATCAAAAGGTGCATGCCTTTTTGGCACTTCCTAAGTGTGCGTCGGTGTATAAAACAAGAAGCAACTTCATGACACAACCAATGTGGGATAAGTACCCTCAAGAATATCAGTAAACAAAATGTAGAACAACTCTTCCATGGTTGACTGCTTCTATCAAAGGTGCCCAAATGGTGATGTCATGCTTACTCCTGGTCTTTGCACAAATCCATTCATCCTTCCTCTACAGAATTCTACCTAAAATGAGAACATGTGATCCCTTAACATTTTATTTTTTGCGACTACTGGAGGCCTATGCAAAAATTTAAAATGGAAACAACAAATTCTTTTAAAATTTTCAGGTGCCAACAGTGGCTCTTCTTAGGGAGGCATGCCCTTTGTAGGCATGGTGAAATTTTAGATCTCTGGAGGAGCAGACCAAGTGCCTTATTGAAACCCTAATTGTACATTAAACAAAAACCTCAATTGGTGGCCATGGACCACCAAACACATAAAACCAATGTTTACCCATGTCAAAAATATGGTTCACATTATTTAAAATTATGATCAATCTGGAAAATATCATTTTTATGCATCACACCATACTCACTATATTTTATAACCTTCACTATTCTCATACAACCAGCATTGTATGAGTACTCTACTTCATTCTGAAATTTGTCATCAGGGATCATCCCAAATAATTTATAGTTACATGGAAGCCTCAAATGATATTCATTATGCAAAACACATTCATAACAATTGTAACATTCTTTTAAATTTGACTCGCTACCATACTTTTGAAAAACTCCATCATACTTAACTGGAAAAAAAATTCATTTTCTTCCTTACAACTAATATCCTCTTGCTCACTCATTTCAACATGTAGTAAACACGATGTACCAACATTCTTTACATCCCATTCTTGGGAAAATGAACATACCTCTAGCTCAAACAAAAAATTTGATGTACAGTTTAAGCTCTCTTTCAGCTTCACATGAAATATTTCAAAATATGGCTCAAACAAGTCAGCAAGTAGCCCATTACACATGTCTTCATCCTGGCACATGTCTCCTTGATATAAATCACTACTACAAGAAACATTATCAACATTACTATTTTCCACTTGACAACACAACATTCCCATATTCATGTCCTTAATATCAGAACTCACATCAAACATGAATATATTCATTTGTATTTCAACTGCACAATCATATTTAATCACCATATCATTATAACTATCTTCCCAAAAAATTCCATAAGCTGGTTCATACAAATCTGACAATGACTTATCATCAGCACCCTCATACAAGTCTTAATGAGGAGAAGACAAAACTAAATATGAACTCAAACAAAGTTCATTATTGCTTATTTCATAACATGAATGCTCCATGTTATGATCATCATTTTCATCCCTGAAGAAAGAATAATCTTTTTTCCACCACTGATCCTTTTCCTTCTCAACAACACATCTTGATTCATAATCACTTGAAGAACAAAAGGGATGAGGAAGAAAACTGATCCACTGTATGAAAAGTCACAATTAATGGAACAATAGTAGTATGAGTATTTGTGAAATTAATCTCATGCCTACATACCTTAACTATTTCCTCATATATATTATCTTGAACACATTCATGTGGAAAAATCATAGTCTGAAACATGTCCTCTTTATTTGCAACAACTATACACTCTTCTAACCTAATACTATTGTCAACAAAATTTGATGGAACTTTACCAATCCGGTCATTATCATCACTCATGGGTGACTCATAAAAGTTTTAAAAAAAAACATCATCAAAATTTTGTACAACAACATTAGTTGCATCAGATGAACAAATTTTCAACTTACTAACATTTTTGACATAGGATTGTGAACAACTTCTTACTACAGCCTCATTACTAAAATAACCAACAAACATATCATATGGTGTAGAGTAAAAAATTAGACCCATTGTTGTATCAACATTATTACAACATTTCAAACTAACCACTTCACCATTATCATGAGGAGAGACCAATATTTTCAATAAGAATTCTTCACTCACATTCTAATCTAAAACACATACTGCAACATGGTTAGTATGGTCAGTAGGGGTGTCAATACATTGATATTGAATATTACTTCTTAATTCACACCCTTTTCCAACATTAAATGTGCTATGGTAGCGAACACCATCAGATAGAAAATCTTTTTTGATCCCATATTTCAAAAAAATTTGAATGTCCATTGTTGTTATAAAAGCTTGATGTAGAGTCTTAGGCTCTTTATCTCTCAACAAGAAGCTCATATCTTCATCAAAAGATCCTAGATAAATAACTAACATACTTTATCATTAGGCCTATAGCTTCTTGGAATGTTAGTTAATGTATTTGTAAACCTAATATTAAATTATGGAACCAATTCATATTCTTTAATCTCAATCTCCATCAATCTTCTCAACACATCACTTGCATTTATTCTCTAACCAAACTGCTCCATGAAATCTACACTCAATTCTTCCCAAAAAGAAATAGAACCTGCTAGTAAGACATAAAACCAATCCTTGGCATCCTCTTTCAAATTTTGAACAAACATCTTCATGATATATCTCATAATCACCCATCAGATCGACAAACTCCTACAAATGCTTACATGTTGAATCTGATCATTTCCCACTAAACTTGGCAAATGTTTCCTAACCTCATTAGGAAGTTCATTTGGGAAACCATAAATTCCATCAAAACATAATGACACATACCTCTCATAACTAAAACTTCTCCTATTACACAACTGTGATAGCTCACTAGGCATTTTTATATGGGGAAATATGCAAGGCTAAAAATACTTACTATACATTTGATTTTTCTATTACAAACACACAGTCTACAACCTTATACTTCAAATGAACTATGTAAACTCAAGCATATGCCAACTATGATTGGCTATGATTATGCTTGATAAGTTATTTCAATAACTTTTCATACCACCAAAGGATTCATAGGTTGCAATTTAGAGCACACGTATGCAAACAAATTCTAACACCCTCCCTTTCAAACTAGTGCTCATTTCACCAACCAGGGAGACTAATTTTTACATAAATTACTTTCAAAATTAATGGATCACATTTGAAACCTCTGAAAATACTTAGAAACTTGCAGTAGTATAGCTTTGTAGATGTGGATATTTTATCATATCTTCAATAGGTTCTTCATTACAGTCACCACCTCCTTGCATAGGAAAAGTTTTAAACAGCAAAAGGCTATTTAGGCCTCAAATTCATTTTGGGTTCTTTCACTAGAAAAGTCACACAATTTTCTTTACACCCACTACAATAAAATCACTTTCAGGCTTACATTACACAGATCTGAGATAAATTCCAGATTCTAAACACCTTGACTCTTTCAAATGGATTCAAAACCTTAGTGTCCCTAGTAGAGTCGCCGTTTATGTTGGTTCTTTTTCTTGCAACCCTTTATTCTTAAATAGAATAAGGGAATTAGACTTAGGGGTCCTCACCTAACTCACAAACTTTGCATCATCTACAAATTTAGGACAAGAAAAGACAACATTAACAAGGCAATACAAGCCTTCTTCACTTTGAATTCCACATACTCGGGAGGGTTTTCCTAATAATATATCTCTTCATATATAATAAAACTTTTTTTAAACAACACTATGCAGACATACAAGTGTGGATAATTCTTAGACATGTAGGTAACTGGAATTTAAAAATCTACCAATATTATGCAAAATCTCACTTGCATTAAGCACGCTGAGAACTAGATCAGACCAGTCCTATATTAATCAACATAAAATTAAAATGATATGATAATGATTTGAGATTTCTTACGAAAATACTTCAAATCCGCATAAACCAGTGCCTTTGTCATGGGCTGCAAAGTCAAACATACAACCATAATAGAATCCATATGAACAACAAACTCAACTAGTAAGCTTTCAATATTTCAATTCCTTGCATTAACAAAACTACTTATAGCATCATAAAGTTCTACTTATGAATCCAATTCTTGTATTCAAGTTCACAAATACTTGCTCGCAGAATTTAACCCTTCCCTTGGAAGATACCGATGAATAGGTATTACAATACACACGATAGGTGTGAAGAAAAATTTATGTATCCTTGATTTTTTGAACTTGTATGATTCGGAATACAATCCTTTGAGACCATTGATGTTACAGGCAAAGAAACTTAGTCATTTCCTTAAAAAAGATCTATGTTTAAATAAAACAACTATAAAGAGATTGCAGAGATGAATTGAAGATCTTGGATACATTCAATTAAATGATCTAAATGCACATAACTAGAGACAGCTCCATGATGATGACAAATAACCTACACTAACTAAACTACCACTATTCATTAAAAAAACTATTAAAAGAACAAATTACATCTGCAACCTACAACTGAGCACACATTATTTACATGGAATGGAAGAACAATTTTTCAGAACTGGAATCTATCTTGGAACCCCTTTTCATGACCCTGAAATCCCCTTTTATAAGAACATGAGATCCAACAAGCCTCAGGCCAAGAAAACCCACCTGTCACAAACTCCACACTACACGAAAAAAATAGAAAGAAAAGACAAAAACTATGCCTCTAGCGTAACAAACCCTTTTGTTTCCAATCTGTACTATTGAAAGAAAATTGATATACTCGGTAGAAAGGTTACTTAAGAATATTTCTAGATAGGGTATGTTTCTCCTCTAGCCGACTTTGGTATGCATCAACTGAATTAGGTAGTAACAGAATGTTACTATCAGGAGCTAACAAACACAATATTCCTACCAATATAGCACAATATGTGGTTTTAATACAAGAGAAATGAAGATACATATTTCTCAACAAAGCTCTTCCAAGGGCATCACAATATTCTTAAAATAATCCAGAAAGAAAGACCCACAGACTTGACATCTCCTCATTCTCTTCTTCTACAAACTAACTAGTATATCTGAGTCAAAGGATATAAAAAAAGGTGATACTCTCATGAATTGTGAGTTTGAAATATAGTTCATGTTTTAATATCCCTTTAACTTCCCATCTTCATTTTAATATCCCTTTAACTATTGTATATTCTACCTCGTGCAATCAATCCCAATATTATTTCTGCATTTGTGTCCAGAGATAATGTTTATCCTCAACACTATCCATTTTTGCTAACATCTGGGCAAATGGTCCATGAAAATAATTCATACTTATGAGCTCCAAATAGTGCTTCACCTCTATAAAATATACTTGATAATCTCTTGTCAATATTTGAGTTGCACGCGTATAGAAGTAAACAATCAGATCCATATTAGAGTTCATAATAATTCTTACTAAAAACACAATGATCTTTTGAAAATTCATCAAATATTCCTTGTTTCTTATGCATTTATTATCAAATAAACTTTTCAAGAGTGGTTCCTTGACTTGTTTATCCATTTATAGCAACATTTCCTTCTATCCATTTCTAGCAACCTACTCTGAACAGAAAAAGGTGCATCAGTAAAATAAAAGAGCAAAAATTTACAGATGACCCTGGTCAAAACTTCCTTGACTATCATACAGCCACCCCTTCCAAGTCCGTGATTCCATATGTTCATCATCTAAGCACTATATGTGACTACTCTCCTTCTTCCTTAACAACTGTGAACACATGGCACGCAATCGCAGCATCGCAGCTCCATTTCCAGACTACTTATCTTGAGACCCTGCGATTTGGCATTTTGTGTTTTTGTCGCACAGTCATGGATCAACCTAATAACCATTAAAAATTTCAATGAATACACAAAAATCATTTCTTGTAACCATTCACAAGCTCGCAAACACAACCACTAACTGTCAATCAACCTCGTGACACCGTGATCTTTCTTTTGTTTGCCACACATCACACTCTCCCACTGTCGTAGCTTCAATTTCTTATCTCCCCTAACTACTATGACCTTGCGACTAACCAATTTTTCCATCTCATGGCTTGCACATCGTCGGCTGGTCTAATCTTGTGACTAACCACACCTCTCCCACGCATCACATCCTAGTTTGTCGTTGTGGTGGAAACCAGGTTTGCAGATCAAGTTTCGACATGAAAATAGTTTAGGGAAGTGTTCCTTATATTCATCATTTTCATTTATGCTTTTATTTCTTCCTTTCATTTTGTATTTTATGCTTGCAAAATTCCTATCTTGTGCATTCATCTTATTAATTCGTGCATTTATCCTGTTAAAATCTGCTATGTTTAAAATCTTACATTCCGTGGCCTGCAAATTTTTGAATTCATAAAACTAGTCATTGTAAGTATTTTCATGGGTTATCTAAACAAGTTTTAATTATTCATACACCCGCTCAAACAATTTGCCCTTTTCTGAAAATCTACGGCTAGTGTTATTCCTTGATTGGAAAGATGAAGATCTTTAACATTCAAGGGAATGGGCCTGGCTAACACGTGTCTTCTGATCTTAGTTGACAAAAATTCAAAGCATGATTATACATCAAGAAAGTAAAAATCCATCCAATGATCAGCGTGTTTCCTCAAATGAAAGATTCATGTTATCTATCCATTAAGGCATCATGTCAAATGGCCATGTGTTCTGGTCCCATTAAAATCTAAATGGTGAAGAATGCAGATCGACAGTTAAAAATCAAATTAGATCAATGCTTGGCACTGACTCGTTACAAAAAGATACAAGATCTTTATTCCTTGTGATAGCTCGACATGTTGCCACGTATCAGATGAGATCCCACTTGACTAAGGTCAAAGAAGAGTAATCATCATGCAAATCAAATTACATCTAATAGTTGGTGCTAACTCGTTACAAAAAGATACAAGATCTTTATCCCTTGCGAGAGCGTGACATGACAGTGCATGTTCTAGACCCACTGAAGTCTGAGCAACAAAATAATGAAAATCTAAGGTTAAAATCTGATCCCATCTATGGTTGGCATTTACTCTCCATGTTATTTCACTTCAAGATTTTCAGTCTGCGAGTGTGCAACTAAAGGAAATTTTATGTTAATCGCTCACTCGCTGAGGTATGTCACTTAACATATTTTTTGTGCAAGTGTGCGACGCGGTCTATGTTGTGGATTATATACTATTATCACTCACTCACGATGGCCTGTTCACTTAAATTTTTTAATCTGCGAGTGTGTGACCAAGGAGGTTCTATTTCATCACTCATTTGCCAATGATTTGTGATTAATGATTTTTTTTGTGCGAGTGTGCGGGTAAAGAATTTTTCATGCCATCGCTCACTCGCTAAGGCTTAGTGGTTAACAAATTAAGGGTTGCGAGTGTGCAAACAAGTGAAAATCCAAACAGCAACTTTAATTGTTTCTCACTCGCGTAGGCTCAAACATAAAAACATAAAGTGTTGTGAGTGCGCGACTAAATAGTTTAGAAGAAGATCTACAGTTGATTCAAATGATGATCTACGATCAATGTTAACTCGCAACAAAGAGATGTAAAAATCTTTATCCATTGTGAGAGCGTGACTAGGTGACATGTGTCCCAGGCCTGCAATGGTCTAAGAAATATGATCAACTGTTAAACTATGGAGAGTATCGATGATGGGCACGATGCCTTTAAGCAAAGATGCATGATTCTTACTCTTCGAGCCATTACGCGATGTGGCCACATGTCTTCGATGATCGATAGAGAAGAGAACTTGGATGGCAAAGTCAACATGGATGTTTTATATTTTATTTTTTAATTGTATTTTAATTTACAAGGGTTTTTGTCTGTTTGATTAATATATTGTCGACGTCGTTATGCAGGGTTTTCAAGGGTGGTGAAACATGGAATCACCTAATGACAGAATAATGAAAAAAGTGGAAGAAGTAAAAATTAATTATAAGTTAAGGAATAGAACAGTAAATGTAGACCAAGGGAAACCTGACCAAAGAACTGATCCAAAGAGGCTGAAGCACAAAAACATTGCTCAAGAGAAACAGGTAGAACCTCACGAATTTCCAAAAATAGAAACAGAAAAGGTGGTGAGTAAATTTCTTCCCAATGAATGTTCTTTCATGTCTAATGCATTATCTCAAATTAAAATATATGTTCCTTTGCTTGAAATAGTTAAAATACCTAAATGTAAAAGTGGAGCTTTGAAAATATTGTCTATTGTAGGTAATAAGGAAGATCTTAACCAAGAAGTAAAGGATCCTCTAGCTATTTATCTAGGAACTACTTTAAACAAAAATGGAAATCAAATTGATCCTTTCTATCTTACTCTATTGATAAACAATAGATTGGTAAAGAATTGTATGATAGACTCTGGTGCAACACTAAACATTATGCCTAATGATTTGATGAAAGAATTAGGAATGAATGTTGATACCAAATTTGGTAGATGTTATGCTATGGATAATAGATCTGTTCCTATTGTAGGCATAATTAAGAATGTTGAATTTAAATTTCCTACATGTCCTGAAATGTCATATAAAATGGATATTACTGTGGTTGAAGTCCTTTCCAATTATGGAATGCTTCTATCTAGACAATGGTCTAGCTTAGTATGAGGTAGTATTCAATTAGATATTTATTATGCTTCTATTCCAGTGAATGGTAGGGATGTAAGAATTGGCAGGGATACTCGAAGTCCATATATTATTGAGGATGTGGATCCAATCCTGGTTACACATTTTTGTCATTCTTATATGCATAACTTTCAGTAAGTATTTCAAAAGATACAATGCATAATACTGAACCTACTGGGTTACATGCAGAAGTAAGTAACAATAATATTTGGAAAATGTATTTTGATGGTGCTTTCTGCAGGGATGGTAATGGAGCTAGTGTCATTTTATTTTCCCTTGATAAGAAAATATTTAAATATTCCTTTTTACTAGATTTTGAAAGTACTAACAATGTTGCAAAGTATGAAGCTCTACTTCTTGGTTTAAGAATAGCTAGTAAACATGGAATAAAATGTTTAAGTGTCTTTGGGGATTCTGAATTAATTATTTCTCAAGTTAAAAGTAATTTTTTTGCTAAGAAACCTCTTCTTAAAATATATAGAAATGAAGTATGGGATTCTATAGAATTTTTTGATGTCTTTTCTATTAACTGGGTAGATAGATTAGAAAATATCCTTGCAGATTTTATGGCTAATTTGGCATTGAAGCATAATAACATTGCTTGTGAGGACATAGTTCAAGTTCAAGTTAAAACTAGGCCTTCTATATCTGATAACATCAACAACTAGCAAATATTCAAAGATGACAGAGATATAATCAAATTTTTAGCATGTGAGAAAGTGTATGAAGATCAATTGATAGACTTGAATGCTCATGTTGAGATGGAGGATGGGAAAGAAGTGTTGTTTGGAAAGGAAGTTATTCAGCTTAAAACCAATAAGGTTCCAAAAGGCCTTGTAGCAATGGAGAGATTGTTTGACAATAAAGATTCAAAAATGGACAAGAAAAACACTAATGTCACAATGGATGAAGTAGAAAGGATAAACATGGGAAATGAAGAAACTCCAAAGGAAGTATTTGTGGGTAAAAATTTAACCCCCAAGATCATAGCAGATATCATCAAACTATTGAGAAAATATAGGCATGTATTTGCTTGGTCCTATGATGACCTTAAAGCTTACCGAGAGGACCTTTTCCAACACGAGATACCTTTGAAGCCTAATGCCAAACTATTCAGGCAAAGGAAGAAACCAATAAACCCTACTTTAGCTCCCAAGATGAAAGATGAATTAATCAAGATGAGGGATGCTGGTATAATAAAGCCAATTAGACACTCAACATGGATTTTAAATTTGGTGCCTGTCAGAAAAAAGAATGGCGATATTAGACTTTGTGTAGAATTTAGGAATCTAAATATATCATCATTAAAGGACAATTACACATTGCCAAACATGGAAGCATTATTGAAAAAGGTCACAGGAAATGAATTATTATCAATGATGGATGGGTTCTCATGGTATAACCAGGTGAAGGTTAAAGAAGAGGAACAATATAAAACAACATTTACTACACCTTGGGGTACTTATGTATATGCTAGAATGCCTTTTGGGTTCACTAATGCAGGAGCTACCTTTCAAAGAGCAATGGATGTGGCCTTTGAGGATTTTATTGATGTAATTATGGTGGTATATCAGGATGACCTAACTGCTTATTCTAAAAGGGTAGATGACCATTGCAAACATTTGGAACAAATATTTCAAAGAGCCCTTGAATATGGGATATCATTGAACCCAAAGAAATGTCATTTTGTTGTCACTAAAGAAACATTATTAGGACACATTGTGTCCAAAGATGGAGTAAGGATATAGACCCTGAGCAGATTTCCGCAATAGATAAAATTGAGGTCCCAAAGAATGTCAAAAAGATACAATCCTTCTTTGGACAAATAAACTTTATAAGGAGGTTTGTCCCAAAAAATTTTAAAATAATTAAACCAATTGATATGATGTTGAAGAAGGGTGCAGACATGAAATGGAAAAATGAAGCTTTAGAAGCATTTGTAAATATTAAAAGGGAAATCAAGGAGGCCCCTGTCCTTAAGTCTTGTTGCAAAAGAATAGTGAAGGTTATGAACAACCAATAGCATTCTTTAGTAAGACTCTTCAAGCTTCTGAGTTAAATTATGATATTAATGAGAAACAAGCTTATGCACTTGTGAAGGAAGTAAAGTCTTTCAAACCTTATTTGGTAGGAGCAAAAGTAGTATCCTATGTTCCTAATGCAGGAATAAAGGATATATTCAGACAATCAGAAGTCACTAGGAGAAGATGTAGGTGGGTGAATCAAAATCAGGAATTCAATATAGAGATTTAGATCACTAAAATTGTTGGAGGTAAAGGATTAGCAAGGTTGATGGCAGAATCAAATATGGATGCATTATAGGTCAATCAAGTGGATTTAAGTAAGACTCATATTAGTATTGAAAGGTGCCCTTGGTATACTAACATAGTACATTTCTTAAAACACATAAAATGTCCAGAAATTCTTATAGATAATCAGAAAAGGACAGTAAAATTGCAAGCATCTAAGTATGTCTTGATACAAGGAGATCTATATTGGAAAAACATGGATGGTATACTTCTTTTTTGTTTAGATGAATATCAAGCAAAGGAAGCGCTCAAGGATCTTCATGATGGAGCATGTGGGGGACATTTTTCAGCAAAGGCCATTGCCCATAAAATATTTAAAGCAAGATACTATTGGCCCTATTTGTTTAAAGAATGCCATACATATATTCAGAGATGTGAAGCATGTCAAAAGTTTTCAGGAAAACTCAAATATAATGGTGCATTACCTCTTAATCCTATGTCTACTGAAGAACCATTTCAAATGTGGGGAATAGATTTCATAGGAGAAATCACTGATACTTCTAGTGGTGGACATAAATGGATTTTGGTGGCTACTGACTACTTCACTAAGTGGGTGGAAGTCATACCTACTAGACAATCTACTAGTAAAGTGATGATCAAATTCTTGACTGGAAATATATTGACAAGATTTGGTGTTCCTCATACGATTGTTTGTGATAATGCTATGTGTTTTAGATCTACAGAGTTCATTGAATTTCATCATAAATATGGAATAAAAATTTCTTATTCATCCCCTTATCACCCACAAGGAAATGGCCAAGTAGAATCTAGTAACAAGAATATAATGAAGATCATCAAGAGAATGTTAAACAACAATAAATCATGGGATTCAAAGTTACCACTTGCACTTTGGGAAGACAGAATTACAATTAAGAAGTCTACTAGATATGCACCATATGAACTTTTCTACGAAAAGAAAGCTCATTTACCATTGAATAATTTGTTACTAGTGTACAAATTTGTGAATAAAGAACAGTGGGAAAAGGTGGATTTCATGGAAGATAGATTTCATCAGCTTGCAGAATTGGATGAAATGAGGAATCGGGCTCAAGAGAGAAATCATGAATTACAGCAGAAAGTAAAGGTTTTGTTTGACAAAAAGACCACAGAAAGGAAGTTCCAGGAAGGAGATTTAGTTTTGAGATGAAATGTAAAAGATCAAGACAAAGGAAGACATGGTAAATTTGATGCTTTATGGGTAGGTCCTTTTGTCATCATTGGTAAAGGAGGTGAGAATTCTTATCTCTTACAATATTTGGAAGGTTATCCACATGAGCTTCATGTACATGGTCAATATCGTAAACCCTTCTTTTCTTGAAAAATGAAAAAGGCAATTTTATCTTCCTTATTTGTATGATATATAGTGTATTCTTTTGTTCTTCTAATGGTTTGCTTCTCTAGAGATAGCTAGGATCTTTCTGTGTCCAGGTATGAATGCACATCCCTAGAAAGAGCCACTGGTGGAACCCAGGTTTGCAGATCAAGTTTGGACATGAAAATAGTTCAGGGAAGTGTTCTTTATATTCATCATTGTGATTTATGCTTTTATTTCTTCCTTTCATTTTGTAGTTTATGCTTGAAAAATTCCTATCTTGTGCATTCATCTTATTAGTTCATGCATTTATCTTATTAAAATCTACTATTTTTAAAATCTTACATTCCGCGGCCTACAAATTTTTGAATTCATAAAACTAGCTGTTGTAAGTCTTTTTGCAGGCTATCTAAACAAGTTTTACTTCTTCGCAGATCCGCTTACACAATTTTCCCTTTTCTGAAAATCTACAGCTAGCATTATTCCTTGATCGAAAAGATGAAGATCTTCAACATTCAAGGGAATGCGCTTGGCTAACCCGTGTCTTCTAATCTCGGTTGACAAAAATTCAAAGTAGGATTATACATCAAACAAGTAAAAATCCATCTGACAGTCAGCGTGTTTCCTCAAACAAAATATGCACGTTATCTATCGATTAAGGCATCATGCCAGATCACCAAGTGTTCTAGTCCCATTAAAAACTGAATGGTGAAGAATGAAGATCTACAGTTAAAAATTAGATTAGATCAACGGTTGGCATTGACTCGTTACATAAATTTACAAGATATTTATGATGACATGTAACTGATTGAATGTTTGATAATGTTAAGTTGAAGATGATGCAAGACATTAAAATAGTTAATGGTTTGTATTGTCATTGATGTCAACTTGATATCATTTGTACGGTCATGTACACAATGCCAAAGACTTCAGATAATCAATGGAACAATGATTATGCTTTCAACAATGCATAAAATTCAAGTATTCACTAAGTGATAGACTACACTGACGGAGTGCACACCATTGGTAAAGGCAGAGAAAAAATTCACAGTGATGCCCGACGAGAAGAAGATAGTGTTGTTGGACAAAGCAAAATCATAGGATGCCCAAAAAACTAAAGACAGAGCTGCCCGACGGATGAAAATCCTGAAGCTAACTGGAGTTACACTGACAGAACTGGCAGTTGTCACTAACGACAAACTGCAGAATTGACCGACGGAACAGAGAGTTCAGAAAATGAAAAAATATCTAGCTGGTAGAGCTTAAGGATAGACTTAACTGGTTGTTTTATTTGTTTTATTTGACCACCGTTAAGTAATTGATTTAAAGAATATTTATATAGTTGGCAAGAAGATAACTATGAGATAAATCAGGAGTTAAAGACGTAAATCAGATTGACTGGATTTTTTTTCATGCCAAGAATCAAGAATTAAGGAATATCATGTCTATATAAGAGACAAGCATAATTCATTTCTGCAAGCAATCAAATACACAGAAGGGGAGTGAATAGAAAGAAGATGCTGAAGAGAAACTGGTGAAGGTTAAACTTCATCCAGTCCTGATCAATCAAGCTAAGGGAGAGCTAATGAATTCTGTGGACACCGACGAACAGTGAAGCACAGAATCACAGAGCAGAAAGTGTGGAGCACAAAGGAATTGAATTGATACATTGATCAGAGAGGTATTTTACTTAAATAGATCTGAAAATCTGCAATTTAAGTTGCATTAGAAACAGGTCGTTGTGTTTCAGTTTAACCATTGAAGCATTAAGTCTCTTAACAGAGTAGGACATAACTGTCTTCTATATATTGAGGTACATCCCAAAGAGTGCCAAAAAGGTTGGTTCATGAAAGTAGCATTGGTCTTACTTAAAGCCTATTGACAGTCTAAGAAGGAGGCTGATTCAAGGATGGTAGTAAGATTAGCATAAAGCCTATTGACAGTCTAAGAAGAAGGATAATTCAAGGATGGTAGCGTAGATGCCAGATACTAAGTGACAACCTATGTATAAAAATCCTCTAACAAGGTCACACTTAACAGTGTGTTTTTAACCTTTAACAAGGTCGGCTCCTAACAGGGCTCACTTCAGAAGAGTGAAAATTTGGGGTATCGGTTCCAATGGTTTTTCCCTTTTAACAGGGTTTCCACATTAAAATCCATGTGTTATGTGTGTATGGTTTATTACTTTATTGTTTTAAATTTCACATATGCATTTCTGGATTGATTGGTATACTCTGAATATTTACTGAGCATCGGTAAACAAGTTTTATTGCTTATCGGTAATCAAGGAGAATAAGGACAGACAAGGTAAACCGACAGAGAGTTAATTATTTCAAAGTATTTCAAGGCATGCATCTTGTAGGGACTTAATAATCTGAGGTGTATTGATTGGTGGATTAAATTTTAAAGGATAAATTTTTGAGGCCACTAATTCACCCCCCCCCCCTTCCCCTCCCCTCTCAGTTATTACTAACAATTGGTATCAGAGATTGTGTGCTTAGAAGGAAGGTTTCAAGACCTAAGTAAAGATCACAAGATGAACAGACGAGATGTGCCTAAGTTGAACAAAGAAAACTTTGCTTCATGGAAAAGCGTGATATGACTCCACTTATCAAGTATTGGCAATGATATTACTCAATACTTAGATATTGAATATGTGATGCCTACAGGACCATTGATAGTAGATCAATTGAGAGTGAAGCATGAGCATAACTGCGTGGTTATAGAGATTTCTTCCTCACTCTCTGATGCTAAATTTGAAGATGTCAAAGATTGCAAAACTGCAAAGACAATGTGGGACAAACTAAAGCTTGTACATGGAGGTAATACAAATGTTCTGAGAGCCAAGGCAGAAAGCCTTAGAGGAAATTTTGATGATCTCAAAATGAAAGAAGGTGAAAACATCTCACAGTACAGCACAAGGATAAAAGAAGTAGTCAATGCTATACGAGGCATTGGAGGTACACTTGAAGAG
Organism: Thuja plicata; assembly: GCA_018584345.1. Lineage (NCBI taxonomy): Eukaryota > Viridiplantae > Streptophyta > Pinopsida > Cupressales > Cupressaceae > Thuja > Thuja plicata. The sequence continues at coordinate 408,995 of MU225116.1, read as the reverse complement.
GAGACAGTGGTAAGTAAAATCTTAAGAACCTTATTGCCTGTATATGCTATTAGAGTCTATGCTATTCAAGAAATGAGAGCAGTAGTAAACAATACAATTACTCTTGATAGCCTAATTGGTAGACTGATTTCATTTGAGATGAATAACTTTGACAATAGTGTCTTACCAAGTTTAGATTCTGCATTTAAGTCTTCTATGAGAATAAGAAAATCTAGTCAGAGACACTCATCTAGAAGAGATAGTGAAAGTGAAAGTGAAGAAGAAGATCTAGATGAAATAGAAGCACTCATGGCAAGAAGAATGCTGAGAGGCAAAGGTAAATACAAAGGCAAGT
>MU225116.1:374494-408561 GCA_018584345.1 Thuja plicata | reverse complement strand
TTTAACAGGGTTGGCTCCTAATAGGGCTCACTTCAGAAGAGTGAAAATTTGGGGTACCGGTCCCAGTGGTTTTTCCCTTAACAGGGTTTCCACGTTAAAATCCATGTGTTATGTGTGTATGGTTTATCACTTTATTGTTTTACATTTCACATATGCATTTCTGGATTGATTGGTATACTCTACATATTTACTGAGCATCGGTAAATAAGTTTTACTACTTATCGGTAATCAAGGAGAATAAGGATAGACAAGGTAAACCGATAGACAGTTAATTATTTGAAAGTATTTCAAGGCATGCATCTTGTAGGGACTTAATAATCTGAGGTGTATTGATTGGTGGATTAAAGTTTAAAGGATAAATTTTTGAGGCCACTGATTCACNTTCCCCCCCCCCCCCCCCCCTCTCAGTTATTACTAACAATTTATTCCTTGCGAGAGCGCAACATGTTTCTACATATCAGATGAGATCCCACTTGGCTGAGGTCAAAGAAGAGTAATCATTATGCAGAACAGATTACATCTAACGATTGGTGCTAAATCGTTACAAAAAGATACAAGATCTTTATCCCTTGTGAGAGTGAGACATGAAAATGCATATCCCAGACCCACTGAAGTCTGAGCAATGAAACAATGAAAATCTATGTTGAAATCTGATCTCATCTACGGTCGGTGTTCACTCGCCATGTTATTTCACTTCAATCTTTTCAGTCCGCGAGTGTGCAACTGAAGAAAATTTTATGTTAATCGCTCACCCGCTGAGGTATGTCACTTAACATATTTTGTTGTGTGAGTGTGTGACACGATCTCTATTGTGGATTATATACTGTTATCGCTAACTCGTGATGGCCTGTTCACTTAAAAAATTTAATCTGCAAGAGTGCGACCAAGGAGGTTCTATTTCATCGCTAACTCGCCAATTATTTGTGGTTAGAGATTTTTGTTGTGTGAGTGTGCGAGTAAAGAATTTTTCATGTCATCGCTCACTCGCTAAGGCTTAGCAGTTAACAAATTAAGGACTGCGAGTGTGCGACCATGTGAAAATCCAAGCAGCACCTTTAATTGTCATTCACTCGCTCAAGCTCAAACATAAAAAGATAAAGTTCTACGAGTGCATAACTGAAGAGTCCAAAAGAAGATCTACAGTTGATTCAAATGATGATCTACAATCAGTGTTAACTCACCAAGAAAAGATGTAAGATCTTTATCCGTTGCGAGATTGCGACTAGGTGATACGTGTCCCGAGCCCGCAGTGATCTAAGCAATATGATCGACTATTAAACTATGGAGAGTATCAAAGGTAGGTGCGATGCCTATAAGCAAAGATGCAGGATTCTTACTCTTTGAGTCATTACACGATGTTGCCACATGTCTTCAACGGTCGACAGAGCAGAGAACTTGGATGGCGATGTCAACAGGGATTTTTTATATATTATTTATTTTATGTTTTAATTGCATTTTAATTTACAAGGGTTTTTGTCTGTTTGATTAATATATTGTCGACATCGTTATGCAAGGTTTTCAAGGGTGGAAAAACATAGAATCACCTGATGACAGAATAATGCGACTATGATAAAATACGGGATGATGACCATGTGCAAACATACTTGGAGGATTCTTATAAAGATGAAGGATACGAGAAGATGATCAACAATGTCGACATGTCTTTTTTAAATAAAAATGATATTCAACATGCCAGAGATGATATCCATTATCAGAAGTAGAGATATGTGATAAATACATATGGTTGAAGTAATGAGATTATGTAGAATCATTGTTTCATAATTAAAGAAGAATTACCAAGGATTTATTAAGCAATTATGGTTGAAACCTAATTGGTTGACAAACTATTCTCAACAAGGATGATTAGTCATTCCTTCAAATGTACTTAATGTTCAGTTGTTGATCTAGGGATTAGGTTTTAGTTACCAAGAGGCACATCGGTCTGAAGCTTGTTCGCATCCTTTGAACTACATATAAATAAGGATACCAAGACCATGTGAAATGATTATTATGATGGTTACTATAGTCAGATTGGATAGTTTTGATCAACAACTGTAACATGAACCTACTTGTATCATTTTTCTAAAATCAATAAAGATAAGTCCCCTTTTTCTCTCATTTGTGGGAATAGAATCATTTTCATTTTCATTTTCAAATAGTTCCTTAGATAAAATCTAGAGATTTCTTTCAAAGTGATAGTTTGGTGTCGCATATTCCTGATTAAATTCATAGTTTCTATTATCAATTGGTATTTTCATCTTGTATGGTTAAATTCAATTGATTGTGGCCACAATCAATCGGTCTATCATTTGAAATTTATATACAATTGAGATAACTGTGAATTATCTTAGGTTATATGCTCATTTCATAATACCTTTCAAGTGAAATGTTTCTTTTAAACTGTCTCTAAGGTTGTACATAGGGTTGGGATGATTTTGACTCTATTGCCCATGAGAAGATAAGGCATTGGTCTGTACACATATTGGATTATGATTATTTAGTTCATTGTGCATAGTTTTGTGATATTCTATCCATATGCACTTTTCAATTCACATTTATATTCACAAACATTCAATAAACATATTAAAGCATTTCAGTTAGCATTTTGTGACACACTGCTTTCAGTTGAGATTTCTTTCAAGTACCTTTCCATATTGTGAGAGAAAGAAGTTTGAAGTACATTTTATCTGCTATAAAAAGCCTTGAGATTTGGAGATAAATCTAAGGTATAGGCCTACCAGCCTTGGTTCTGCAAAGCCAAAATTGCAGAAGGTTCAACCTTGTCTTGGTTAAAACCTTGTTAGTTGGCCAAATCACTTGGGTTTCCCATAATTGTATTGGAAAGTCCATAGGAAATCCAATCTGTTGATTTGACCACCAACATGTTGCTCCTCCATGTCACCACCACGTGAGAAAGGGCCCACAAAATTTTACAGGTTGACTGCCAACTAACTGCCCAGGCATGAAAGGCCCATCAAAAGGCACATGCCTTTTTGGCATTTCCAAAGTGTGCATTGGTCTATAAAACAAGAAGCAACTTTCGTGACATGAACAATGTGGGATAAGTTCCCTCAAGCATATCAGCAAACAAAATGCAGAACAACTCTTCCATGGTTGACCATTTCTATCAAAGGTGCCCAAACGGTGATGATGTGCTTACTGTGGATCTTTGCACAAATCCATTCATCCTTCCTCTGCAAAATTCTACCCAAAAATGAGAGCATGTAATCCCTTGGCATTCTATTTTCTGTGGCTACTCGAGGTTTGTGCAAAAATTTAAAATGGAAACCTCAAATTCTTTTAAAATTTGTAGGTGCCAACACAACCCCCCACCCAGTAATCTTGGACCCTTAGGACTAATAGGGTGACCTCCCGGGAATTCTTGTTGCTTCACCTCTATGAGCATCACCTAGATGAAATGAGTGTTAAGTGTTCCATCCATTCTCATGAGAGATGGGTTCTTGTAAATAACTACTCATGAAACATTGGTCAATGAGTTTCAATGAGTTTGACTCAAAAAACTACAGAGTTGTATCCTGATAGCAATATAAAAATTTGAATTTCTATAGAAAATATCTCCTACTTATGATTTGATGAGCATAAGGGGCTTTCTAATGAATGGTTGATAAGGCACAACACTTGTTGAAGGTTTTGCAAATGGGATTGCAAGAAGAGTGAGTTTAACCATGGAGGAAACTTTGTAGTTAAGTAAGTTTAAGCTCGAGTAGTACTAGGATGGGTGACCTCCTAGGAAGTCTATGTTCTTCACCTCTGTGAGAATTACCTAGATGCAATGAGTTCTAAGTATTCCATTCATTTTCATGTGAGATGGTTTATTTTGAACCACTACTCATGAAACATGGGTCAATGAGTTTGACTAAAAAAACTACACAGTTGAATCCTGATAGCAATATCGCAATTTGACTTGCTGTGGAAAATATCTCCTACTTATTAATTTATGAGCTTAATGGGATTCTCATAAATGGTTCATAAGGCACAAAACTTGTTGAAGGTTTTGTAAATGGGGTTGCAAGCATAGTGGGTTTAACCATGGAAGATAATTCATAGTTAAACATGCTCAAGATGGAGTAGTACTAGGATGGGTGACCTCCCAGGAAGTCTTGATGCTTCACCTTTGTGAGCATCACCTAGATGCAATGAGTGTTAAGTGTTCCATTCATTCTCATGAGAGATGTGTTCATTTGAACCACTACTCATTAAACATGGGTCAATGAATTTGAATAAAAAACTACATAGTTGAATCCTGATAGCAATATCACAATTTAACTTGATGTGGAAATTATCTCCTACTTATCAATTGATGATCTTAAGGAGATTTCTAATGAATGATTGATAAGGAAGAAAACTTGTTGAAGTTTTTTCAAATGGGGTTGCAAGAAAAGTGGGTTTAACCATGAAGGAAACTTCATAGTTAAGTGCACACAAGTTGGAGTAGTACTGAGATGGGTGACCTCCTGGGAAGTCCCAGTGCTTTACCTCTGTGAGCATCACCTAGATGCAATAAGTACTAAGTGTTCCATTCATTCTCATGAGGGATGGGTTCTTTCAAACCACTAATCATGAAAAATGGGTCAATGAGTTTGACTAAAAAAACTAGATAGTTGAATATTGATAACAATATCACAATTTGACATGTTGTGCAAAATATCTCCTACTTATCAATTGATGAGATTAAGAGGATTTATAATGAACGGTTCATAAGGCACAACCCTTGTTGAAGGTTTTGTAAATGGGGTTTCAAGAAGAGTGGGTTAACCATGGAGGAACCTTTGTAGTTAAGTGTGCTCAAGCTAGAGTAGTAGTGGGATGGATGACCTCCCGGGAAGTCTTGGTGCTTCACCTCTCTGAGCATCACCTAAATGCAATGAGTGTTAAGTGTTCCATTCATTCTCATGAGAGATAGGTTCTTGTGAACCACTTTTCATGAAACATGGGTCAATGAGTTTGACTCAAAAAACTACACAGTTGAATCCTGATAGCAATATCACAATTTGACTTGCTGTGGAAAATATCTCCTAATTATCAATTGATGAACTTGAGGGGCCTTCTAATGAATGGTTCATAAGGCACAACACTTGTTGAAGGTTTTTCAAATGGGGTTGCAAGAAGAGTGGGTTTAATTATGGAGGAAACTCCATAGTTAAGCACGCTCAAGATGGAGCAGTACTGGGATGGGTGACCTCCCAGGAAGTCCAGGTTCTTCACCTTGGTGAGCATCACCTAGATACAATGAGTGCTAAGTGTTCCATTCATTCTAATGAGAGATGGGTTCTTGTGAACCACTACTCATGAAACATGGGTCAATGAGTTTGACTCAAAAAACTACACATGACATGCTGTGGAAAATATCTCCTACTTATCAATTGATGAGCTTAAGGGGATTTCTAATGAATGGTTCATAAGGCACAACACTTGTTGAAGGTTTTGCAAATGGGGTTGCAAGAAGAGTGGGTTTAACCATGGAGGAAAATTTGTAGTTAAGCACGCTCAAGTTGGAGTAGTACTGAGATGGGTGACCTCCCAGGAAGTCCCAATGCTTCACCTCTTTGAGCATCACCTAGATGCAATAAGTGCTAAGTGTTACATTCATTCTCATGAGGGATGGGTTCTTGCGAACCACTACTCATGAAAAATGGGTCAATGAGTTTGACTCAAAAAACTATATAGTTGAATATTGATAACAATATCACAATTTGACATGTTGTGGAAAATATCTCCTACTTATCAATTGATGAGCTTAAGGGTATTTCTAATGAATGGTGTTGAAGGTTTTGCAAATGGGGTTTCAAGAAGAGTGGGTTTAACCATGGAGGAAACTTTGTAGTTAAACGTGCTCAAGCTGGAGTAGTACTGGGATTGGTGACCTCCTGGGAAGTCTCGGTGCTTCATCTCTGTGAGCATCACCTAAATGCAATGAGTGTTAAGATTTCCATTCATTCTCATGAGAGATGGGTTCTTGTGAACCACTTTTCATGAAACATGGGTCAATGAGTTTGACTCAAAATACTACATAGTTGAATCTTGATAGCAATATCACAATTTGACTTGCTGTGGAAAATATCTCCCAATTATCAATTGATGAGCTTAAGGGCCTTTATATTGAATGGTTCATAAGGCACAACACTTGTTGAAGTTTTTGCAAATGAGGTTGCAAGTAGAGTGGGTTTAATCATGGAGGAAACTCCATAGTTAAGCGTGCTCAAGCTAGAGTAGTACTGGGATGGGTGACCTACCAGGAAGTCCACGTGCTTCACCTTAGTGAGCATCACCTAGATGCAATGAGTGCTAAGTGTTCTATTCATTCTCATGAGAGATGGGTTCTTGTGAACAACTACTCATGAAACATGGTTCAATGAGTTTGACTCAAAAAACTACACAGTTGAATCTAGATAGCAATATCACAATTTGACATGTTGTGGAAAATATCTCCTACTTATCAATTGATGAGCTTAAGGGGATTTCTAATGAATGGATCATAAGGTACAACACTTGCTGAAGGTTTTGCAAATGGGGTTGCAAGAAGAGCAGGTTTAACCATGGAGGAAACTTCGTAGTTAAGCGCGCTCAAGTTGGAGTAGTACCTAGATGGGTGACCTCCCAAGAAGTCCTGATACTTCACCTTTGTGAGCATCACCTAAATGGAATGAGTGTTAAGTGTTCCATTCATTCTCATGAGAGACGGGGTCTTTTGAACCACTACTCATGAAACATGGGTCAATGTGTTTGACCCAAAAAACTACACAGTTGAATCCTAATAGCAATATGACAATTTGACTTGTTGTGGAAAATATCTCCTACTTATCAATTGGTGAGCTTAAGGAGCTTTCTAGTGAATGGTTCATAAGGCACAACACTTGTTGAAGGTTTTAGAAATGGGGTCGCAAGCAGAGTGGGTGTAACCATGGAGGAAACTCAGTAGTTAAATGTGCTCAAGCTGGAGTAGTACTGGGATGGGTGACCCCCGGGGAAGTCTCAGTGCTTCACCTCTGTGAGCATCACCTAGATGCAATGAGTGCTAAGTGTTCCATTCATTCTCATGAGGGATGAGTTCTTGTGAAACATAGGTCAATGAGTTTGACTCTAAAAACTACACAATTGAATCCTGATAGCTATATCACAGTACAATTGTTATCGAACAAGTCGTCTGAATGGGTCTTTGCGAATATATTTATTTTAGCAAAATACAAAGAGAAGGTCATCATCGACGTCTTTGGATCACTCTTGAAGGCATAATTTAAGGTATGATGTCAAAATTTTCTTCTAGGCCATTTTGATTGAATGGATATCTAGCAACAAAATGGATATCCCTAACGTTTGACTCTTAATTAAAAAATATGTCAATAAATCTCCATACTCCAATATTAGAGATGGGGCCAAGATTTCACTATAGGTCACTTTAAGAAAATAGATATCCACTAGCAAAATAGGTACCCTCAATCCTTTTCTCCTAACAAAAAAAAATCTTAGTAAATCTTATAACAGTACTAGTATCAAATAGTAAAACAAAATCATGAATACTAGTAACAGTACAATTGGACTACCACTTATTTAGTAGTACAATTATTTTTGGACAGGTGGTCTGAATGGATCATTGGGAATGCATTTGGTATAGAAAAGTACAAAGAGAAGGCACTTCATCATCACTAGTATCCTTTATCTAGTGGGATTGAAATGACATGAAAAGATAAGGTTTTTGACATTTATGGACAACATTCTGACTTCGTTGCAACTTTATTCTCTCGTTTTTCTCTTTGTTTCTCCATGTGATTATCTACTGACTCTGACTTTTCTCCATGATAACAGCTTGGTATGAAAATCATTTCTTCTACTCTACTGTTAAGAATATGCTGCTCAAACCCTGCCAATTTATTAACGACAAAAACTTAAAGTCTATAGATTCCTGATTTGGAACTGTAACAATCTTTTGAGTGCCTAGTCTCGTAGAATGTACATACTGCTATTGTTTTTGGTCTTCATAGAAAACGAAGAGATTGAACAACCAGTACAAAATGGAGAGATTCACTGGTATTTTTTTTATTCAGAAAAAGTATATGAATATGCCAAATTTCAGCTTTCAAGGCAAATGAGTCATAGTCATCCACATATGCAGGAATGGTTTTGACTAAATATAAATTTTAGCTGACTTTTATTGAAAATATGTGCTGGGGAATAAATTTTAGCTGATATTTATTGAAAATATGTGTTGGGTGTTTTGATATTTTTGATAATTTTAATTAATTCAAGTTGATTCAATGTTTGAAACTTTTTGGAAGAAGCCAAAATTTGACAGTTGACTTCATATGTCAAAGCAATTTTTTTGTGGTGCTTACTGATTTAAAGGTTGATTCTTGTGTAGTCAAATTAGTGAATATGAAGAATCAACATTTAAATTGGTCTTCTACCAAATGTTACTTCTAAAGAAAATTGGTCCCTAAGAGAAAGAAAGAATCTAATAATAATGATAATGTAGCCTTTACAATATGTAGAAATGTAATATTAATGATCATTATGACTAATATTTATAATTATATTATTTAAACTATTGGTAATTATGCTCCAAATTCACATCATTTACAATGATGAAATAATTTAATTTAAAAGTATGTTAAAATAATATTTAGATTAACCAATACTATACTAAATTATATTGTCCACCAAAATGATCACTCAAATTTCAACTATTTTCTATCTACTAAAGATTCCACAGATTCCACACTGAAGAATTTGTGTGCATTAAGGAGACATATGGATGCGCCTTTTCTTATTTATGATACATTACATTTAGATATAAATAAATATCATAATGCAATTACATGGTCAAGATTTGTATTGTTGAATTATACAATAAAATGTGGCTTGAGCATGGTGCTACCACCAAAACCCATGTTGAGACACATGGAACCTAGACCATACAAGAGGAATACCCCTCATGCTTTGCAACCCCTCACACTCATTTATCAACAATAACATTTTATTGCAAGGTTTAGACACCATTTTGCTAACAAAATCCTTTAAAGATTAGTCATCATAACACATTGATTTTAACTAAAGAATGAGGAAGAATATAGAATATCATATGCCAATGTTACATATAAAGATGAATAAATAAGGAAGCCTTTAAATGAAAATAAGAATAAATAGTACAATAGACAATAGACAATGATATGATGATGTATCTTGAGTGTTCTGAAATGTAAATTAATTTATAAATAAAGGTATTCCAAACAATGGAAAGTGAGATAGAAGTTGTAAATGATACCTCCTTATATATTTCTTCTCATGATCATTATCCATGCCATAATGATGAGACATCTTCAACATAATAGTGTGAAATGAAAGGAACAAAATCCAAGGATCAATATTTATTCTTATTTATTTTAATTTTTTAGTAAGAAAATGACTCTTGATTATGATCCACCATGTAACTATAGAATCCTAAGGGGTATTCCCATAGGCCCAGTATTTTCTTTAATGATCTACAAGTTTATGAGCCTAGTCAAATTAGAAAATATTATTTTGCATAATCATAATGATTGCATACTTTTACTTAATAGAGAAAGGTACTAATATTACTTTTGTAGAAATTAGACAATATTATACCATGAAAAAGACATGAACACTATTGTGATTCTATTCCAGATTGTACAATTCTTAGAGTGTAAAGTAATCTCACCTGTGTGATTTACAACATAAACTTAGTTACTATTTTTAGATCTTTCTCTAATGTATAATCATATAAAATTTAAATTTCAAGTTCTCACATTCTAATCCATCTTATTTCTATTTCAACACGTTTTTATCAATCAATTCAAAAAAATTCTGCTTACAATTAATTCAATTCACTTAACATTCTTTAAATATTTTGAAAGATCGATTTATTTCCCTTCACATTCATAAAATAAATAAAATCAATTTCCTCATTTTCCTAAAATATATATCTAAATCAATTGTTTAAATTGATGACTACACGAAGAAGACCATTAAAACAAGACACCACCCATTAAGAATGTTGCTCAAAAAACTATCTATTAAGAATGTTCCTCAAATAAATCTAAACACATTATAATTATAATTTATGTTATAAACCATCGATGAACTCTTTACAAAAAGTAGTTCCAATAAACAAAATATGACTGCTTACCTATAAAATAATTCAATTTTTAGTTTGTCCTATCTTCTCTAACTTATTCAGTTCAAATCAGAATATGCGGCTGCATAAAAGGACGATGGTATTTCATTTTAGAGATACTTCCGGGCATTATAATTTATGTTGCATTTGTCATTTTCCATTACAATGGATTCCCCTCATCATAAGTCATTGCAATGGTCTGCTTCAATTTGTCTGACAGTGTACATTCTTTATTAGTAGGTCAACTCCTAGTTTCTGTAGTGGGTATCTACACATTTGGGAGGAAAGTCAGATCATTCACATTGCTTGCACAAGATACAATTGTTTAAGGGCATCTTGTTCCTTGGCATTACGTAAACGTTCTTTGTAGAAAAGTGCAAAGAAAGTATAGCAGAAGATGTTTCATTCTCATGTGTGGAAGTGAGGTTTATGGTTGGGATCATTAAGTCAAATTTGCAATAGTTCTCTATCTATTATAACTTTGAATAGAAGATGGCATCATCTATCTTTACCTTCTTGATCCACAAGAGTAGTGTGAATAGAATTTGAATAGAAGATGACATCATCTAACTTTACCTTCTTGGTTCACAAGAGTAGTGTGAATATAAGAGATTGCAAGATCTATTCAAAGGAATTTCCTATCTCTGTGTCAATTAGGTATGCTATAGTAATTTGAGAAGTAGAAGATAAGACGTGTGGTTAGGGAACCAACCACATCTTCTGAGTCATGACCTCTATGTTGAGAGGACTCAAGAGAGTCGTGTCTTAAATGAACTTTGTGGTTATAGTCATGATGACAGTTATATAGGAAAGCATCATTATGTCAATTAGGTGTGCTATAGTCGTGTTGAGAAGTAGAAGATAAGACATGTGGCTAGGGAACCAACCACATCTTCTTAGCCATGACCTCTATGTTTTGAGGACTCAAGAGAGTCGTGTCTTAAATGAACTTTGTGGTTATAGTCATGATGACAATTATATAGGGAAGCATCATTTTTGGTAGATGATGGTGGCACATGAGCAACAATACGCTAAGCATTAGCCTAATTGAGTAAGATTCTAAAAATGGGCTACATCTAGAGTGGATGTATTCATCTATACTTGAATCTATGACATGAAATTAGAGCATCATAGCACTGGTGTATAAGAAAATTCAATATTCATTGTATCCTAATAGTAATAGAATAAGATTTTTTCGTGGAATGAAAAATAATATTGTGACGATCCTAGTGAATGGATTAAAGCACAAAATTAACCTCAATGGGTCATATATTGAATAAAAGTATTTTGTAGACTGTATTAGAAGATGCCTCTATAAATGGAAGAGGTTTAATTGAAGAGATCTTGTCTTGAGCTGATTATAATTGGTCAATGAGATAATATTCCTTACAAGATTAAGAAGAATGTATGTGAGGTGGGGCAAGAATAGTAGGGTCTGCAAATGTGATAATCATATTGAAAAAAAAAATGTTTATATAATCTCTAAGAAGGTTGTGCTCACCAAAATATAATGTAAAATAAGATATAACTATAGGATAAGTAAATGTATTGTTTTCTCTACTCTGTGTTATTATACCTACAACTAAGTCTAATTATTATTTAAGATAAAAATAAAGTAGATAAATATATATTAAATTATAAAAGTAAACTAGAGCTAGAAAAGAAAAGAGGTTAACGTTGAAAGATGTGCATCACTAGTTCATCAATTGGTGAAGATGGAATGTTGAAGAAGAGTAAAGAAGACCTCAAGAAAAGTTTCTCAAATATAGAAAATTAAATTAGATAGTAGCACCTCGGAGTTCAAGTCATCACCCAAAATACTACAATAATAACATCTAAACTTGTGTAGGTGACCTCTAAACCTGCAAGCACAGCTATGCCAAACATAGGTGAGAGAAGTCTCAAATTTCATGGAATTAACTCATGAACTATGAGTTTAAACTTTGATTTGTATTGTTGATCCAAAATCAATGGTAGCATATTTTACTCAAACAACATTAATTTTTTAATTAAAATAGACTCAAGTGTCATGCTCCTAAATGTGTATGTAGAATTTGAAATTACTTTCTAGTGTGTTTTTTTTTTTTAAGTTTGTAAAAGAAGGGGGAATCAGGATCATTGATTGAGGGAGCTACTTTAGTCAAATCCCTTGGGTGAAAATATTCATCCTCAACTATATTTGGTAACATATTAGCATGTGTGGTACCTTAGAGTACAAATTTGAAGACTTGATACTCTAGTAAGTATGGTAAAAGAAATGCTATGAGATTTTTACTATAGTATGGCTTGTGCTTTGAACGCCAACATTTTGGATAGTTGATTCAACAAAGTACTACAACATTATGGGAAAGGAAGATTGGGTAGAATTTTGTACTATGAAGGAAAATGTTTTTAATAATTGATATAAAAGGCGATAATTTATTAAAAATTACATAAAATCTTACAACCTTGATTTTATTCTAATATAAATTGAATTTAATGAAATACCACTACTACAATCATGCTAATATTTAGATAAGCAAAAGAAAGAAATCATATATAAGAAATAAAACTTAATAAATGAATATGACACTTTAACAAAGAATTATAGACATATAAACTGAATATGCCATCATTAAAAATGTCTACAAAATAAAACTAAAATGAATTTAGAACATTGAACCAAAATTAGACTATAATAAAAGAAAAAAAAATTAAGTTAAGAATTTTTTTATTTGCAAGGCAACATATTATGTAAGGGAACCAAGCTGCTCCTTTTTAATGAATTATACTCAAAACTAATTGCATATGATTTCCAAAAAACCAAGAAAACAATATTTGTTTCAGAAGCAGCAACAAAACAATATTTCATAATTGAAAAGGCAAGAAATACTGGTAGCCATAAAGAGATCAGGTGGTAAAAGGTTTTTAAAAAGTTGAAAGAAAGACAAACATGATGACAAACAAAAGGTGATGCTTTACAGCAGTATTTGGTATCCAAATCAGAAGAGGCATTTTCATAAGGATTCCATTTCATCTTTAGAGGCACAATAATGGGTTCTGTAGTTTATGTTGCATTTATCATTTTGCATAACAGGAGGATTCCATTCATCATGAGCCATGAATGTCTGGCTAAAACTTGTCAGAAACTACTGTACACACACTTTATTCCTAGCTCAAAACCCTTAGTTTTGTGTAGTGGGTATCTGCATATTCCACATTGCACATATATTTGGTGGACTTTGAAGCATAACGTCAAAGGAGTCACTGTAATTGAAACTTGTTTGGCAGTATAGTTGTTGAAAGACAGCTTGTTCTCTGTAGCAATTTACAAAGAAGACATTTCATTCCCATATCTCTGAAAATATCTGGTTTGCTATTGTGGGGGACAGTTAGATTTGTGGAGGAGATGGTGGAAGCATTTTTGCTGTATTTCCTGACCAACTGTAGCTTTGTCTATTAGAATATTATCTCCTTGCTCTTGAAGGATTGTCTTGATAGTGATTGAGTTTTTTAATAATTTTTGTTTAGGAAAACTGTGCAATTTTAGGATTATCATGTTAGATATTTATTGAAAAAAGATGATAATAGATCGTTCACATTCTTAAGAACTATTAACATAAATTTTTGGTTTAAAAAATAAATCATTTTTAATAATTAATTTAGAACTACATTGAATAGTTTGTAATAGTTATTCCATAAATCTTGTAAAAAGGGGTAGACCAAATCAATTAACCAATCATAATTGAGATAAGTAATTTATATAATATATTTAATTAGTAAATAAATATTACAATTTTAGAAATATTCGAGCGAGGAAAAAATAGCAACTTATGATTGGTTGATTGGTACTAATTCACTAATTGTGCGCAAGTGAATTATCCTACTAAATTGTTGCAAGACTTATATTATGACTGGTTGTTAGTAATTATCGACTGATAATTCTGTTTTGGTAGTTTTCTCTGGTCTTAGTGTTTAGCCCCTCCACTGAGTTTTTGTTGTTCTTGATTACTGCTCTTTTAATAATGTTTTCTTATATGTAAGGGATTAGAGCTCTTTCCCTACTTATCTAACAAATACTAATAATATGTAAATTTTAAACTTTCGATTTTATTTTTTTTAAATATCATTATACAAATACATCTTATTAATTTATTATTTTTCCTTTAGTTGAGATTTAGTATTCTTTTGTTATGTTTGCTCACAATGATCAAACTCAACTATTTTATTGATTATTATTATTTTCTTTTAATTTAAATGTAAGGACTACATATTCATTTAGAAACATCTTGACAATTAATGAAAAATACAATTTATATTACTTATGTAATTTCTAAAGTGAAAATAATTTAGTTTTTGAATATAATATAGAATTGCATTGTTAATGGTGGAGGAATTTCTAATATGATTTTATTTATAATCATAATTATATTTTAAATTTGTTAAAGATTAAAAAATATGTAAAATGTGTTAGAGACATTGTAAATGTGCTAAATGCATGCTAAATATGATTGGAATTGAGATAACACATTGTAAAATGTGTAAAATAATTGACATCATCAAAAGTTAAGAAGAATAACTCTTGAAATGTTATGACTAATTTGATAATCCAAATAATGAAATAATTTATTAAGTTATATGATCTCTTAAATAAATTAATTGTTTGATAAGCATCTCTTATCTTTAAAATTATAAAACTATTAAGGGGAAAAGGAATAGGAAGATGTGATTTTTGAGGAAGATAGAATGGCCAAACAATTTGATAAGAATGAATAATCATTTTGAGGATAAATGACTCAATAAATTTTTGTAATAGAAGTTTTGAATAGAAGTTCTAACAATGTAATGTAATAAAACTGGTTCTAATGGTTCATGACAAGATTTTAGATGGGTGCTCATAAAACCTTATAATTATGTCTAATAGAGAGGTATGTGAGAAGTTGGCTAACACCTAAAAAGTTGGCATAGTACATGATTGTACTTAAGTATAAAATTTAAAATTTATTGTGTGAACAATTATATGATTTTTTATATATTTTAAGAAAATTATAACAATATATGGACATCTAAACATACTTGTATCAATCATTCTATAATCCTTTTTCATTTTGAGTGCAAGGACTATGACATAAGCTAAAACTAAAATTAAAATATATATAAAAGTATATTAACAAATCAAACTCAAGTGTTATATCAAAACTCAAATCAATTTGCAACTCATTCATATATTAGAAGTATGATCTGATGTTAATGTTTCTTTGGTTGAGAGCTAAGGATTGGTGGTCTTTGTTGAACCAAAAGTATGTGAGGCATAATCCCAACCTCGTCATTTATATTGTATCTATGATGGTTTTGACATTAGAAGATTTTTAATTTAAGAAAAATACTATCATCCTCACTAATGTATGTTCAACCAAGTAAACTACAATCTTTTGCTTCCCCTAATATTTCTCTAATGTCTGAATTATGTTTGTTTCAAATATTACCATTTATTTTCAAATGTTATGTTTGATTTTTTTTGTATTCTTCAATATCAACTCTTTCTTACATTTGAAGGCTATTAATTACCATACAATTGTATAGTCTACTTCTTTTAGGATTTGTTATGCGAGCTTCTATATTTTATTTTTCTAATTTCTACACATTAAAGCTTCCAAGTATCAATTGTTTTTTATTAAAATCAGTAGAAAAATAAGGGTGTTGACCCTTATACAACCACATCCTGAAGGCATCAAAAGAGATCAACAACACACTTATAAGAGTAAAGGTGATGGCAAAGACAAAGATAAACAACACACTAGTAGAAAGGCTAGTAGCCCACCTCAAGAGTGGGTAGACACAACATGAGGAGAAGAATGAGAAGAATGAGAAGTTGAAAAATTATTTTTCCTACGTCGTTGAACAATTGTCTAGGTGATTTTATCATTAGTATCCCTACCACAAGGCGAACAACCCGTGAAACTCTATTTGAAAAACTATTAGTGTAGGGGGAAAAGTGCTGAGAAAGTTGTACATTGTCAGCTGAAGATAGGAGCAGAGAAGAGCAGTAAATTGAGAAGGGTCCACAGGGACATAGTGGGTCACACCAACAAGAGAAAGAAGTGATGAGGCTCGGTTTAGAGTAGGAACGTCACTCAGATTTGTAGCAGGAGCTTCATCCAAAAGGTAGTCATCGTCAGCCTATGATTCATCATCAGAGAAAGAATTAGAAGCTACGATAATCAAATATTCATCATTGGCATCCTTCCACCAAGTGGCAGCGTCTTTACACTGTAGGATAGAACAATCAGCTTCCAAGCGAACAATAAAGAAGCATAGATGACATCGAAATGAGAGGCCCTCATAATCCATCGCTTGAGTCCATGACCTATCCCTCACCATGAGAACCATATCTCCAGGGAGAGGTGTGGAGGTATCAACAGTCGACCAACATGCGTGCAAAGATAGAGAGATCCATAGTAGCCCTAGTTTCATCCACCTTCAGGAAACAACCTATAGAGGTTCCAATAGCCTCAAAGAAAGAGTTCTCCCAAAAATGAAGGGGAAGATTTAGAAGATGAACCCACACTAGACACACACACTAAGTGGTTTAGTAAGAAGGCTGAATGAGACTACCTTGGATTTGGCCGAGAGAGAGTGAGTTCTCCAAACCCGCATTTTTTTTAGCACCAAATCTTGTTCTTCAAAAGAAGTAAACAAATCAATAAAATCCCCTTTGTGCAAGGGAAAAGCTCAATGTTACCAGGGACAATAGGTCTCCAAGAATGTCACTCAGTGATGAAGATCTAGAAGAGAAGACCATAAACCAGTGAATCTACAAACCATCCCACATCTTGTTACAAGTGTGATTGTCATTGCACCAAAAGATCGACCTTTATAATGCCCAATACAACCACTAGACTTATAGAATCTACAGGAGGCGGTTAAACCATGTCACAAATCTCGAGGGGAGCGTTGACTATTTTGCCAACAATCTCCCCCTCAGCATTACCTGAGGGGATTTGAACCCATGACCAAGCTCTGATACCACTTGTTATAAGTGTGATTGTCGTTGCACAAAAAGATCGACCTATTAATGCCCAATACAACCACTAGACTTATAGAATCCACAGGAGGTGGTTAAGCCATGTGATAAATCCTGGGGGGAGCGCCAACTATTTTTCCAACACATCTTTCATATAAATCCACATTTTTTACCACATCATGGCCACACACTACCATAGGGGATATCTTGGCACAAGCAAGAGGTCAACATTTCTCCTTTGAAGGAATAGAAATAATAGATTTGGAAACAAAAGAAAACCTTTTTCCACTAGCAGTAGAGAGAGGCTTTGGAGGGGAAACCCCCTCATTTATCACCTTAGCAGAACCAATCTCGAGTCTTTAAGAAGAATATACAGTGAGCACCAATCCAATAGGAATTCTTCCACCAGTAGTGTCAGGAACAGTAAGAATACATGCACCACCCTCAGCCAAATATGGAACAACTATGGCACATGATGAAGAGGGAGCAGGGCGAGAGAAATCCCCTAGACCATACAAGGTTGAAGCCATAGTGACCTACCTAGAAGCAGTCACAGAACCACAAGGAGCATTTAATGTAAGGGTAGCAGAGGTGACATAGGTGATAGACAAAATAACTTGGGTAGCGGAGGAGGCATCCATAGTCGTTACACCATGAGGTGGAGTCAGAGCCATTATACCGTGAGTAGGAGTGGGAGCGCTATTCATTTTGAAAATCTTGTTTCATACAAAGTAAATTTTTTGAACCTTGGTTGTAAGCTCTATAGTCAAGAAGCCCCACTATTTCACCAAGGGTCAAAGTTAGTAACTATAGACACCTAATTTTGGTCAAGATAAATCAATCAAGAAAAACCAATTCAAAAATCAATTTAAATCAATTCAATCAACCAAATCATGAATTAATTAAATTATTAAAAATTCTTTGGATTAATTAAATTAAATAATTGTGCAATTGAAATTAATCATTTAATTGCATAGTTAAAATCAATTTAAATCCAACCCTTTCAAGTATGCACATGGCTAAAAAAAATCAATTAAATCATGTAATTAAATCCCTTAATTTCCTCATCCATCACATGGGATAAAATTGATCAACCAATGAGGATTGAGAATGGGAGCTCACATGGATCAAGCCAAATTCATTCTCCATCACACATCTTGGGGATGAATCTTGACCACTTAAATTGTCCCTTTATTTGAAACCACCATTTAAATTCTCTTAACCTTTGAGACAATTGACTTAACCTAACCCTAATCATGGTTTCATCAACTCTACCCCCTACACGTGGAAAATCCTTTAAATAGAATCTATTTTTGATGCATTAATCAATAACACACTCATGAAGCAAAGCATCATCACTATAGGAAAATAGCTTTTGAATTCATAGCAATTACATCTTTAGGATTTGCATTTTAGTGAGAAATTGGAGTTAAATAAGCATATATCTTTATCAATTCTCATTTTAGGACTGATATTATGGATGCTTAAGCTGAGAGCATGTTGTTTTCCTTCCTTATTAGAGAGCCATGAGATTTTCATTCAATTTAGCTAATCTTCTTAAATCTTTGATTGAATTGATTGATACAATACTAATTTCATGAAGGTATAAATTTATATACACAAATGGCACCCATCGTCGGGCTCTAAGCCTCAATTATGACATTTTCATGAATTTTTTGTATTGGAGTGTGTTTCTTTTGCAGGATTTTGCAGGTTACGGGTGAAGTGGAGGAAAAATCATGGGCACAAGTAATGAAAGGATCCTCAAAAAGACAAAGAGAACTCATACAAAAGCATATTAGAGTGCAAATAGGAGAAGAAAAGAATTGAAATGATAAGGCAACAAATATATTAATAAAAGGATTGAAGGACCATGGAGAAGGTGAGCACACAGACAAGTTAATAAATGACTTCCTAGCAGACAATTAGAATGGGTAGAGCACATTCACCAAGAAAAAAGAATCGAGAGAGTATTGAAAGATGGAAAATATAGAAATGTGAGGGTAACACTAAAAAACATAGAGGAAAAGAATAGATTTATGAGGAACAAAATATTTCTCACAGGTACATAATTCTACATAAATGAAGATTTAACCCCACTACAACTAGAAGAGAGGAGACAAGAATGGGAAAAGGTGGTAGTAGCAAGAAATGAGGGAAATGAAGCATATATTTATAGAGGGAAAGCTCAGTTCAACAATAAAATAACACATGATAAAAATGAAGACGAACCCCCCGGGCATGCCTCTCAATGGTAAATTGGAATTGTAGAGGTTAGCCTTGGAGGATAGGTCCTAGTTTAGGGCCCATGGTATAGGAGAAGGACATAATTGTCCTTGTTGAAACAAACAATCATGAAATTTGTAAAGTTTCAAACTTTGAAGGATACATGAAAATATCAGTATAAATGAGATAACTGAAAATGGAAAAGGTTATGGACGGGTATAAATTCTAATAAGAGAATCTTGCGCAAAATTCATACAAGATAGGCTTTATATAAGTTTATTTGAGATAATAACATAGCCCACTACACTTTGAACATTTTAGGTTTGGAATGTAATGTTCCCTGAGCTTGGCCAAGATTTTAAGCCATTACATATAATCAAGTCATATAGGCTGCACACCCTTAGCAATTCTGCCCCATACTTTGTGATAACTCCTCTTTCATCTTGAGATATTCTTTCCCAACTTTGATTACATTCTTCTTCCAACCATAAATGGTTATCATCTATTCCTTCTTTGATACTGAGGAAAAGGGTTTGGTTATTTGTTGTCCTAGCATTAAAATCTCCAATTAAAATGATTTCTCCTTTGTTGTTGTACATAGATATATCCTTTTTCAACGTTGCAGAATGATTTCTCCTATGTTGTACATAAATATATCTTTATCAAAGTGTAGTGGGTTATGTTATAAGTTCAAAGAAACTTATAGAAATCCTAACAAGTTTAGAAGTGAAGGATTTCCCCATGGAAATGAAATCAAACCACAATCTAATATATGTAAAGATAAATATTCAAAAAGATAATCAGCATCAAGGAAAATGTAACAAAATAAAGAAAAAAACTTCTCAAGACAATCCTTTTGACGCAAGAAAACCAAGAAACATTTCAAACAATGCTCCAAAAATAGTTGTAGGAAGTAAGAACTAATGAGGGGACCTCGTCAAACAAGAAAAATATAGACAACATCAAGCTAACCTTACTAATTCTAAAGGCTCTTACCTCATGCAGAAGATCTAGGCCTAAAAAAAAGTGACAACAATAGTTTTCAAGCTAACCCATGGTATGATGAAGAATGTAAGGAAGAAAAAAAAAACATGGGGGAATAATAGGGATTACTCAAAGATTGTAAGACTGAAAAAATAGGAGTATATGCAAACTAGAAGTAAAGAACTTATTTTGCTAGGAAGGCTCAACCCAAGAGGATTTTAGAAGGAATTACAAAAAAAACATAAATAAATAGAATAATATCATAGATTCTCAATGGATAAAGTATGAAAAACATCTATATGAGAGGGTGAAAGATGAAGGAAGACATTCCCCCAGTAATCACCTCAAGAGATAAACTCTTCTCTTCAAAAAACATTAAAGAAGGAATCATAAAGCTTGCAACAGGTAAGGCTCATGACATAGATGGTCTACAAGAAGAATACTTAAAATGGGGTATTCGATCCCTCACACTTCACATCCAAATAATATTTAATGGAGTCATTAAGAATGGGTTTCCAACAAATTGGACTATTAGTGTTGTCATACCCTTGCACAAAAGTGGCGACATCAACATGATCCCCTCAAATTACCACACTAAAATGATCAATCCTCTTTTTGAAAAAACTTTTTGGGAGCATGATAGAAAGATGAATCAGCACTTGGGATAAAAATAAAGGAAAGAGGGCCAAAGAGAAAGCAAGATTTAGGCCAAAAAATTCTATGATAGACCATTACATCACACTTAGGCACTTGATGAGAAAGTTTGGGATACACAAGGAGGAGAGTTTTTGCTGCTTTGTAGACTTCAAGAAAGCTTTTGACACAATACCGAGAAGCAAACTTTGGAATAGAATGGAAGATTTTAAAATTTAGGAACATTATAGATTTGGTTTCCATAGGTTATATGACCAAGTCTGAGCTAAAATCAGAAGCAAACAGGGCTTATCAGAATGTTTTGGAAGTGATATTGGAGTCAAGCTCTTTCTCTTCACGAGAAGGAACTTTTTGAGGTGTTTCTTCTATTTTTTCTAAATATTGCATAAATTATGAGTGACCTTGTCCATATTAGCATTTAAGTATGACTTTATACTACATTTGTTCATTTAAACTATGTTTGAAAATATGGATGCAAGAAATTAAACAAAGATAATTATATTAGATGCATGAAATTTTCATAGTCAATCATGATTAGATTAGATGATAGATCATGGAGTGCGATCTGAAACATTGATGGAAAAAAGTGCTACACACTCAAAATCCAGAAGCCATAAACTACTAAAGATAATTATAGTTAAGTTTTGAGGTCCATACACATTTCAAAAATTTGGCATTCATTGAGTATTATGAGATGTCTTTTCCACGGGAGCAATATGTAAGTAACTTAAATGATATATATATATATATATATATATATATATATATATATATATATATATGGCAATTTGATGATGATCAAGTGACCTGATTCATGAACCTAGATCACATGAAATTAATATGTAACTTGTACTCCAACTTCTTTTTCCATTGTGAAAATGTCTTTCTAGCTTCTTACAATGCCCCATTTGTCATCTTTAGAATTCATTCAAAAACAACCACGGTTTCTATAACATTTTTTTAGGAAAAAAATTGATTTCAACCAAAATTCATGAGCTTTCCCTTTTAGTCAATAATCCTTTCCTAAAATTATTTTGTTTTCCCTAGCAAACTAAATTTTACCATAATAAAACAATTGGCTACCAAAATGACCAAACACCGATTTTTATATACTTGCAACCCTTTGCATGAGCAAACTTTTCCTAATCTTTCGTGCTATAGCTCAAACTTGATTCTCTTGTAAGTTATTTATATTTTAAAATTCTCATGTTTCTATCTAAAAATATAAACCTAATCTTGATTTACTATAAACAACTTTGCTCAATCATTACAAGGGTCCATATTTATTTTGAGGACAACTCTAGTGTCTAAGAAAATGTGTAACTAAACCAAAGCTTCTTCACACCTAATTACCAACCATTTATACAATCTTTACAAATAATATTTAGCTTCAATTTAACCAACAATAGTTTTCTTTTTACTATTAGAGGAGGTTTCAAAGTTTTAGGAGAAAGACACTTAAAATTTGGATTCCTACAAACAAAATGAGCACCACAATAGTCCTATGAACATCACATCCATATAAAAGAAAAATAATCACACCTTAAAAA
Organism: Thuja plicata; assembly: GCA_018584345.1. Classification (NCBI taxonomy): domain Eukaryota; kingdom Viridiplantae; phylum Streptophyta; class Pinopsida; order Cupressales; family Cupressaceae; genus Thuja; species Thuja plicata. The sequence continues at coordinate 385,994 of MU225116.1, read as the reverse complement.
GGTTTAGAACGTTTATTATTTGTTGGTTGCATTTTCAATTGAAAAAAAAACCTAATTCAACATTGTTTTTTCTTTTCACAAATTATATGAAAAAGGGAATAAGAATCCTAGTTTTCTTGGCATTGCATTTGTTTTACAAAGGAAAAAATTGGAAGCAATACCAATTCCCTTTTTTTCATAAATAAATATTATATCATTATTTATATTGTGAATTTTATTTTAAAAAACAAAAAATAGAAGGTAATTGGTTATCATTTTAGCACACTTATTTTTATTAGATCTAGACTGTTAATTAGTTCCACTCGCTGAATATCGGAAAAATAAAATGAATATTTAATTTTTGCATATGCATTGATTATTATTTTTGCATTAAAATTTTGACATTGAGTTAACTTATTTCAACTTGCATTCAAAACATTGAAAATGCATGAAATGACCAAAAATACTAGTATTTAAACATTAACTTATATTTCTAAAATGATCCAAATTGTAAATCTTATAAAGGTCTTAGGTCTACAACCAAATGTTTAAAGATACAAAAATCAAAGATAAATCAATGGTATCCTCAAAGAAAAAGCACACTAACAAGTCATCAACCCTATCATCCATGCATTCCTCCACATGAGGAAGGTAGTCTACCTGACTCACTACCACTTGATAAATGCTCAACAATAGATTCTCTAATTATTTGACCAACAAGAACAATCATATGTGCGTCAAATTTGGATCATTCATTCTACCAAGCCCTAGTGAAAAGACTAGAAGTGGTATGTTGACACTTTTACAAGTATACTCCTAGAAAAGGGTATAGATGGTTGTCACCACATTTTCCAATGATTTGAAAGCTAAACATTGGGTGGCCTTTCCTATCTCCTCGTTCTATCTAGGCAAAATGCTTTCAAACAATATGGGAAGTATTAGTGGAGCCAAAGATTATACATTTTTTTTTAGTGTTTGCTATACGAAATTCTTCCTATTGACAATTATTTAGTGCATTTGGGTGTTTACAATCCAAGATGTATTTCTTGCAGGTAACCAAAAATTTAATTGCATTTTTTTGGGTTTTGCACTCAACCATAGAAGGTTTGACAATAAATTTAGGCATTTTCCAACTATTTTGGCCTTAGCCTTTTACATGGCATGATGTTTTGTTAGGTGATGGGGCCAAATTTTCATCCAAGTTCCCCTAGTTATGATATGCTTTTCAAATTGGAATTTTATTTATATGGAAAGAGGAATTCTTCTATATTAAATAATTTCAAGTATGGTTTCAATCACACCAAATTGTTAATGGTTTCTAATGTGTTCATACAAATACCAATTTAGGCCAATAAAGTAACCTTTCGAATGCAACACTGTTAGACCCCTCTTGATCATCTCACATAGTTATTAAGGTCTTTCCATCTTTACCTTCTCATTATAGGTGTCCCAACAAGGAGCAATGGTACAACCATGAATCCTCTTGACTAAACTCTACTAATTATCAGTGAATCTTTCCTCCACCAATTGGGTAGCCTTCTGGTTGAACTCTTCTAGATAGTTGTCAAGGTAGATTGTCACCTCTTTCTTATCATAATTTGGCATCCTCTTTAAACAATGGGTAGGAACCACCAATTGAAAAGGCAAGTTTCCTATCCTAGGGTTTGGCATTTCATCACTAAGAAGTTCTTAAACACAACTAAGTGTACACAATTTTCAACAATAGGATGTCCCCAATGAAGGAGAGGAAACAACTCATGAGTTATGACTCAATGGATGAAGGTAAATCTACTTGGTGAAAGGGTGGGATAACCCTGATGATTAGGACCACCTCTTATCATTTGTTTTATTACACTTGTTGCGTAGTTTCCATTCTATTGATGATCGTGTATTTAACATAAGACTAAAATTAATTTTATATTTTAGGGTCATAACTAATGTTGTTGTTTACATTTTTTGCCATCATTTTTTTATTTTTGAATTTGTCAATTTGGTATCTAGGTGTGATTCGATGTCACCTATGAGTTTGAGTATTAGGTGTACTTTAATGCAGTTATTTTTTGGGTAGATTGTGTTAGTATTTTTTTCATCAACATTTCGGATCACACTCCGTGATCCATCATCAGGATGCAAGAGAAGCATAAGGAGAAGAAAAAAACACTAACACAATCAACCCAGAAAATACCTGCATTAATGTCCATAGATTGTGGAAATTTGATATCATTGATTAGGTGTACTTTTAACAATCATTTTAGTAGATGGACCTAATTCATTATTTATTTATTTTTTAAAAATTTACTTCTATGTGAAAAATAGTGCATTTAACCATAAAACCCCAAATTATGAAAAAGGAAAAATGGAAAATGATAACCAACTTTTTACCGAGCTTCATTTTACTAGTGTTAGCCCTAACCTAATAATTGCATCAAGAAAATAATGTGTTAGCTACATTCTAAAATCACTAGGATTGTTGGCTTGGAGCATATACAAGTCACAAGAGAAAGCTTTCCCAATATGCCCTCAACAAACTCTATGGTAGCTAGCTCGAAGAAAGAAAAAGTGTATTGTATAGATACCTAAAAAAGTTCTCACTCAATTGAACAGATTTTTTTATTTATTTTAGTTGTTTTATCATAATTATTCTATTAATTATATAAATATTTAATTTAATTTGTTAAATCCTTAGCCTCTTTATATTTATATTTTTTATATCAGTAAAACACAACAATGTTGCGAAGAGTTATATTGATATCAAATTCAAAATTACATCTACTAGGTTGGAAATTTGAGCATGGCTCAAAGATCCCAACCTTCATTCCAACATTTCTATTTACAAGAATCGAGCATGGATCAAGGATCCCAACCTTAATTCCAACATTTCTATTCATCAAAATTCTTGTAGACAAAATTCCTCAATTTTAGAGGGACTAGGAGGAATTCATCTATCACCCATTTTCATGTTAGCTTCTATACAGGGCGTATCTATATGTTATACCCTAGTATATGTTATACTATATGCAGAGATGCAAAATATTAACATGAAAATGAAAATGCAGAATATTAGGCATCTGCAATGCCCTGCCAGGGAACCCAGGAGAACTAACCTAAACATGCAACCAAGATAACATGATTTTTTTAAAATGTTTATAAACAATAATGTTAACAACGCGGAAGCAACACATGAGATAACATGACATACACATAAGTACAACTCAACAAAGGTTACAAATCTCGAGGGTTCCTTGACGTAGAATTACTTAAGCCAAATAATCTACGAGAACAACTATAAAGAACTTAACATAAAGGATACAACAAGTGAATCCAATAATATACATCTCATATAATAAGACCACATATACAACTGAATCAACATCCACTGCACATGTCACGGGGTATGCAATAATACATAACAATACAATACATCCTCTGAAGGATGTCAACCAATATACACATATGGTACAAATATATAACTCATGAAACTAAACAAGTCTCCAGAAGAATAATAAGAAGACGGAAGAAGAAGAACTGCAACAAGGATCATCCAAGCATAAAGACGTATGTCGGATATCAATGGTAATAAGAATCACTACCACCTGACCGCGTGGAACCAAAGGTCCACTCCCACTATGCTGAGAAGATAATAACAGGCCCACTCACACGGGTCTACAAGAAGAATGCAACATCAAGGGTATACAAAACCAACATAAAGAAATGCATAGGAAGATCCTAGAAGCTCTATGAATCACAATAAGGAAATCTAAAAAATTACCAGAGGTAACCGACACATGTAGGATAACCTAAGTTGTATATATGAAGGTGTCATCATGTACGTCCAACCCTTGAGTTTGTCCTAGAAATCCCTTAATGGATCTCGGCACTCAAGTGACCATACACGGTGTCAATGACCTCTCAAACTGACAAGGCCACTAACTATGCCCAAACCCACACCTCGCAAGGGGGAAAGCATCATCTCATCCTCCATCATAGCCTATAATAGTGCTCAAGCATGGGTGAGGCATTATCTTATTAGATTATACAAAGATACAAAATATTAACATGAAAATGAAAATGCAAAAGATTAGGCATCAGTCGAGACCTTCCCTTTGTCCTTAGATGACAGCTTTCCAATTCCTCTGTGGTTCATTCCAGGTTGGTCCACTGCTTCAACCTCTAACAGATCATCACCCACTTCTGGCATTTCTTCACTAGAATCCTCACTCCCCATTCCATTCAGTCCTTCATCCCTTTTATACTCATTAAGCCAATCATCACCTTCATTCGACACCAATCCTAACATTTTTTGCAAGAACTCCACACTTTTGCGAATCATTGGTTTTTATATATCAAAAGCCACCTCGTCCCAAACTGTTAGTATTGGCATTCTAAGAACCTCCTTCCCTGCAAGTTTGACCACAAGATAGTGAATGGGATATGGGACAATTAGGTTCATGTCCACATTATGCATGACCAAATCTAACTCTCCCACGAAACAGTTGTGAAATAATTCCTCCCATAAGTCTTTTTCCCCTTCTCTATTCACCCCAATCATCAATATACTAGCCAAGAAGCTTATTTGATGTCGGTGTTGACTCTATCTATTGATAACCAAATCATCGAAGTATCTCAACACCTCCTTAAGTCGTTTCTCTATTATCTCGCGTAGAAACAACATTTGTCTCTTGTTGGAAACCGATTTGATAAGGGAATCCATTAGGGCCAAGCTTCGACTATTATAGCAGGAATGGAGGGGATAGAAGAAACTCTTAGCAATTCGTGCTTGTTGGTTATCTCCTATGGCTTTATTTATAACACAACTTTCATGCTTTCCTCTACATTCTTTCTTAGCTTCTCGAGGAATGTTGTCCATTAATTATTCATAATTGGTTATCTCTTATGGTTTATTTATAACACAATTTTCATGTTTTCCTCTACATTCTGTCTTGGCTTCTCGAGGAATGTTGTCCATTAATTATTCATAATTGGTTATCTCTTATCATTTATTTATACCTCTACATTCTTTCTTGGCTTCTCGAGGAATGTTGTCCATTAATTATTCATAATTGGTTATCTCTTATCATTTATTTATAACACAATTTTCATGCTTTCCTCTACATTCTTTCTTTGGTTATCTCTTATCGTTTATTTATACCTCTACATTCTTTCTTGGCTTCTCAACGAATGTTGTCCATTAATTATTCATAATTGGTTATCTCTTATCGTTTATTTATAACACAATTTTCATGCTTTCCTCTACATTCTTTCTTGGCTTCTCAAGGATTGTTGTCCATTAATTATTCATAATGGCAAGATAAGATATCATTCTTCCATCCTTTCTCCAGGCGGGAGTGGTGCTCATATTTGCAGTATAACTCACCATTTGTCCTTTGTTGATGATATATAGGTTGTCCAGTATTTGAGCCACCTCCTATGTGTTGGTCCATGATGTATATTTCCAAGTTTGGGACACAAGATTTGCTATTCCCAGATTTTATTTTATTTTTTTCCCATGACCTAATATTTGATGTTATTTCTTCATTAGGGGAGGGATATTGAATAGTTATGAGGGCTAACTTCGTCAACATGTAGTCGTTGCATGGAATATCGTTAAACCTTCATTTATTTTTTAGAAATGTAAAATGGACACTTAACTACCTACAACTAAGGTTTGAAGGTGACTCGTCACGCAACTCATTAAATTAGCACGCCTAGTGAAACATGTCCAAAAAATGACTTTTTAAAAATTCGACCAAAACTTAATCTAAAATTCCTTAGTAGTTGAATTTAAAAATATCATTTGTTATTAGTAGAATATTGTATTTCTATATAAAATATAACATATATGCAACTTAAGTGGACCAAATACCTATAGTAATCATAAATATTTGTTATATTTAACTTTTATATCTAACGTAAAAGGATCAATATTTTAACACAAAAAAATTATTTGTTATTATAAAAATAACACATTATTATATGAAATACAACTTATATCCAACACAAAGGAAGCAATAATTGAACACTAAAACTTTTTGACAATCTCACACATTTCATGAGAAAATACAAGGCGTTTACTGTGTTCACCTTTTATATTTGTGATAAGACATTGTTAATATGAAATATTCTAATGCATATACATTGCTACCCCAATAGTTGTACACATAATTATAGTATTTGTACACTAAGATAACAATACTTGTTTAAGTATTGGAGCTGAAAGAGCTCAAGAATACTGCTGATCAGATGCAGATAATGGTTGTCCAGACTAAGGACCTTATGAAATGTATTTAGTTGTCTCTTTCTGTTGTCTTATCTTTTTGTTGTGTTGTCTTGTTCTGTTACTTTTGGTGCACCAACTTTTTTGTATATCAGTTGTGTTTTTTTTTCTACTTTTGTTCTTGGGTGTTGTGGCACAGGCTTTGTTATACTTTTAAAGGTTATCTTTGATCACTTTGTAAAAGGTTTCGGGTCCTTTCAAAACCTGATTTTACTTAATCAAAACAATACTTGTTTAAGTGAGCATCTTATTTTATTAAGTGAGCATATTATTTTTTAAGTGACACATACAATAGATAGCCATGATATTTTATTTGAGACAAAAAGTTATTTATTGAATTTATTTATGTATTTTTAATATAACATTTATAGGTTCTCATGTGTTCAAGTATTGGTCCATTTTTATTAACATTTAAATTTATTTTTTTTTACATGTGGATTATTTAATTACAATATATAGTAAAAATGTGTGGTAAGACTGAACAATATATTCACAAGTGGGTGATCAACTATTGGCCCCTCCCCTATTGTTTGATGTAGACTCTCATCTACTATGTCACGTCCTAATCATATTGATTACATGTCGTTTATCATTGCCTAGTTGGCAAATTCCTTGCCACCTCATAGACCTATGTCTCGCATTGTTTTCAATAGACGTTACCTCCACTTCTAAACTATCTACTCCTTATACTACATGCCTTATTCGATCAAATCCTTTTGAGCCAATTATTCCAACCTCAATCCCATCTACCACAATATTAGCCAACCGATTTGCTACTATGTTCACCTCCTGGTATATATGATATATTGTGACATCTTCAAAAAATTGAAGTTCTAATGCTCTGCCTAACATTGCATTCAACCTCTTCGTTTATTATTTAAATAACTATTTTTATTTATTTATTTATTTCATTAGCCTTCTCTCTCCTATAATTAAATAAATATGTATTTATTTTATTATCTTAAATCTCACTTATTTCCACTATTAATTAAATAAACACCCCTATTTATTAATTTATTATCCTCTTCTCTCTAATCCTAGAGATCTAACTTGTTCACATGGTCTCATGTCTCTTCATTCTCTTTTTCTCTCTCCTCTCCACATGTCTAGGTTTGTTGAACTTGAAGATGTGTTACCAAGAGTCAATGCACCTCTTAATCTCATCCCTCCATCCACTTTAACCACTTAATCCTATTCACTCCCCAATCACCTCTTAATCTTAGTCTTTCATCTCTTAGGTTTCTATAATAGTGGATTGTTCCTCCCATTTGGCCCGAGTATTCTTGCATACATGCTATCATTTTGCAATCATATTATCATATTTTTATCATACTTGCATCATCAATCAACCACTCCATTTTTTTATGCCACTTTGTGCTAGAGCTTAATACAGAGAGCAATTAAGTCAAGCTTATCGTATGTGTGAGGTACATCTTGTTTAATTGTTTGCATGCACTTGATTTAGAACTTCATTGGGGTTGCTGATTTGTTTGTAGATTCTAGAATTGTAATTGGATTAGTTAAGAATTTACAACAAGTTTACAATTCAACATTCACACGCATTGAAGCCACTTTTCCAATAGCCTCCCCTACATCAAACATGCTCCATCATGCTCCTCATTTTGTTTGTCTCCATAATTTGGCAAAGACGAGCCAAACACCCTACCAAAACAAGAACCAAACAATAATTGATAGACCTCCACCACCTTTAACAAGAACCATAGCAACGAGAAGCAGCACTAGCTCATCTTTAACATATATAATGCCAATCCTTGCCCGCAAATTCCAGAGAACCACAGCCAATCTAATAACCACCTAAATAACTTTCTCTTCATTGTCATTCTCCCCATGAACAATTTGCCAAACCACGCGACCAGCCAACTCATTATTATTATGTTGTATTCTTTCGTCATGATTTTAAAATGTGACTTCATTCATGGTTCCAAGAACTAAACTTGCCCCAACAATCAAGCGGGCTTATTGGATAAAGAAGATTCTAAATTTTTCCATGAACTCACACGACGAAAATAGTTGTTATCGACTCCTGATTTATGCTTTCATTGACCAAATGATTTTCTACAATGTCAAGATCTTTTGCGATGACTAAAACTGATTGTTTTAAATTTCTCATTTCAATTTTGAATCTATAAAGTATCCTTAAATCAAATCAGGGGCGTGCTAGCTCTTAATTTTTATGTGCTCTTCAATTATGCTTTGCCATTTATCTCTTGAACAGGAGACTAACATTCTTATAATTAGAGAACTGAATTTCTGGAAGAGGCTTTCTGAAATGATTAAGAGTTTCCAAATCAGAATAAGGACCTATTTTCAAATTAATTAATCCTGAAAATGTAAGTTAGAATAAGCTATTCTCATAATGTGGAATTGGAATAAGGATTTTTTTTCATTTTTTTAATTAATTTGAACAAGATGTATTTTTAACTAGTGTACACACATACACATACACATATACACACATACACATACACATACACACACGTGTGTATATATACACATATACAAACACGTGTATATACACACGTGTGTATACACACGTGTGTATATACAAACGTGTGTGTATATACGCATATATATACACATGTATACACACGTGTATATACACGTGTATACACACACGTGTATATACACATATATACACATGTATATATATACATACCCACATTTAAAAAAAATTTAAAAATTTAAAAAAAAAAATTTAATAAAATAAAATAAATTCGAATTCATAAATAGCTTATTCTCGAATAAGAAATAAATTCCAGCTTTTTGAAAAATTAACTAATGTAAGCATTGGCCCAAAAATAAGGATTAATTTATAATTTGGAAATTCAAAAAATAGCACCAAACAACGAATTAATTTATTCTCGGATTAAATAATGCCTATTCCAGGTTAATACCAGGCACCAAACGGGCCCTATATAAAGGAAGGCATTTAGATCTATATTGGCAAACAAAACATTTATGTCTCCTTCATACAAATTAATCACCTATTTTTCAGAAATCTAATAATACAAGCCAAAAATATTGTTATAGAAAATCCTAGAAACCTCAAGCATGCATTACGCAACTTTTTCAAACTACATCTTTGCAGAAAAGGGAAAATGGTATGCTAAATGAAATGGCTCATTCACAAACAAAACACCACTCGGTACAAATTTTTTTTAATTTAAATTTTATATTTGGATAAGATGAAAAATAAGTTAAAATTTAAAAAATTACATAGAGCGGCTGTAAGCCAGCGGCAGTAACGAAAGAAAATCGTTGACATTAAATAACATCAGCGGTAGGAGAAAATTGGAAGACAACAGAGTTGTTGCTTGTAAGCTTACAAAGATACAAATCATTTTCATCAAATTTCTTCAGACATGACAAAAATGGCATTAATTTGTAGCAGCAACAAGTCCAGAAACTATTTTCTCAGCAAGCAACAAGGGAATCTTCAACAGTAACGGCCTCATCAATCCACTGGCAGCAGCAACAAACTCAACAAATGGTATCACAACAACATGCAATCAACACAGGCACCCACCCTTAGAACAAAGCCATAAGCATTTAGTTCAATTTTCAGTATGCTCAGCCCTTCGTTCTTTTGCTTTTTAGAAAGAAGACCTGCAAAAAACATCTCAAAATCTCCCACCGCGCTCTCCAGGAAAAGAAAAAGAAAATGATGCAGCAGAGACAGCTAAGAAGCAATCTACCCCTCAACCATCTAGAGCTGTTGTTGAAGACTACAAATAGTATATTTGAGTTTGTTATTGGCATGCAAATTATCTTGGAGGTTTGTTGATAAACTAGACATTTTATGGGAAAGATTCCAACAAATTGTTTGAACTTCAACATGGAGGGGCAGGGAGGTGCCAGAGAAGACAGCAAAGCAATGAAATTTCCAAATCAACTTGCGGATGACCTGTTTGCAAGATTGGTTGAGGATATTGTAAAGAGGGGAGATAGCAAGCAGAGCAGTTCTCCATGTCCAAACATGTCAGAAGAGGGCAGGAAGAAAGGAGAAAAGTGAACACCAAATGTTGCAGGCATGAGGGAAAAACTAAAAGGCATGTTTTATTGATTCTCCTTCAAGACAAAAAGGACATGATGGTGGTGGATGAAAGAATTGAGATGGTTACCGATGGGCAGCTTGACATGAAGGATTTTCCATGCCAAAAGATGAGATTGAGCATCCCCTTTGGATTTCCAAATTTGTTGACTGAGCTTGTTTCATTTTGTCGGACTGCATTTGCAGCTCCATTTAGCATCGAGGTGAGGTGAGATCAAGATAGCAGGGAGAAGTTGTTTATATATTGTTTTAAGGGGAAAGTAGCGGATATTGCACTTATTGTGCCATCTCCAAACTTTGAAGACGTAAGAATGACATGGGGAAGACAGGAGACAAAGAGCTCAGAAGGAACCAAAAGTTGGATTTGAAGAAGAGGTTGTTTGGCAGTGGATGTCAAGTTGAACTGGGATCGAAGCTGTTGCCAAGACTTCTAGTTAAAACTGACAGGATCCCATAAGTCATAATAAATTCAGTTTTATGCATTGCAAGCTTGGATACTGAGATAGTACAGAAAAGTTCTAGAATATCTAAGGTATGCATTACTTCATCAGCTGAATTTTGAATAAACATGTTCTAATCAGCAAAGTGGGAATTAAGCACTTTAGCATTACCAAGCAATGATACCATGGATAGGTTCAGAAGAGAGAGCATGTTGGAAGAGATAGCCAAGGGCATCAGCTGCTAAAACAAAGAGGAATGGTGCAAGTGCAAAACACTGGCAGATAGATTTTTGTAAGGAGAAGTGGAGGGACAAGGTTCCATTGACAAAAAATCAGGCATTCACATCAATGAGTGATTTGAAATTTTGATAGTAAAATTGCAAGAGCACGGTTTTTTCTCAAAAGTTTTCGACACTAATCTCATGGTTGGTAAACACCCCATTTTAAAAAATTGATGATTGATGATCATGGTAATGTTCCTAGACAAAAAATCTGGCATTAGCATCAATGGAGGGACAAGGTTCCATCGACAAAAAACCTGGCACTAGCATCAATGAAGAGGAAAAATGATACAGGGGTTGCAGATAAATCACCTATTAAAACACAAGATGTCAAATGGGAATTGGATGCAGAAAAACCAAAGCAATTGAATGATAAACAATTAAAGAAGAGCAGGAGAATGTAAAAAAAAAAATCAAAGAATGGGAAATGTTGTAAAACATGATATGATGGGGA
>MU225116.1:343431-359283 GCA_018584345.1 Thuja plicata | reverse complement strand
AAGCATTTTAATGTTCCCAGCTTATGCAAAACCAGATTTCAATCATTTCAAAAGATGCCTCAAACTCTTAATTTCGAATTTAGGGGGTCCCCAAGGATTGGGGCGATGTGTGAAGGACTTCACAACAGATACCTCTTTGTGACCAGATCTGATAGTCATCTTATAGAATTCCTCTGTATATTCCTCCACACTCGTGTCTTTCTGCCTCAAGTTCTGCAACTTCTTGAACAACTCTAATTCATAATCCTCAGGGATGAATTTAGCTTTTAACCTAGCAACCATCACCTTCCATCTAATGATTTTTGTCTCACCATGCTCTTCTCTATCTTTCTGAAATTCCTTCCACCATAAGGCAACATGACCCTTCAACTTAGTCTTCGCTAACCTAACCCTCTGTGGATCTCTGATATTTTCAAGATCAAATTAATCTTCTAACTCTCCAATCTAGTCTATCAAATCCTTAGGATGCAATGAACCGGTGAAAATAGAAACATCCATCCTATGACTTTTACTTACTTGTGCCACAGCTCTCATCAATCTCTCCTCATCTGCAGGAATCTCAGCATCTACAGTCTCAAGATCTTCAACAGCCTCCTCAAATTCTTCTTCAGTCTCAAGATTCCTTCCTCATTCCTCATCTCAATTCTAAAGTCTTCCATCATTTGCTCTAGCCTTCTAGGGTTCATCCTTCTAGGCGACATCTTTCAATTCTCAGGTGGAACTGTCCCTCCAACCAGTGATCTATAGACACACAAGCAAACTGCCTCCAATTGGTATGCTTTCAACACTCAACAACCAGCAACAGCAACAAACCTTCCTAGCCACCTTGCACAAGTCCTCTGTGATTGCAAGTCAGATCTTTACTCTGCCACCATACGATCAACAAGTCTAGGGCTTCACAAGTCAGGAACTCGGATCTGTCAAACACAAGAATCTCCATCTTATTCAACCCTAATCTTGTTCATCCTTCAACTTTGTGCTCTGATACCACCTGATGCAGTCAAGGATGGAGAAACCTCAAGGAGATCGCTCCAACCTTGCAGCCAATATAACACAACAGAAGAAAACAAGAACAATAGATAAAAACAAGAGATTCATCCTTTTATTATCATCGAAAATCATATACAACAAATCTGCAACATGTTGTTTCACATGCCAGTAATACATGCCAAGCACGCAGGCCTAATTACACTCAAAACCCTCCAAATCCTACCCAAGCTTAGCCAAATAATCTTATGAGATCATCCTGCCCCTTAGGAACAAGTCCATAAGCTTATAAAGCCATCGCAACATCTAGTCGGCCTTGAAAAGATTACATTCCCCAAGAAATGAGTAAATGTTTACAACCAAATACGTCAGGACCCAAATCTTAAAGAACAACCTCCAATGAAAGAATTAAGAGATGCGATTATAAAATAATGTCGACCTCAAACGTAACAATGAGCTAGTATGATCACGCTCGGAAAAACCATCTAGAAGATCGGGAAATGATCGGAAAACCCAACCACCAACCGGAAATATGAACAGGACATATACGCGAAGAATCTTCCATAACTTACACACGATGAAACCAAATGAGGTGTGATCATAGGATAAGCTCCAAGACGAAGTCAAGAACACGCTGTCACAACCACAACACAAAAGAACAAGCACAGATCGACCACCACCAAAAACTGCCCAACTGGAACAAAACATAAAACAAACTAAAGGAAATCTTTTTGGTTGATGCAAGATTGCCAAAATCCTAAGATGCTCCTGCATCAATTTAAGGCAAGGATTTCGACATGTAAATACAAATTCCCCTTAAGTTATGACCAAGTTCATCCAAATCAAGTCCAAGTTTTCCAAAGTCATCTTTAAACCAAGCCCAAATCCAGGCCTACAAATCAATGAACCAAAATCATACAGGATAATAATAAGGCGAAAACAAGAAAATCATCACTTCCATATTAATATCAAAGATAAACGAAAATTTCATCATTCTCATTAAGAGAAAGATGGTCATTATGATAAAGCTATTGGAAGTCGGAACTCAAGTTGACAACTTTTGGAAGAAGAATTTGGGAGAATGCCACCAACATAAACAAAGGCAAAAAAATGATTACAACTCTAAGGTAGGTGACAGATTGTCATGTGCTATGATGCGTAAGAATGCATGTTGAGTGGTTGACAGCTCTCAAGACAAACAGGAACTTGTTAAGTTCTTCCACATCAAGATTCAAATCAGGGACAAGACAATGGATACATTCTTTGACTCATGCTCACAAGAAAACCTGATTTCTCAGAAGCTGATTGGCATGCTTGAGAAAAAAACCAGGGACCATCCTCATTCATATTCTTTATGATGGCTGAAATAACACATGGACATGTCAATTACAAATCAATGTAGGTTAATGTTTGGGCTTAATCTAGAGTTTAAGGATGAAGTGCTTGTTGATATGATACCTCTAAATGTTTGTAGTATGTACAGTCATCTTTCAAGGTCCTTGCCTCAATACAAGAGATGCAATTTGTTTTATAGAGCAAAACCAAATTAGACTCTGTTTAAATGATAAAGACTTCATCTGTTGGCAGATCTAAGATTTCCATGCTTAGTGCTTCTCAAGCCAACAGATTTATTAACAAGGTGGAGATCTCCTCTTTGGCTACTGTGAGAGAAAGAAGGGCATATAGGGACTGAGTTAAAAACTTTAAATGGGCTGCAAACATGTTGTGGGCAGTGCAAAATAGGATAGTTGATGGATCAGTTTTCAGAGTTGATCTTTGAACCCAAACAGCTACCTCCAAAGAGAGGTATTGAGCATGAGAGAGAAGTTTCCCTATTGTCCTCTTCCAAACATTTGGCTGTACCATCAAACTGTTGTAGAGGCTAATGAGGTAAGATTGCACCTAAAGGCACTCATTGAGCAAGGTGTGCTCAGAACTAGCATATTACCATGTGCTTCTTCAATTGGTGTGCCGAAGTAAGATGGGACTTTGCAGATGTAAGTTGATTATCAAGCATCAAATAAAATTACAATCAAAAATACTTATATGCATTCACCACCTTTATAGATGATTTGTTGGATCAACTACAGCATTTCAAGCAGTTTCTATGAACCTGAACCTAAAATCAAGGTACCAACAAGTTTGAATCAAAGTAGAGGGTGTATGGAAAACAGCATTAAAGACTAAGGTTTGTATGGGTGGGTTGTCCTACCATTTGCATTGAGCAATGCTCTCAACCTTCAGCTATCTTAATGACACTGATGAATGAGGTACTCCGGCCACTTATTATTTTTTGTGCAATTGTCTATTAAATGATGCATTGGTTTTATGCAGATAATATGAAGAACACATTTCTCATCTCAAGCAAATGCTACAGGTGTTGAACAGGAACAAGTTGCTTTTGAATAGAATGAAGAGTGATTTTGCAAAAATGTCACTTGCTAGTCTTGGACGTGTGTGGAATGGTGAAACCAAGATCGAAAGCATTGTGGATTAGACAAAGCCCGCATTTATTTTATAGACTAGGAATTCAATTGTGGCCATCCAATACATCTGTAAAACTGAATTTGTGAAACCTTTCTCCTATGTTGCTGATCCTTTGCATGTCATCACAGATGCTAGGAAATGGTTTCAAGGTACAAAACAGCAGTGTGCATTTGAAGAGCTCAACTACAGAATCAATCATGTACCTGCACTTGCTTTACCCAACCTTCAGTAACCATTTGAGATTGAACTGATGCCAGTGATAATGCTACAGAAATTGTTCTGCTGCAAGGAAGAAGACTAGTTTACTATCATTCGGAGTTGTTCAAAGAATCAAAGGCACTGTAGGAAACTATACAAAATATAACAAGGTGTTATGCTTTGGTTTCTGCAGTGAAGAAGCGTGAACCCACTCTCACTGGAAAGAAAAACAACATTGCAAACAGATCAGCAACCAATCCAATACTTGCAAGCACAAACAAAATCTAACAATCTCATCACTACAAGTGAATGTGATTCCTACAACAGTTTCATTTGGTGATCAAATACAAGCCAGGTAGGACTAACAAGATGTCTGATCAGTTTGTCAAGACCAAGACCACACACCCTTTGTTGGAGCCATATGCTAAGGAAGTTCCTATTGATGACTATGCACGTGATAAGGATTCAGAGAAATATATAGCAGACTGATAGGGTAAGTAGCTGATTTTGAGCCAAATCTTGATTATTTCTTCAAAGATGGGCTCCTCTACAAAAGAATGAGAGGTGTACATGCATAAGGAGAAGGTTGTCACTTATGCATGAGGTTCATACTTTGAGAGTTGCAGCACATCATGGAGTATCCACAACAGTTTCAAACCTTCGTCCTTATGATTATTGGCCCTACATGCAAGAAGATTTGTCAAACTTCATTAGGGGCTGAAAGTTATGTAGCATAAGTAAGCCAAGCATTCAGAAACTTGGGTTGTACCAGCCACTACCTGTGCCTACTAGACCATGGCAGAGCACTACAAATAGGTAGACCATGTGCAAGTTCATTTTGAGCTACTAAAGAGCATCATAACAGATAGGGATGCTCACTTTTTGGAAAAGTTTTGCTGACTGACAAGGTGGCTGATATGTGGTCAAGAACAAAAGCACCTTTTTTTCCAATGGTTAGTACCCTTTTACTTTGTTGGATCCATTTGCCAACGAAGCATGATAAGGATTTCAGCTAGATATATGAGCAGAACAAGAGAGGGAAAGTCACTCATTTGAGCCAAATCTTGGTTATTTCCACAATTACGGGCTCTTCTACAAAGTGGGTAACTTGTGCATACCTAAGGAGAAGGTTCTTATTCATGCATGAGGTTCATACCTCAAGAGTTGCAGAAAATATTGGAATATCTAAAACTGTTTCAAACCATTATGTTTATTGACCCTGCATGCAAGTGAATGTGTCAAAATTAATTAGGGGCTTCAAGTTATGTAGCATAAGTAAGCCAAGCAACCAGAAACTTGACCTGTTATAGCTACAACCCATGCCTACTAGAACATAGGCAAGCATCCATCTGGAATTTATGGGTGGTCTTCCACCATCCAAGCATGGGCATGACTACCTAGTTGTAGTGGTGAACCAATTCAATAAGGTGTGTGTGTTGACTGCATACAAGAACTTGAAGTAATGTGGCTGAGTCATTTACTACAAATAATATAACACTATTATTCTGTTAGATATTGGAGTGATGATTACAATGAGGCTAATCTCCTTATATAGAGTTTAGGAGATGTAACTGGCATATATAAACATGACACTTGTCCTAGATTCTAAATGCTAAAAATAGCAAAAGTCACAAAAATGACTTGATTACAAAGGTAAGTCTTATATTCTCAAACTGCCTTTAAGGATTGCTATATTAAAATCAAAACATACTACCACAATCACTAATAACTTAAAAACTCAAAACAACGGATTCTTCAAAAGCTTTTCTTTGAAAATATTTCTTAGACCAAGTAGAACTTCAGCAATCTGCCTAGGAAAACCTAATAAAGGTATAGCTCCTAAGCTGAATTTCTAAGTCCCTGAATTACCACATCCTCAAACTCCTGAATCACAAATCTCACTACTACTGGACAACAATCCATGTCAAACTATTGTTGAGTATGTCGTCATTGATGTCAAAGGTTGATGATCAGAATCGTATAAATTTCAGAGGATTACTCAAGTAACAGAGAATCAGATTGAGTTGCCTGGTTGTCTGCTTGAGTTGCTTGAGCTGCTTGAGCTACTTGGTTGCATGGTTGAGCTACTTGGTTGTGTACTTGAGTTAGTTGGTTGCCTGGTTGACCTGGTTAATTGTCTGGTTGAGCTACTTGGGTGTTTGCTTGAGCTGCCTAGCTATCTGCTCGAGCTGCTTGCTTGTTTTCTTCAGCTGCTTAGTCAGATTATAAGCCATGTCAGCATTTAATTTTGCTAGAGGTTGATTTCTTTTGATGTGGCAACTTCTTCAGAATTTTTAATATGACAGCAAAATTAATTGTGCATTCATAATATTTGAACAACTTTAGAAGTAATGATTGGCGCTTTCTTTTGGAATGATTTCATGACTTCGTCCACCTATGCTAGGAACGATGGCTTAGTGGGGCAGCTTCAAAAGTCGTTTATAAATAGTTGAACAGATTTAAAGTGAGGTGGCTGCATAAAGACGTCAGGGTTAAAAGCTACGAAGTATTGGCATGCGTTAATTGCTATTCAGGGCAATGTTATTGGTGAATTCAAAAACTAGCGCCGTGTGTTACTTCTCATCGAGTGGAGCAATTTTATTGATGTCTGAAGTCAACCATTTTGATAGGAGCGATTAACAATGGATCAAGCAGAGTCTTTGAGTTTGATGTAAATTCAGATATCGTGGGACAAAATTGGAGAAGCCGTGCATTTGAAAAAAGGTTTTCTTCTGTCATTTTTATTAGAGTTGTCGGTGCCTGATTTTGGAGGTGCTGCGTTGATAAATTTATTGTCTGGGCAGCTCTGTGACATGGTATTTTCTTTAAGAAGCCGTTTTTGGTATTTAATTTTTTTTTTTAAACCTACAGCTGTTTCTTCTAGTGAGACAATAAAATATAGCTGAGTATTATTTTGAAAAGATGCAGCGTTTCATAGGAGTTGGGTGTAATAATTAGTGCTGTGTGTTCATTACCTTCTTGAGTTGGGCGTTTTTGATGTTTTTGAACAGGCATGGGCAGCCTTAAATATAGCTGGGCGTTTTTGGTTTGAGTGAAAGAGCGGACATATAGTCTGTAATGTGCAGCGTTGAATATCACTGGGCAGTGAAGTATAATTCATGGTCAAAAAACGTGTGTTTGTGCATAATATATGAGATGGGGGGACTGGAATTGCAGGTGGAGTCGTGAGGGGTGTAGTAATTGAATTGAGGATGATGTTGGGATTCAAAGTTTGTGAAAGATTTTTGAAGGAGCTGTGTGTTCTAAATTTTACTGTTCTAAGTTGGTGCTCAGTTGAGGTTGGTGCCTCAGCTGACTGGAGTTGGTGCTTCAGTTGTTCGGAGTTGGTGCTTTGAGGAGAGTTGGTGCTCTCTATGAGTTGGTGCTCACTTATGTAGTCTAAGTTAGTGCCCCTTTTGTTAATGAAAAGCTATTGTATGCCGTAGTTTTTTACCCGTAAGGGTTTTCCACGAGAAATTTGGTGTTTGCATCTTGATGGTTGCTCTCTTTATGTTTTATGTGGTTTCATGCATTTAAAAGTTATACTGATCCCCCCCCCTCAATATTTCCTGTCTGCGCTTCAACTACATCCACAGTATTCTCTCAAGTTGTCTTATAACCCTCATAGGGGTATAATTCCCAAGATCCACAGACTCACAAGCCATCTATGCGATCATCCATGCTAGATTTTTATCTACAGTAGATCCCTTTCTATCTTCAAAAAATAGGCTTCCTAAAACATGTATAATCCATCGACAAATTCTTCACCATTGCCAACAACCAGAGGATCTTCAACAATGGTTGTATTAGCTTCATTTGATTTTTCTTCCAGCTTTTCCTCCACTCTTTTCTGCCCAAAACCCATTATGCATAAAATTCTCTCAAAATAAACATATTGAATCTAGCGTAATGATATTTCTTGTAAATTATTGCAAAAATCTATAAAATAGCAAACCACTTCGAAGGGTGACCTCTAATAATCAAATAATAATGTATGAATACAATATTCGAGGAGATGATGGCTTTGGGAGAAACATCTCCACCTTATTTATAGGCTTAACTATGTAGGGACACAACCCCTCACCTTAATTAAGAGGGATTAATATCTTAACTAACATTTATGTTAAGGTTAAGCATGTCACAAATGCTTATCCATATTATTCTTATGTGATATATATATATATATTAGGTCATAACATTTCCATCCCCTTCAAAAAAGTGTTGTCCTCAATGCTAAGAAACTCTGAAATCTTTTGTATGAATTCTTCATCACTCCATGTTGCATCTTCAATTGGAAAGTTCTTGTACTTGATTAGAAATTTTGAGATGTCTCTATTTTGCAATCTATTTTGCAATCTAATTTTGGAAATTCCATGAAATTTTGTAAATCTTGCATGAATGATTTGTTCATAGTATTAGCATGAAATGGATGAGAGACTCCACAAAAATGTGCATACTTGATGATTCTATCCACAACAAGATTATTTGACTTTGGCAATTGTGGAAGGAAAATCATCCAAAAATGATTTTTTTTCTTTTAAGCGTTAAAAACAGATTATTCAGAGACCTGTTGGTCTGACGAGATGCCCCGATATTTCTGGAACAGTGAAGGGATGATCAAGCATTCCCATCCCCTAGCTATCTTTGGTAAGGCTAGGAGACCCCATTTCGTTTCAGTAGGGTGGAATATCCCCGTGATGTATCCTGATCTGCAAGGAAGTCTCAGGAATATTCCCATCCTACAGGAGGCAGTGGAAGGGCAATAGGAAGCATTCCACCCTGTCACCAAATCTTGAGTATGTCTCCATCTTTAAAACCTCAGGATTTTTTGGGGGAAGAGGTCCCCATGGAACATTAAGCAATACTGCCCAAGGAAAAATATTTCAGTAATGGCAACAAAGCCCCAACACCAACCCAAATCGGCAACTTATATATAGAAAACAAATTCCCTTGTAAGCTTTAACAAGGGGGTCTCACAAACCTAATGGTATCTTGCTTGGTGATCACCTAAAATGATATCTTTATATATTGCATATTTGTATTCCAATGGCTGGAAGTGCTTTGTTTCAACAGGTTGAAAACATTTTGTGTTGTAAAAGGGATATAGTGAACCTATGAGCTAATAATGTAATTTGAATAAGGCACTGGAATAAGAGTAGAAAGATTTTATCTCACCTAGTATTAAAGCTTTAAGTTAAGATATACTGCTAAATTCAAAAGCAACAAGCAACACAAATCAATTAGAAAACCTTGCCAAATACCTGTATTTTGCTTTTGAAAAGACTCAATCAGGCTCAGTAATTCCATTTTTAGTACAGAATAAATTGGAGCAGGGCAAAGAATAGTGCTGTAAAAGTTTTGTTCACAAGTTATCTTTTGCCATGGCATACAAACAGAAAGAACGTTTCCTTGAAGATGAGACA
This sequence comes from Thuja plicata, assembly GCA_018584345.1. Taxonomy (NCBI): domain Eukaryota; kingdom Viridiplantae; phylum Streptophyta; class Pinopsida; order Cupressales; family Cupressaceae; genus Thuja; species Thuja plicata. The sequence continues at coordinate 350,188 of MU225116.1, read as the reverse complement.
ATGCCATTGCTGCCCTCAGATGTATGCTGCCATCAAACGTAACTAGGACACGAGTAGTGAAATCTTTTGGATCTGAATTGTATACAATCACCTGGCACTTGTCCTGAGGTACGAACTTTATGAGCTCCTGTAACAAAGCTGTCTCACAACTAGCACTTGAAGGCTGTGGGCTAGCATGCTGTCGAATAAGAGCAACGTCCATAATTTTGCGATCAGTGACAAGTAGCAAGGCCTGTAATATTTGGCTTTCGGAGACCTCTGTGTCTAGACCAGTCATAAAAACAGATCCATCTGTTTTTCCACGTCTACATTGCACAAGAGATCTCCCTATGACCATACCAGAGCAGGCATATGCAATTCGATCAACATCTTCACGTTCACATCGAATAACAGCCATCCCCTTACTCTGCCGCCGAGGCCATGTAAGAATTGCTTTGACAGCTGGAAAACCAGGTCTCTTATGATCCATTATAGGAGTCATATTGAAAGGAGAGACGGTTAAGGAAGAAGCTACTAGCTCCAAATTATTACCATGGAAGACTGCTTTCTGAGCTGCTTCAGGGGTGAAAAATGTTATTGTACCCCACTTTTCAGTACCTAACCCTTCTTTCCCTGACCCTGTGTGCTTTTGGAAACCAGCTATGCCACCAGTGCAATTTTCAAACAGTAATAATAGTTCTCTATCATCAAGAACTTGTACATTTGGGTGACAAACCTCAACACTTAAGTATTTATCCTCCATTTCAAGATGCTTTATTTCTGCACCAGCACCAAAAAGTGCCAAAGGGGAGTGCTTTCCACGAGTTGCAAAGAATAAAGACTTTTCAATGCAGTCATTTTGCATCCACCTCCGTTCACATTTCAACACATTTTCCAGCAACCCATATGCCTGGCCCATTTTCTCTGCCACAGCAAAAAGTTGTATTTCTTGTTTATCATGACCAACCTCTATACCCAACCTATGGCTGTTGCAACTTTTCTTAATGTGATCAACAAGCGAATGTAGATTGCAATTAGCTTTCCCACTGAATCTCTTTAAAAGACATCTTCCAAGTCCAGTAATTACTTTCTTCTCCATTATAAGTTTTTTCAATACAGAAATATCATATGAAGGAAGAGGTCGTATCATAGAAACCCAGTCCTCCTCTACAACTGTCACACAAACCAAAAACTGTCTTGTCGTACATAAGAGTTCACCAAAGACTACCGAGGCAGGTTTGCTACCAAAAACTAACAGTGAGCATGAAGGATGAAGATATGCTTGCTGCCCTGTAGCAGCTATGTCATAGCCTAGACGATCATACCCTGAAAACATGGCTAGGTTCTCCACCATTGAGGACAGAATAATTCTTCTCAACACTATTCCATATTGGTTAGAAAAAAATGGTGACCAAGACCATTGCCTTTGAACAATTATATTCATCTCATGTTCAAGACACAACTCCATTTCTGTTATAGCATCTTTACACCGCATCATGGTCTTAGCATTGATACTGTTTTCCCAGCACCATCTGCTTCTCCTCCCTGGGGGTTCATTCTCCCATGCCTTGTAAACTGCAAGGAAAGTAAAAAGATCTCCATCTGGATGACAGAAGCGGAGTTTCAGTCGATCAGACTTTGATTTTTCTGCTTCTGTACCAACCCTGCAAAAGATACTACTTGCATTTGCCATCACAGCAGCCAGAACAAGGCCTTCTCTACCCATACCCTGAAAGAAACTCTCTAGGATAATCTTCCCTAATCGAGGTTCTACTCCCAGTTTTACAATATTCAAACCCAATTCAGTCAATTTTAAATGTTCCTGGCAAAAATCCACTGCACCTAGGTGGAATAAATTCTTCACAGCCATGTCAATAGCGTCCTGACTTGGGGCTTGAACAAAATCAAAAGATTCCAGGTCCTGAATGCCCAAAGCTAGAAGCTTCAGAATAGCAATGCCAACATGAACTCGCAAAATTTCTGGATCTCTATAGGATGCCATAGCACTAAACTCCTCTTCTGTGTAAAGGCGGTAGCACACTCCAGGTTGAGTGCGCCCAGCACGACCAGCCCTTTGAGTGGCTGCACTTTGACTAATTTGACACACCCTCAGCACATTCATACCCGTTTTTGGCTCAAACCTGCTCTCTTTCACCATACCAGAGTCGACAACAAATCTAACACCAGGTATTGTTAGAGATGTCTCTGCTATGTTTGTTGCAAAAATGACTTTCCTTTTTCCTAAAGGTGCATCCTCAAATACACTATTTTGCTCTTCAATTGAGAGTTTTCCATGCAATGCAAATGCAATTGCTGAGGGTTTCTGAAACTGATCTCGAGCCCACTCTACTTCAAACTGAGAAGTTAAAAAAGCCAGAATTGCTCCCTCCTCTTCTTTTGCATGAATATCAGCAATAATGCTTATCGTCTGAGTGACATATGAAGGAATATTTAATCGGCCATATTTTATAGTAGAGCTTTCAAAGGCTTCTGCCTCATTTCCAACATACTTAATGTCTACAGGAAAATTCCTTCCTGGAACGTGAAAAATTACACAATCACAAAAAAATTCTGATAACGTCTTTGCATCTGCCGTTGCAGACATTATGATTAGTCTCAACTCTGGTCTTTTTAACAAGCATCTTTTGAGTAGTGCCAAAAGCAGGTCTGTACTTAAGCTGCGCTCATGAGCTTCATCTACTATAATACAGCTAATGTGTGCCAACTCTGTGTCCGACATACATACTTGAAGTAGCCTGTGATCAGTCATATATGTAATCTTGGCTAAGGATCTTTCTTGTGGTACATATGCAGTGCAACAAGAAACAGAGCACGTGTCTTCATAGCATCCTCTGCATTCTCCTGCAACACGTTGTGTAAGAGACATTGCAGCAACTTTCCTGGGTTGCGTGCATACCAAGGAACCTTTCAAGGCAAACCCTGAGTCTGCAAGAAACTGTACTAGTTGGGTACTTTTCCCAGACCCAGTTTCACCGATTAGTACCATTACCTGCCATTGGCCATTACTGAGGCTGTAAGGGAACAAGCGCTCCAAAATGTAATCAGACATAAAAATGCAAGTGGTTATTTTTAAATTATGCATCTCCTATTACATTGAAAGCAATAAACAGGCATGCAGATCCAATTTAAGCCACAAAGCACACCAACCAATACTGTGACTGGCCCTAGAAGTCAAGATAGAATAGCTTTGTTAAAGACAATTCAGACAAACAACTAATCAGGAAAATATGTTTTGACAAAATAGAAAGATAGACCATCAAAAGTAAAAGGGACATAAACAAAACTTGAACAAAACAATATTATATTGGTGCCCCTCCACAACTGAAAACAATGGAACTCACACACAATGGGCAACCAACCCATAAAAAAAAATCTCCAATGAGAAATGTCTCAATAAGTGACGCTCTGTCGAATATGGAATTCAAATTCTAGGCAAAATAGCAGGAAGAAAACAGGAATTCCCAACTTGAACCAAGAGATGCAAAAAAACCCTGTCCTTCTATCATATTTTGGAATATTATGTAAGAAAAACAAAGGAGGACAGATATTCCACAAGAAATGGATTCCAGGATACAGAGCAGAAAGGACAAATGAGACTTGATGCAAACTGAAAAAATACAAACAGTGCAACACTGTTGAATTATTCTGATGGACACTTTTGCACTATCTAGAATTGGTAATGGAGAGCAAGCCTGGATGGGTTGGCCATGCATTATATGTTCAAACCTTGTGTGTGGAAACATAAATTAGGTTTTCTCTGCGTATGGTTACCAAATTCTCAGTTTAATTTTTTGAAGTGTCGATAGTAGAATATGCCTGCTAATAGGCAATTTTGCAAATATGTATAAATTTTGTGAATTGGGTTGGGTTTGAATGGAATCTGCAGAGCAAAATCTGAATATAGCCCTTGACGTATAGTTGTATGGCTGATAATGGGGTTTTTGGGGTAGGGAGTTTTTGAGTTTAGTTACAGACAGTTGAAAATTATATGACTAATTATCTTTTTCAAAAATTAGTAATATAATAAAATATATACCTTTTACCGACCAAAAAAATATTTAAGTATTTTAAAATAAGCATTATTCAATTTATAAACATAAAAACTGAGCATAATCCAGCCCTATCGTGCACTAAGTAACAAATGTTTTGACCTGACATTACTTTTGAACAGCAGTCACTCTTTGTTATCTTTGTTTGGTTCAACTAAAGTTTTGGTGACAGCATGCTAAATTTGGAAATTTTAATGTTGATTTTTGGCTAGAAATAAAGGGAGAAGTACCAGGTTGATTGGGAAAAACTATGGTTAAAACCCATGCATGAAAATTGCCCAATTCAAGGGACGTGTCAGCAAAGGAATGGACTATTTATTTATGAATTTATTACTTTTCTGTTTTTGGCACTAGAAAGGAGATTTTCATAAGCAATCTTGGAATTTTTAGCAGAGCCAGAGGATTCTGTACCTATTACCAAGTAGGGTTGCTTTCATTTCTCCATCTCATCTGTTTTGCCTGCTTGTGAAATAAGGCGTTAGGAGTTGAGATCTAGTTTTTGAGCCTTGCAACTCAGCATGCTGGAAATATATTACATCTTAATGCAATTGGTTAGTAAATAATAAATGAGTGTTACTGAATAAATAAAAGCTTGTTGATAGCAGGCATAGTTTCACATAAGGAGGTTGCTCAGGTGGTTGGAATGATAGGTTATAAAGCCCATTATAACCAAATGTAAAAATCAATTGTTACTATCCCAAAGTATATACATTGTTTTTTGAGTTGCATATTTGTATAGCTTTTACCATTTCAATTTCATATCAAAGCAGGTTAACCATAACGGAAAGCCACTGAAACATTATGATGTTAAGAGTTCTTTGTTGAATTTGTAAAGATGGATTGAAAAAGCTGTTTTCTTATTTGCCACTGAAAAACCTATGAAAGGCAGTTCTTGGTATTACATGACAATGTGTTTTATTCCTAATCACAGGAAGAGTGGTGTGGATAGTGTGTGATCTCTATCTAATTGTTGGTTTTGTTCCTGCCATACACCTAAAGAGGGATTTGTTCCCATTGGACACTAGAGTAGGGACTTATACTTGGGAGAAGAGATGCTCTCTCATTGTGCATTGGAGGAGGGCTTGTTCTTTCAAAGCAGGAGTTTACCCTCTCAAGATAGGATTTTTCCTCTCATGTTGTATGTAGGATTCGGGCATCTGGTCAAAACATCCACAAATATGATCTGTTAGGTGTGTACTAGTTAGTGTCATACCATGGTAAATTGTGCTTGTGTGTCTTGGTTCATCGGGTGCTTATTTGGGAGGTTGTACCTAGTCTAATAAATGTCCCTGAATCCTACCTTTGTTCAAAGTGGTGTAATAAAGGGGAAATGTTGAAAATATATTAAACCTTAGCATATTAATATACGTTAGCGAATAATAAATAACTAATAAATGAAATTTGGTTATTAAATCGATCAGATTTCCACAATCCATTGAATTTAGAGATGAATTTCTGGTTTTTGATTGTGTGTGTTTATAAGCATCAACGTTTCGGATCACACTCCGTGATCCATCATCTTATTATTATTCTTCCTTATTGCTCTCATCCTGATGATGGATCACGGAGTGTGATCCGAAACGTTGATGCTTAAAAACACACACAATCAAAAACCAGAAATTCATCTCTAAATTTGGTTAGTAGCTAGTTGCGGGCAAATAGGGTCCCGCGAGAAAGTTATTTGGAAGATGCTTTATACAACCATTGTAATCAAATGAAGAATCATCTATTTATCCAAATAACATACAATTGTTTTTGAGTTGCATATCATTTTTTGCTTTTGCCATTTCGATTTAGCATTTGATACAAGGACCCTAAGTTTCACTCTATGCATATATATGATTGTGAAAACCTTACCCACTAGCAATACTTGAGTTCAATTTTGAGACTTCTATTTGTTTCACTTATTTATTTGTGAGGCGTGAAAAATGAAGAATTGAAGGATAGTTCGAAATGTAGGTGGAGGTTAGTAAAAGACAATGGTTGGTTAGGTTACCTTATTTTGCTAATAGCTAGAATAATTGAGCTGAAAATATATATATATGTATCGTCTTAAAATGGAAGCACTTCCATGTTAAGAACGTTTAACCCTCCTTAGGGGATGTTTTTGACCTCCATCATATCATCCTCCCATTTCTGCATCATCCCCTGCTTCTGTGCCTGTTTAGGACCTTGATTGGGCCTCTCCGGGCACCTTCTCCCGCACCTGGCACTTTTTCCAGGGGTTCTGACCCCCTGGGTCAAGGTCGACCTCGACCTTGACCTAGGTCAGGGTCGATCACAACCTTGACCTGGGTCCCCCTTTCAAATTTGGAAATCTGTCGGTCGCCGGAGGTCATCCAAAATTCATTTCCCGCTTCCGGGTCGGCTGTTTTGGGGTTCCGAAGCGGTAAATCTTAAATTATATTTAATATAGGTCCTCTTCTAGGGGCATGGTTCTAATTGGAATTTAATTCTCCTATGTCGGCCTCCTTAGAAGATTGTGCCCTAGTTTCATATAAAAGGAAGCCTTTCTCTCTCATTTTCTCTAAGTCTTCTAAGTGCAAAAAGCTCCAACCAAGATTTTGTCAAGAAGCAAAGGGTTCAAGCATCCATTGCTCTACATGTTTTCAAGCTCTCAAGGTGTTCAAGTCTCCCTCCTCAAGCATTCAAGTTCTCCATTGAAGATCAAGGATTCAAGCTTTCAAGCCTTTGAAGGGATTTGGTTC
>MU225116.1:317097-331841 GCA_018584345.1 Thuja plicata | reverse complement strand
TATATTTAGATAGTTGTATATTTAGGAAGTTGCTAAATATGAACCTCACGGTTCTGTATATATGAGCTTCGCTCATTGTAATATTTATTCAATATTCAATACAAACAATTGTTTTGTAATCGTTTTAGTTTTTTATTCCTTTGAGACTAATCGCAAAAATATAATAAAGATTTAGATCATAATCTTAGAACCAATCAAAAATAATGGTAAATTGAGTTATATGTTATTTACAAACAACTAAAACAAATCCAACATCCAATTAGGATGTCAATAAGGAGTCAACCCCTTTTACATGTAACCGTTGACTTTGCCCAAAACAATAACATGGAATTCATTCCAAACCACTATTGAGGTGACTAGTGTAACATAACACTTGTAACCTGAACCTTTTTTTATGTTCATGTTGTCAAAAAGCATTCACAAAATGTGCCCATCATCAACACACACACAAACACACGTTGCATAAAATCGTTCAGTCATTCATTTTTTCAACACAACCTACACAAGTTATTAGCGAAAATGGTTTTTCCTTACCCATCAAAGCTCATAATAGAGTAACATCAACTAAATATTGTCTTTTACAAACTTCTGCCTACACTTCAAACTATCTTCAACTCTACTACAGCCCATAGCATGCAAAGAAACTTTAGAGTAAAATAAATGTCAAAACTGAGCAAGTTTGGTAGATGGTTAAGGTTTTATATAACCATAACAAATATATAAGCACAAATATCTATATAAAAACACATGGACGCATATATTATATACAACAAAACCTAGGGTCCTTGCATTAATGCTACCTATCCCAGGTTCCACATGAGTCTGAATGGGGTGAGCAAAAGTGCTTTAAAAACAGAAATTTCAATCTAATCTACAGCATTCACTTCTTATTTCACATGACTCGGTGCAAAAGGCTGACCTGACTCGGTACTAGGCAAAAAATCGGCAAGACTCGATGGCACTCAACAAAATACTAGTTTCTAGTGAGTCTCGCCTAGAGAGAGTTCTTGGAGAATCTCAGGCCCCTAGGACTCAGCTAGGGTCACTTGGCTCGGAGAATTCTAGAGAGTCCTAGAACTATGATCCCAGGTTCCACATGAGTCTGAATGGGGTGAGCAAAAGTGCTTTAAAAACAGAACTTTCAATCTAATCTAAAGCATTCACTCCTTATTTCACAAGTAAAACGGATGAAAGAGAAAGAAGAAAAGAATCCTACCTCCTAATACGCATTGAATCCTCTTGCTCTATCAAAAAAATCAGTATTTTCCCATCATATCAAGGGATTAATTCTTCCTTGAAATTTGCTGTTGAAACGTTGCACCTTCCAAAAAACCGCGACTATCCCTAAAACCCCCTTCTTTCTACCATCAAAATGCAAAAAAAAATCATTAACAAATAGCCCATTTCCTTTGCTATCATACCCTTTGATTTATACACCTTGTATGCATGGGTTTTAACCATAACTTTTTAACTCTTCAGTTCTAACCTTAATCCCAGCCACAAAATTAAAAGATTTAGCAAGGTGTCACCAAAATTCCAGTGAACCCAGAGTTTTTCACCCAAATTTCTAGCCATAAACATTAGAGTGACAGCAATTCAAAAATAATGCAACATCAAATTAAAATTTACAGCATTCTCAAGAAGTAGGTTTATCAATATCACTATAAAAATTTTGAAAAAGAAATTATATTTATTATTCAGTTTATTAGATTCACCAAAAGTTTATGACTGTAAATAATAAACCTGTGTTGGTTTAATAGTTTGAATAACACCTCTACGGAAAAGTGATTAAAAACCTAACCTAAACAAAAGCAATGAAAGAAGCACACCAAATCAAGCAAGAATTGTATAAGGCAACAAAAATTAAGAAGTGCAAGTAGGCACAAAAGCCCACACAAACAAGATACTTTCTACAAACAGTTGGAAAAGCCCTACCTTGAAATTGGCAACAATTACCTGCCTCATGGTAATATAGGGTAAAATCCTCCACAAAGGGACATAACTCACAAAAACATGTTCATTTTCATCTTCTTGGTTTAATAGTTTGAATAACACCTTTACTGAAAAGTGATTAAAAAACTAACCTAAACAAAAGCAATGGAAGGACAGCAAATAAGGCAAGAATTGTATAAGACAACAAAAATTAAGAAGTGCAAGTACACACAAAAGCCCACACAAACAAGACACTTTCTCCAAACAGTTGGAAAAGCCCTACCTTGAAATTGGCAGCAATTACCTACCTCATAGTAATATAGGGCAAAAGCCACCACAAAGGGCACAATTCAAAAGAAGATGTTCATTTTCACAATATAAGTTTTGAAAGAAAAAAGGAAAAAACACATGGACAAAACAGATTTTGGTGAAAAGGAGGTTTTGAACATTAAGTTCTGCAAACATCACCTTAATATCAGACAATAGTGGGTAAATTGATCACCCGCACACCAAAGAGGAGAATACCAAGAGTACTAGTTACTTGGGGGAGGGATCATAGGACCCTCCAAATCATGATCACACCATCATATGATTGAACTCAAAGAAGTGGATATAAAAAATCAATAGCATCCCTTAGAAAGACAAGATGGCACATTCATGGATTTCTAGCCAAACTTTCCCACTTTCAGCATGGATTGAACAAAAATGGGACAATGATATATGTATTGGGACCTTCCCTAAGGACTTCCTAATAATATGCCAATCCAAAGCAAAAAAAAAACACAAGATCTTACAAGGAGGCCCCTAGTTATAAAATAATAGGCTCTTCTACTTCGAAAATGGACCACAACCATAAATTCACTAAAATGGATCCCAAAACCAAAGTGGGATCATTTATATCATCTCCTAAGCCAAATACTCTTCTCTCCAAGCCCTCACCAATATTCACAACTCTATTGGAAAATTTATTTCAAGAGATGCTTCCACAGGGACAAGCAAATCAAGGGTCTATCCAAGGATTTGCATGAAGATAATAGTGCTAAAAAATCTAAAGAAAATGTTGATCATTTATTACTTCATTGTGATTTTGCATAACATAACTAGAAGTGGTTGCCCTAACCACAAATAAAGGCATATAAAACAAAGTATTGAGAATGAATAATGTAAGATTTGGCTATGGAGATCTACCCAAGATCTAGAGGCCTAATGGAAAGCACAATAACAAGAGAGAAACAATATGACAAGAATATATTGAATTCTCACCAAGAATGCAATAGAATGGATCAACTATATTGACTGAATTAATGAATTCACTTCATTGAATATTTTACAAAGGAGACCCCTTGGTTAAATAGACCAAGGTGAGAACATAGAAGTAAGAAAATTATGACAAGTGTCATAATCTTATGACATGATACATAAAGTGATAACTTATCACACACATAAGGTGGAAAAGTGAAAGTTTCACATGTCCACTAAAGGTGGATCATCCTCCAAAGTGGAAAGGTGTAAGTGCAACACATCCACTAAAGGTGGATCACCCTCCAAGGTGGAAAGGTGTTTGTGCAACACGTCCACTAAAGGTGGAAAAGTGATGAAGCGATAAGTACACCAAAGGTGGAAGACACACTTAAGGTGGAAAATTAATAATGTGGTAACATCATCAAAAGTGGGAATATTCCTATGTGGTCCCTAAGTAATCTTAAGTGCATGTGTTTGGAATCTACGAGAAAGACTTACTAGGTACAGAATTAAAACACACCAACAAAGAATTCTTACCCAAATGAGACAATATGTCACAACTCACCTCTCAAACATTTGTCTCACAAAGAGGAAAGTTTGGTGTACCAAGTCTACCGTCTCAAGGAAATCACTAGAATCAAAGGGCATGCCTTTGTAATTCAATTTGGCCACTACAGTTCTTGCAATTATGGAACCCACTATTCCATCTCAGCTAATTTACATGGGTCCCCTCCCCTGTAATGGACCGCCTAAATATAAGATATTCCCTTGGCAAATAAATTAAAGGAAACAATAAGGTTTTGATGAAGGGCAAATATTATTGGACTTATCGAAATGGAAAGCCAAAATCCATTTCCACATCCTGCCGTCTCAGTTCTGCATTCGATTCTAGCTTATAAGAAACTGCGGTTTGAAATTGCTACTTTAAAAATCGTGGTAGGCGTGAAGCAATTTGTGTCCGAGCCATTTCAGATTCAAGGATCAATATCCTTTGTAATGAGCGGAATATTTTGTCGTGAGGTGTTTATTCCGGCAGGTTCAGAACTAAGAATGAATTAAGATGTTGCAGCCCCATAACTATCACAGCCTTCACAATTATCACAACCTTACACCTTACCTAGATGGAACGACATCCTTAGAAAAGTTGATTAGATTAATTAGCCCTGAAATAATAATTAAACAAGTGCAGTTGTTAAGGATGATTAACAAAGGAACGTTACCCTAGGTGAGAAGTCGTCCCTTCTTTAAAAGCAATGCCTCCATTCACAATCACAGATGAGATGTTAAAGGAAAATGGATACATTTTGAAAAGGCATTGAAGAAGAGAATAAAATCAATCAGCAATCAATCTAAATACGTACTGCAAACTTAGCAGATATAAATAGCAATCAGCCGCTTGTATACTTATCCGATATTTTAGTATGAAGCATACTGCATTACATGATGATTGGGTTAATTTGTTATGTCTTTCATTTGATATATGCAGATATTTTATTACTTCTAATATTTGCATAATTACTAGTGAATTAAGCATGTGTAAGGATGTAGATGATTCCTTCAAAACCTACACCCAATATGTCGTCTTCTTATGAAGGGGAGATGTGGTACATACAAGGAATGCAAGTAGCTAGGAAGCCATTCCAATAGAGACACCTCAAGTGTGACTGGGAAGCCGGATGACAGTGGTCTTTTCATGCTCCTAGGCTGGGTGGAACGGCTCAAGGCATCTTGTATGATCTCCCAACTGGTGCTCCATAATGACGATGAGTCATTTGGGTAGAACTTTAAAGGAATCCGTCATGTACACTCCGAATGTTATAATAGTGAGTTAGAAGTCTAGTTGGAGCATTGTTGAATTATATGTTAATTTATGTTTTGAAAACTAACCTGGTTGTAGACTCCAAATCAGGTAATTAAGTTAACAATCACATTTCCCAACATCATCCATACCTTATTTGGGGATTCTAGGGCAAATTGAGTAATATCCCAATAGGGGACATTACAACTGGAATCAAAGCATTGACTCTGCCATCCAACAAGGTAAAGATGAATTAGTAAATGCATTCTAGCCAATAAGAAGGGTCTAACAATGTGTGTATTCATGTGTATGCTCTATGTCTTCATATATTCATGTGTATACTTTGTCTATGCTCAATGTGTTCATACATTCATGCGTATACTTCATGTTTTTTAAGTGTATGCTGTGTTTAATTTGATATTTTTAGTTGATCTAGAATGTGATAATAAATATAGTGAACCAAAAGAGATACATGTTTAATGCATTTGAGGTCTCAGATGTGTGTCATGCTTCTAATCCTCTTCTCAGTAAAAGGGAAGTTAGCCCTTGTCTTGACTTAGAGATAACCAATTTCCTGTACATACAATTGATGACACTTCAAGTTGACCTTGTTCCTTCTCTAAGAAGGTGAGAAGAAACTTGCCTTAAAATCAAAAACTCTGCAAAATCCCTGATTGTGTTGATAAGATAACAAACAGGAAATTAACAGTAATTTTGTAGACGAGATGATAATAGAGTAACAATATAAGTGAATTCTGAAATAAATCCTCATAAAAATAAAGTAGAAGTTGCACAAACCAAGTCTTTTCTTGTTGGGACCATTCTCTCCATATTCGTCCACTTTAGATTTGCTTGACGACAAGCAATCTTGGGGAGGGCAGACTATAATGCCCCACCTAAATCTAAGATATTCCCTTCGCAAATAAGCCTATATATAAGATATTCCCTTGACAAATAAATTAAAGGAAACTATAAGGTTTTGATGAAGGGCAAATATTACAGGACTTTCTTAAATGGAAAGACAAAATCCACTTCCACATCCTGCCGTCTCAGTTCCGCTTTCGATTTGAGCTTATAAAAAATTGTGGTTCGAAATTGCTAATTTAGAAATCATGGTAGGCATGAAGCAATTTGTGTCCGAATCATTTCAGATTCAAGGGTCATTTCCTTTGTTATGAGCAGTATATTTTGTCACGAGGTGTTTATTCTGGCAGGTTCAGAACTAAGAATGGATTAAGATGTTGCAGCCTCATAACTATCACAGCCTTCACAATTATCACAGCCTTACACCTTACCTAGATGGAAGAATTTGAGCAATATCCTTAAAAAAGTCGATTAGATTAATTAGCTCTGAAATCATAATTAAACAAGTGCAATTGTTAAAGACAATTAACAAAGGAACATTACCCTAGGTGAGAAGTCGTCCCTCTTCTAAAGCAATGCCTCCATTCACAATCGCATATGAAGAGGTAGTAAAGGAAAACCGATTCATTTTGAAAAGGCATTGAAGAAGAGAATAAAAACAATCAGCAATCAATCTAAATACGTACTGAAAACTCAGCAGATATAAATAGCAATCAGCCGCTTATATACTTATCAGATATTTTAGTATGACGCATAAAGCATTACATGATGATTGGGCTATAATTCATTATGTGTCTTCCATTTGATATATGCAGATATTTTATTACTTGTAATATATGCATAATTACTAGTGAATTAAGCATGTATAACAATGGAGATGATTCCTTTAAAACCTAGAACCAATATGTCGACCTATTATGGAGGGGAGATATGGTACATACAAGGGATGCAAGTAGCTAGGAAGCCGCCATTCTAGTAGAGAGACACTCCGAGTGGGGCTGGGATGGGTGAGATGGCTCAAGGCACCTCATATGATCTCCCAACTGGTGCTCCATAATGACGATGGGTTGTTTGGGTATTACTTTAAAGGAATCCCTCATGTACACTCTGTATGTTATAATAGTGAATTAGAATACTAGTTGTAATATTGCTGAATTATATGTTTATTTATAATTTACAAACTAACCTGGTTGCAGGCTCCAAATCAGGGAATTAAGTTGACAATCACATTTCCCAACATCATCCATACCTTATTTGGGGATTCTAGAGCAAATTGAGTAAAGTCCAAACAAGGGGTATTACATCCCCTTCCCCCAAAACAAGGGGCCTAGAAACTCTCAAGAAAAATTAAGAGTCCAATGTGAAAAGATCCCAAAGATTGGCAGCAGTCAAAAAGATTGTAAAAAAGCCTTCATCCTCCAATAAAATTGTGCAAGCTATGTTGTCAAAGGTCCCATAAAACCTTGAGTAGGACTCATCAAACGATGGAGGCGAGAATGAACTTACATCCACTCAAGTGCTAAAAATTTCCTTATCAATAGTCGAAAAACAAGCTAAACTATGGGGCTTCATCAAACAAGGGCAAGAAAAAGAAATCAAAAAAGCTTTAGAACAAGTTCTTGTAGAAAACCAACTAGGGATGGACAACTTCCTATAAAATTCAAAAGGTGGGATGAAACTCCCCCAACATGAATCATGAAACTCATATCATGGAATGTTAGGGACATTAACACCCATAATAGAAGATGCCTATTTAGGCATCATCTTCGAGCACTAAAAGGGGAAATAATCGTGTTTTGAAAAACAAAGCTATCAACTCAAGAAGTCAATCTCTGGTTACAAAGCAAATAGAAAATCTAGAAAAAAACATTTGTGGACTCAAATAGACCTTAGGGGGTTTAAGTATAGTCTAGTCCCCCTACTTGGCATCAATCACACTAGTCTGAAATGAACACAACTAGTAGGTATGTAGCAGCAAAACTCCATAGCATGAATCATTCTTTTTTACTTTCTAATGTTTATGGGTCGACTAGCATCTTCTACGAGCGAAGAACATGGAATAGCATCTCTTAAATGTCAAACACTTGGGCCAATGAATTAGTCGCTATTGAAGGAGATTTCTGTGCAATTTCCTCTTCAAAGGACAAGTGCAGCAACATCTCACACCCAACCCAATCTCAAAGAGACTTCACTAAATTAATCAATAGCAACGACGTGATTGGTCTAGGTCCTAAGGACAGGAAGTTCACTTGGTCAAACTAATGGTGTGGCTTCAACTAAATGACAAAGAGACATAGCAAGTTTATGGTCCCCCCTGAACAACCTATATTTCCAACAATCTAATTGCGCCTACCTCCAATTCAAACCACTTTCCTATCTCCATCTACATAGAGGGGGGTTTGTTACCCTTCAACTACCCATTCAAATTCAAAAGAAAAGCTAATAAGTTCTAAGATTGAAAAAAAAAGAACATTGAGAGGTGGTGGGTATCCACCCCACAAACAAATAAGCCAAAATGGTCATATTCTCTTAGAAGTTGAAACACATAAAATGATGCTACAAGGAAGGAACAAGAATCACTTCAAAAACATTTTTCAGAGAGACAAAATAGAGGTAGAACTAAAGCCAATCAATGCCAAGGAAATGATGTGTATCGTTCGGGATGCGACAAGATCAATACCTAAGAGAGTTGTTGGCCAATCTCTACAAAATATGGTACAAGTGTTCTAGACATAAAAATCCAAATAAACTTGGCCTCGAGAAAGTGACAAAAACACAAAAAAAAATCATAACTCTCTCAAGGCAAGAAGAAACTTCAATAGAATTATCTCCATATAGTCGAGCAAGATTTATTGGAGCAACCAAACAACATAGAAAAGGAGGTGATGGCTTGATTCTTTGAAAAATCTACTAAGCTCTAAAGAACCTTTTCATACAATTGGTAAAACATCCTTCTGAAGGGAATCCCACTAATAGCCCCCATCACTATGGAGGAACTACAAACTACCCCATCCTTGATGAAAAGGACAACCCAAGACTGGATGGCTTACCAAAAACCTTCTTCCAAAAATTGTCCCATAGTCGAATAAGAAATATGGGATGCAAAGCAGACCTGCAAGAAAGAAAAGCAAATTTTGAAGGATTTCAATATTACATTTGTTTCTCATTCCAAAATCAACCTAACCTTCTAGCTTTGTTGAATATAGGCCCATCTTTATGCAATGTATCAACAAAATCATCACCAACTTTGTAACACCAAGAGTCACTCCAACTTCAACCAAATTATTTCTTCTAAACGAGGTTTTTTCCATGCAATGAATATATAGTAGAAAGTATAATCATCGCCCACAAAATCCTCCATTCAATCACAAGCACAAATTTTAGGGTCATGATCCTTAAGCCTGATATCAATAAGGCCTACAATAAAGTAGATTGGAGGTTCTTTGTTCATCCTTCAAAAATTCAGCTTATGTTTATTCAATTGTTGAAGCCATGGCTCCAATTCTTATTACAACATCCCAACTGATCTCTTCAAACCAACTAAAGGCATCAAGGAAGGGAAACACCCTATCACTATTCCTTTTCATCATCATGGCAAAGGCTTTACATTGATTCAGAAAAAACATAGAAAATTAGTCACCAAATCAACTGGATATGGAGCATGGACGATACAGAGCCATTTACCCATCACAATTTGCTAATGATGTCATCATGTTCAAGGAAGCAAACATAAGGGAGGTTAGTGCATTCAAAGAAAGACTAAACATGTACTCACAAGCCTCAGATTTAGAAATTAAGCACAAAAACTCTGAAAGCTTTTTTTTGCTAATGTTACCCCATTGATGAAAGATAGGATCTCTCAAATCTTAAAATTTCACAAAGGAAATCTACTCAAGTATCTCAACATCCCTCTCTTTGCTAGTATTGGATCAGCATTTCTCTAGAACAATCTAGTGGAACTCTTTAAAGGTGAACTCTCCTTTTGTAAAGGAAAATGGTTGTCATTGGTGGGAAGGATACAACTCCCACGGTTTATTTTTTCAAAGAATCATCAATTGCATAGAATTATGGACTTCTAGCATAGCACGATCAACCACAAAAGGATTCCTATTGTGTCTTGGGGCAAAATATCTACTGGAAAAACAAGGTGGTGGAATAAGAATCAAAAACCTTCAAAATCGAAGAATAGCTCTTGGAGTTAAACCCTAATATGAAGGCCAAACACAGTAATTTTCTACAACACATATACCTCGATTCACCCTCCCCCTCTCACATTCTCACTAAAGCCTCCCCACCATCAACATCGCACATTTAGAGCTTTGCGCTAGCTTGCAAATTATTAATCACCAATCACCTCCCTTGGGAAATCAAAAATAGTTTGTTGGTAGACTTTTGCTATGATTCGTGAAGTGATAGCCCACCATTGGCAAAAAATCAACGTGTTGGTGAAATCAAAGATATCATCCTAATCAAGAAATGGGGAAGAAAAGTAGAAGATTGTTGGTCCACAAGAAATAATGTCATTTTAAGTTACCAACTACAAGGACCTACCCTTCCTAGATATGGACTCAACAATCAAGGATAAATCTATTAATGTCCAACAAAAGACCACAAAGGGTCAAAGGGACTGCCAAGTACAACAAAAAGTGGCCAGCCCGTAGAAGGAACACCGAACGGTGCCCTTAAGAAGAAAGAAACAATTGAAGTAAAAACAAAAACAGAGAGAAGTGCCCAATGGTAAGTAAGGGTTCCGAACAACCGTGAAGAACTTTCGAACTGAAGGATAAGCAATAGGACTAGTCAGAACCATTTAGGGTTTTTGAACGAAACCCTAGGTCACGGCTTTGAGCACCAAAAAATAGCGAATTTGCAGAAAACTGTGAAAAAAGACCATCGTTTTTAGCAAGAAGGACCACAATGGAGGTCGAAATGGCGACAGGAAGCTTCCACGGTCGAAATGACTGCAGGAAAAAACGTGCCCGCGTCTGCAAAAAAAAAACGCAAAGCAGGAGAGGCCACGCAGGAGTCCCTTAGAATTGCAGTAAACCCTATACGGGTTGTGAGCTGATTACAATAAATTCGAAATGTATTTCGAAGATTCGACCAAGAAATCTCCAAGCAGAAGATTTTGAAAAAACTCAAGTCTGAAATTTCAAGAAGAAATTAAAGAGCTTCCAAACCTTATTTCGAAAAATAGCTCAAGAAATTTCAATAACGACATTATTATTTTTCGAAAAAATACCTCTGATACCATATTACGGGAAGTAATTGGTAAAAATCTTGATGCTATTAACAGAGATCGAATGATCATTATATACAAAAGAATGAACGATGTTTCCTTGGGAAACAATCATAAAGAATAGAAACATTCTATTCTAACTAACGACTAAATATTAGAAAGAATCTAATATTTACAATAGATTACAGCAGTTAAATAGATAACCATTAATAGAATATAACTATTACTTTAATAGGCCTCACCGATCTAGAATAACGGGCGGGCGCAAGCCAATTCTTGGTACCGCGCGCTGAATGAAGCCATGTGAAGAAGTAATAAGCTGACAAGGTGGATCCTTCGGAGGATGTTGGTGTTGGAGTGTATGGTCCCAAAGCCTAAGGGTTTCCTGAAAGTAAAGGTCCCAATTCTCTAGTCCGTATATTTGAAGGTGGAGAGCAATCGTGCCTCCCTAAATAGAAAGTAGAACCTCCCTCTGATCTCGTAGTGCAAAGGACAGCAAAAGATGAAGTGCTCCTCGGACTCAACCTCCCCAATGCTGCAAAGCTGACAAATCCTGTGCTTTGTCAATATGATGTTTGGTCTCGCAATGAAGCCGATGTGAACCCACTCTGAAGGAGCCAAGGGTCAGAACATCAAAAAACTGCAAGGCACCAATAAGGAGGTCACCACCTTAGCCACTCAAATAGTGATACTACAAGGAGATCAGAAAATCATGTTGGCAAGGGATTCTCTTAACATGATAAATACACTCAAAAGCACAAAATAACAAACCCAAAAGATAACCAACATCTTGTTGTGAGGTCTTTCACACATCGCCCCAATTCTTGGGGACCCCCTAATTTTTTTTTTGGATTTTGGAGTTGAGCTTGAGGGATTTGAGAGTGAAAATAAGTTTGTGGACGTTCAATGGCATCCCAAGGGGGAATTGGGGAGAAAAGTGTTTGTTAAGTGTTTTTTGCCCTTGGGGCGGAAATGTCCATACCCTTGGACATTTCCGCCATGTTGCCTTTGACCAGCATCCTTCCCTCCATTCTGTCCTCCTTGGCTAAGGGGATGAGTCATGAGACTTAGTGGCAAGTTAGATTGGGTGTTGATTGTGTTTGAAGCAAATTTGAGGGAGTCCAACTTTGCAATGTTTTAAGGAAATGTTTGGAGAATCAATGTTGGTGCTGGACTGAGATTGGCATGGCATGTCCATCCTCCCTCTGTTTTCTGCCAGCACCTTGATGACTGATCTTTTCCCCAACTTGGAGTCAAAGAGGCATAGAAGTAAATTGATGGAGTGAAGACAAGATATTTGGAGTTGAATCGGAACAAGAACTTGGCAATGGAAAATTGATTTTAGTATGCTGGTGATGACATGGTATGGTGGCCTTGTCCAAGGTGATGGCGGATTCCGCCACCCCCTTGGACACCCTGTCCATCATACCTTGAAATCCCGCCCAGCCATAAGAGGCCCCCAAACTTGGGCATTTGCTGTGAGATTAAGGTTTAGGAGATGTTTGAAGGAGTTGATGTAGTTGTATAGGGATTGGATGAGATTGTGAGTCCATGACATAGGACCATGTCCAAGGTGATGGCGGATTCCGCCACCCCCTTGGACACCATGTCCATGGTACTCCTGATTTCCGCCATGCTCTTGAGACTTGAAATTTTCTCCTATATGAGTGCAAGGTTGATGCTAGAGGCTTTAGAAGATGTTTGAGGGAGTTAGAAGGAAGTTGGAGGGGCAACAAAGTGAGTTAGATGTTTTGTAATGATCAACATGGACCATGTCCAAGGTGATGGCGGATTCCGCCACCCCCTTGGACACCCTGTCCATCCCCCCCCTGATTTCCGCCATGCTAAAAAGGATCAAACTCCCTTCCATTTGGTGGCTGGGTTGATGTTGGAGGAGTTGGTGATGCCATGTTTGCTTAAAGAGACAAGACCTTTGAAATGTTTTGCATATTCTGAATTTTGATTTCATACCCTGTCCATCACCTCTCCGATTTCCGCCACCCTCTAGCATGGACTGATTTTGGAGTTTGAAGTTTGAGTGAAATGTTTGATGGATTGCAAGAGTGAATATGTTTGAGGTTGAATTAGAAAGCAAGGAATTGGCAAGGAGGATGAAATACTTGTAAACTAAGTGGACTGTTTTGTGGTGATCAACATGGACCATGTCCAAGGTGATGGCGGAGTCCGCCACCCCCTTGGACACCTTGTCCATCCCCCCTTGAATTTCTGCCAGCCCCTTTGGGAGGCAAGACAAAGACCACCTATTAAATGCTTTGCATTGGGAGTCGAGTTTAAGGTGAGGTGATGGAGATTGGAAGGTAATGTTTAACGCTTGGAACATGTTAAGAAGGCTAAAATGATGGTGTCCAAGGTCTGGGTGGATTCCGCCCAGCCCTTGGACATGATGTCCATCCCACCTTGGATTTCCGCCCAGCCATGGAGGCCCCCAAACTGAGTTTTTCACTATGTGATGGGGAGTGAAAGAAGTTCTAAGTGTTGCTTAAGGAGTGAAGGAAGTTCTAAGTGTTGCCTAAAGAATGGTGGGAGATGACTTCCCCCAAGGGAATTCTTCCCTTGGGCAGAAATGTCCATACCCATGGACATTTCCGCCACCTCTATATACTCCTTTTCCCTCCTTCAACACAGGTCGGCCAGCAACTTGGCATAAAAAAACATTAAATGTTCATGCATGTCGTCCCTTCTTTTTGGAGGAAATAAATTAAATGCTTTGCATTGGGAGAAGTGTAAGTCGGCCCTCTTGGATAATTTGGAAAAAACATATAAGTAGAGGGAACTTTCACCTCATTTCAAACACAGATTTGGTTTGCAATTCACCCAGCAGCAGTCATACATCTGACTTTTTCGATTTGTAAGGGAGTAATTTCCAGACTTTCTAGCCATTTGCAAGCTCAAGGCCATTTCCAGAATTCTGAAAGTTGGTTGATTGTTGAAAATTCTGAGATTCATTGATTGGGGGGTGTCTTTTCTCAGCTTTGGAGGTAAGTATTTTGGTTTTATCTTTCAGATTTTGAGCTATTTAATCATGGAAGAGCATTCATTTAAGCATTCTAGCTATATTCCATGACTGAATTTCTAGAAATAACTTAAAATTATTCATTTTTTTTTGACATAAAATCAGAGTTTTAATGCTTAAAATCTGGAAATTTAATCAAAATTCTTCATTTCCAGAATTTTGGAAAGTTAAATTTGGTTGCATAGATCCGATTTGAGGGAGATTTTCTCGATATTAGATGTTTTCTAAGTGATGGTGGTATGTTGTAGGTGGAGTGGAATGGATCCTACATCCTCAAAGACGCAGAGGCAGGCCCAATTCAAGAGAGACACCGAGGATATGATGCCAAAGACTGCCTTTCCATCCAAATGGAAGAAAATTGGAGATACAAACTTTGGGCCAGTCAACATGATCCAGATGAGGAATAGGGCGATGAGAGAAAGCTCTTCCGTGTTAGCAAAGAAGATGATCAAGAATGGGATCGCACGGGCTGCAGCCTTTCCCCCTACTCTTCCATGCCCGGAACTCATTCTCGAGTGTGCCACTCACTATGATCAACATACCAAGACAGTCTATTATGGGAACGGGACCGAGAAGAAGATGCTTGTCAATTTGAGTGATCGAGCTATCCAGGAGGTATTCAACATACCACACCA